>MU619239.1:236235-300566 GCA_025201805.1 Parasitella parasitica
AAAAAAAAAAAAAAAAGAAAGAGCTTAATCTCTTTGCTGCTTGTCTGACCAAGGGCACACCCAACATAAGCCACCTCCATACTTGAAAACTGGTAGCATTGATAAAGGTATAGGAGCTACTTCAACGTCCAACAGCTTTTAACGGATGTAAAGCATCTTGACAATCCTTGTTCAGGGTGGGATTAAAAGTCGCGTGCAATTGCTACAAACTCATGTCAATGTCATGTCAATGGATAATAACCGAAAGGCATGAGCTTCAAGGGAAAACTCTGGTATGATCCAGCACTACTTTATTTATTTAGTTTTACGAGGAAAGAAAAGGGAAAGAGTGAAAAAACAAAAAGAGGATTGTACATGACAAAAATCCAGAACGAATCTATTATTTCTCAGATGGGTAGGGTGGGGTGGGGGGTGGGGCAAGATGGGGATAATGATATGGTGAATAAAGGAATTTATTTCTTGGCTTCGACCTTGACAATCTTGGATCCATTCTTTTCACGCATGATCAAAGTCAAGTTGGATTCGGCATCAACGGTAACTTGGACCTCAATATGACTGGTTTTGGGCTTTGACGCATTTTCAAGGGGAAGACAAGCTTCGACTAATTGAGCAGCAGGCTTGTTAAAGACCTTGGTAAGGACTTGGGCCTCTTCTTCATAGGGCTCTTCGTCATCCTCGAGTTGCACAGGCTCAGCCTTGACCTCGACCTTCTCTACAACATGCTCACCTTCGAACAAAGCGACGTAGGCTTGTGTTTGGTTGGCTTCAGAGTTAGAGAACTCAAAGACACGACGGGTAGGGAGAGCAGTGCCACGAGGAATGACAGTAACGAACTCACCAGTAGCATTGATGATGCCAATGGCTTTGCTGGTGTTAGGAGCCAGAGTAACAACGGGATGAATGGCAGCCTCAATATCTTCTTTGTCGAAGCCAGAAACCAAAGAGCCTTGGATAGCACAACCACGGGCAACAACTTCATCAGCCTCGAGATCATTCAAAACCTTGGTGTGTTCGCTAAAGAAGACTTCGCGGATCTTCAAAGCAAATTTAGGGATACGGGCAGAGCCACCAGCAAGGAGAACTTGGTCGATTTCAGAGGCATCCAGATTGGCCTTTTCCAATACCTGGCCAATGACAGTTTGGAGTTGAGAAAAGACGTTTTTGGACAACATCTCGAAGCGCATGCGGTTGATATTGCTGTGGAAATCGACACCTTCGGCTAAAGATTCAACAAAACAGGGTGCAGAGTTGGCGCTAGACAGCATTTTCTTGGTAACTTCGACAGCGTTACGGAGCTTGGCCAAAGCCTTTTTGTTGGAAGAGATGTCGATCTTGGATTTCTTTTTGAATTCAGCTACGAAATGATTGATCAAATTATCATCAAAAGAAGCACCACCGACGTTGGTGTCGTGAGCAGTAGCCAAAACAGTGTACATGCCGGAACGAACAGCCAACACGGTAACGTCGAAAGAGTGTCCCCCTAAATCGCAGACAACGATAGTTTTGTCTTGAGGATCCTTGTTGGAAGCATTCTGGCCGATACCATAGGCAAGGGCAGCGGCAGCAGACTCGTGGACGAGTTGAACAACGTTGATGCCAGCAGCCTCAGCAGCAGCAACTAATTCCTCGCGCTGTTTCTCGGTAAAGTAAGAAGGAACGGCCATAACAGCACCGTTGATGGCAGTACCCAAGAAAGCTTCAGCAGACTCGCGAATGTGGCGCAAGAACTTTGCAGAAACCTCTTGGGCAGTGAACACAGACTTACCAGCAGGCAGTTCAATTTCATAAGCAGGGACGCCGTTCTTGTCAATGACAGAAGCAGCAGAACCAGTCAAGTTCAAAGCATCAGCAAAGCTATTATCGATGTAAAAATGAATTTCAATGCATGGAATGATACAAGCCAAGATTTACCTCTTTCCGAGATTGGCACGGAAGTTGGCAATGGTGTGGTCGGGATGACGGGCAATATCAGACTTGGCTTGGGAACCAATGACCTACATACGTTGCAAATGCCATGGATTAGTCTTTGGAACATACTTTGCGGTCCAAACTACAAACCTCCTCATCACCATGGAAAGCGAGTGCAGAGGCGATCTGTCTATCACCTTCCTCGTTGGCGAGACAATCGGCGCGACCTTCCTACAATAGCCAAAATGTCAATACATTTGGATTCAAAAATCTCGGGCAGATATCACGACATGTCACTGTACCTTGTTAAGATAGGCAATGGAAGTGTAGGCAGTTCCAAAATTGATACCAATGATAGTGTTAGATTCGCTCATATTGTGATAAGGAAGGGGTTAATGTATACACAAGATTAAAAGAAGTGTCCAGAAAAAAAAACTTTTGATCAAAAATATTGGACACTGAGCATGTCTTTTAAAGTATTTCCAGTCACGAGAATAGTGCCTTGAAAGCACCATGGTTTGAAGATGCTCAATGAAAAACAGCATGAATGGCTCGAATACTTTGAACCAAGACACCTCCATATTGCTTGAAGGATTGGCGTTTCGTTGTTGGAAGCATGAATTTGTACCATACACACACAACTCTACCAACCGGCAATCTATTTATATTTGTGCGTACCCAGCCATCATTTTGATTTCCTTATTTTCAATGCTTTGTCTGGCGTCGAGAAAATCAAGCCTGGGATCTACTAATACATGGATCAAAATTTGTGTCACAAACGTAAATTTATATAGAAGAGCATTCTATATGATATGCACTAGCAATCCATGTTTATTTTAGCCCCGGGGGGGGACCTTTTAAGCATTCCAGCGTTAAGCAAACTATGTTCATTGCTAACACGCACCATCAAGCAATTGTTAAAACTCAGTGTGATCAGGCTTTTGTTGGGATTCTGAATTCAATGCACATGTTTCCTTTTTGTTACTCAACGAATGAACTACCAAGCACCACCTATTCCGTCAAGGCCTTCATCAAAAAGCATTCAAATTGACAATGTCAAAGATGGAGAAACTGTTCATCAGGTGCGTAGCAAATAGCAAATGTTACGCTGTTTTCTTATTTGCCCCTTTCTAAAGCGCTTTCTTCTCGTCAACGGTCGTGCTGGGCCTCGCAACGGCTCCTTTGACAGACCAATTCACGTTTTATGCAACGATTTCCCGCAGACAGAATGGCCCTGTGTCAATTCTTTCTTCAAGGCAATGGTCCACCTAGTTCCTGGGGCAAACACAATCACTTTTGCCTTTCCTCAAGAAAACGATACGCTGCACTTTCATGTCAACTATTTGCCCTTGCTGCAAAACCCACCCTTATCTTTGGTTATATTCATAGGCTCTGATTCTGACGCTACATTTGACGTCCCACCCGAGAAGAAGGGCCAGAATACGCTCGACATTGCTGTGCAGAAGCTTCGAACAGCAGGCTATATGTGGCAGGCCTTCTGTGCCGAGCAACTGCATCGTAATGGAATGGGCAGGCGCACATTCCGCCTTGAAGAAGGCTGGCTACCCGATACAATAAGCTGTCGTGATAGAGGTGTCATGAGAAACACAGCAAAAGTTCATGTCATTCGCTCCAAATACAGCGTTGCCGAAATCCGTGATGTTCGTCGGGCTCAACAAAGCAAGGACCAAGATGAGTCTGTCGAAAGCTTGTTTGGCTTATTTTTGGACGATTTGCGCGAAAGCCCTTTGTTTGACATGCCCTGTCAAGTTGCAGGGTTGATTTTAGACTCGCATTGGGATATCAAGAACCAATTGACGCTTGGACATGCAGCTTTAGGTGGTGGTGCTGGAAATACTAAACTGGGCATTTTCGGCTCTCATCTATTGCACGCTTGGCCCACTTGCATCGAGGATATCGTTCCTGCCTTTATGAACAACACATTAACTGATACCCGCTATGTGGCTAATGACGCCAATGAGAGCGGTAACTGGTGGAGAGCTGCTAATATTGGCATGGGCGCCATGGTAAGTTGCGCAATCATCGGGATAGAACGGTGTGCTCATGTATGGATACAATACACTTATTTACATAGATGCATGAAGTTGGGCATTCATATACACTGAGTCACACGCCAACAGGTAAAAAAAAAAAAATGACACCAAATACACACATCAGGTAATCGAAATTCATGTATAGCTCAATAGGCGTAATGAGTCGAGGGTACAACAACTGGAATCGTACTTTTGTAGCTAAAGAACCAGGATTTGCACCTATTCCACCCGAGCAAGAGGCAGGATCTCACTGGCATAGACTAGACATCATGCGCCTACGTTTCCACCCAGCATTTAGAATTCCCCAAGATGGGCCTCTCGGTACTAAAAACCCCTCCAAGCCTAGTTTTATTGCACTTGAGGGAGGTCAGTTTCAAGTGATTGCGCCTGCTGGCATTTCCTTGCTCGAAATGAACGTTGCGGGCCAATATCGCTCACATTTTGAGTTTTTGCAGGAGCAGCCTCGCATGGTTACATTCGATATTAAGGACATTTGGGATCGGTGCAAATGTAATGCCAATGAAAAGGTTTCTTTGCATGTCGTTTGTACCAATCAAGAGACCAAAGATGTTGATAATTTAAATGAATTTTTGAATTCGCATGGCGGCGTCCATTTACCTGGAATCAACGGGCTTGTGCTCAAGAGTGACATATTCGGCAACGGGTCGGACCAGGGCATGGCCAATTATACAGCTGTCTGGTACCACAATAATTGTCGAAAACAGCTGAAATGTATCTTGGTAAATCATGGCGCATTTTTGGATGGGTTTACATTGATTTATGACGATGGCAGCCAAGATCAAATTGGAAAAACAGGCGGCAATTGTACGCAATTTGACGTAGCGAGAGGAGAACATATCCAAGGGCTGGTTGTTAAAAGTGGTGCATGGATAGATGGGGTACAATTTAGGCTGTCTAGTGGCAGACAAAGTCCTTGGTTTGGTGGCAACGGAGGAGGCTTAAACCAGGTCAATGCACCTCAAGGCTATGACATTGTCGGCATATTTGGCTCAGCCAAGAATTGGATGGAGCAGATTGGCATATTTTATCGTCGCAGTTAATGTTTCAGGTTTTAGAATCGGAAGAAACACTGGAAACTCCATTTTTTTATGGGATAAAAGAGGCTATTCTTTTTTGTCCAATTTCCTTTTCATCATTTTAAAACAATACAATACAAAAATTACAATGAAACTTATTTACGGTTACGAAATGAGTAAGTCTGTAAAAATGGTTATTCAACCAACACAATGACTAAACACATAACACACCAAAAGATGCCTCGGCCGGCCAAGTTGGCCATGTTATTTGCCCGCCTCTTTTATCAACCAAAATCACCTTATCAAGCGCTGGAAATACCAATCGCTGGATATTTTATGGAACACGTACCCAAGTCCTGGAGTGGCTGAAAGACCATGGTGATATTACGCTGGAGAATGCCATCTTTGCTGGTGGAAAAACTTGTAACAACAATGTCCATACTGAAATTGTTATCGATGTGCAATACGTTTATGACCAAGAACAGTCGTATGCCGATTACTTCAAGTCGTATTTCGTTGATATTTATAACGTGGAAAGGGTAAAGGTCGAGATTAGACCGCGTGTTGAGTCAAAGGACAGTGTTATTCCTTCTTTGAGCCGAACTATTGTTGCCAGTGGTACTAGATTAGGGGATTTGGTGGATGATTTACGCACAGAATGGTTCAGACCAGGACAATCATATGCTCAGCAAACCATTCACCTCTTCAGTGATACACCTACACCTAATCATATTCTCGGTGCTAAACCACCTACTTCAATCCAAGTATCAACAACTACTGAACAACCTGCCACACTTGAAACTGACGTAAATGCCACTGCTGCTGTCCATTAAATTATTATTCAAAATACCTTTTTTTTTTTTTTATAAAAATCTCCATAATATCATATAAACAAACGTCTTTCCTGTTGTTCTGTACATTTTGAACATCAGCATGCTTTTGCATTATTATTATATTTACTGATAGAATATACTCAAATCTGCTGAACTATGCATTTTCTGCAGCCAATCGCAATTTGCGCTCGTTTTCGGGCAAGCGGCCAATTGTTTATGAATCAACAAGGACCTACTTTCGTAATCAACTGCTCAGAAAACAATAACTTCAATGTAGGAATTAAATATAAAAATACATACAGTATACTATTTGATGTAGAGCAAAATAAATCCTCTTCTTTAGCTTCATTAATAAAGGCATGGGCAGGGGTTACTGTCTCAGCATAATTGATCTGCCATAATCCAAGATAGGAGATCATGATAATGTACTTCAGTTCAAGATTTGAGAATAAAGTCTCTGTTTCAAATCAAGAAGGTTATTCATGTAACAACACAGATCTGAGCACCAGGGGATAAAGGTTAAGGCACTGTCAGATCAAAGACGTGTAGCCCTTGTTGTATAATCCCTCACATCGTACCTCTTGTCAAGTAGATTGTTACTGAGAATTAATCATGTCAATCAGTAATCTAAATAAGTCACCATAAATTTATGTAGTTGTAAAATGTATAAATAGCAGATGCAATTTCGATTTTAAATAAAGTATCTTCAAGCTTTCGTATCTCGTTAACCTTTGGTTTTAATCTTTTTGGATCCTACAAATAGATACAGATAATCTCTATATGTGTGGACAGTTGATCAATTTGTATGCATGCCAAGTCGCCTTTGGATGGGAAGCAAGCTTAGGAACCCTTTATCTTTACATTTCTTTATCAAGATGTTGCCTTTTGCCTTTTTGGATCCATGCATTCTTTTGCTAAATCTACGGCTATCCCTATGATTTGAAAATTAAAAGAAAATTGATACGGAACAAATGCTTTTTAAAATAACCCTTAATCTTAATTTGCCGCTGAGATACCAAGCAACAGAGCGTCTGTGCGGTAATGCTTACTTCAAATCATCGAATAGTTTAACATTATCACACTGACGAACAAATCAATGGTTCTGATCAATTATAACAAAACCAACGAAGCTTAAAAGTAGATTTAAGCATTATATTATAGCCATTTTAAGATCTATTTTGCTATTTTTCAAGAGCTTAATGTTACCACAACTTCTTTGTGTAAACCTTGCGAGAGTTTCTTCCGATTCCGAGGGATCGTCTGTGAAATATCGTCACCAACAATCAAACACCCCACAATATACCCCCCCTCTTTTCATTTATATTCACGTGCAAATAATATTGAAACAATTTTCGCCTTTTTTTTTTCAACTATTACTTACATTCGAATCAAATAATTTAATATGAATACCTACCACAAGCGACATATTGAAAACAATGAATTATACAGACAGCATGAACGTACAATAGAAAGCATACACAGCGCGGTGCAGAGAGAAGTACCGCATCTGATTCATGAATTTGATGTATCAATACAAGAGGTGGATGCATTAAATGATTTCATTGATGACAAAGGTAGTGATAATCCATGCTGAGTGCACATATATACGTACGCTAAACACTTTGGTAGCTACACTATTCCGATTTTTGCGCAAAAACAACTATTCGCTACCGACGGCGTTATCTTTGTTGCTAGATACAATTCGTTGGAGAATCATTGCAGACATTGATAATATCAGAATACCTTCAGTTGCAGATGATTTCCTGAATAAGCCTCTAGTTTATTTTCATAAATACGACAAAGCTGGTCGCCCTATTCTGATAATAAATTTAGAACATCTACCCAAGGCACCAGCAAGCATCGATGCCAGCGAGTATTTGACTCCACTGGTCGTTTTTGTACTAGAAACAGCACGTTTATTACTTTGGGATAAATGCCAGGAAAGAATCAAAGCTAATGTGAAGAATCCAATGATATTGGAAACACTTGTGCTGGTTGATTTTAAAGACGCCAGTTCACTGCCTACGGTAAGTAATGTTCATTGATTTTCAAACGTGATATATGAATATTAAAAGTTATATAACAGGATATCGGTTTATTAAAGTCGTTTGTTACACTATTAAGGAGGTACCCGGGAATGACAGGCACTGTTAATTTTATCAATTTCGGTTGGATGTATCAAGGGCTGTGGCAAATGTGCAAACTAGTGCTATCGAACGAAGCCAAGGCCAAAGTCAATTTTCCAAAGCTTAAAGACCTGACAGAGTTGATTGAACAGCAAGACATTGTTATTGGTATGTACGCCGATGTAAGGATTTAGTTTTTGAAGAAAACTAATGCAAGGCTTATAGACCTGGGTGGTCTTGATACATACCAATGGGATTTAGCTACAGATGATTATTATGCAAAATACAGACAAGAGCTCTTGCCAACACCTGCAATCAGCCGACGTAGCTCAAGCTCAACCATTTACTATGATACGCACACGTCGCCTTTATTGAGCATGAAATCAACAGGAGAGAAAATAGCAAGACCGCCATCGTCATTCAGTCTATACAACACACCATTGGCATCATTATCACCTGTAGCCAGCCATACAAATTTGGCTAGCGTAGCAAAAGCCTATTCCAACCTCTCACTGCAATCTAAATTAGGGAATAGTATGCCACCTCGTTTCCGTACAACCCTGAAGCAACTGGGAGATATGATGACCACTAGTGCATCTTCACAATTTGAAGAAGGAGTCCCATCTTGGATTCTATCTGAAAAGTTGCAGGCAGTTCAGAACAGCAGTAATAATGGCAGTAATTCCAAGAGATCGTCAAGTTGGGTTTTGAAATTGATGTCCAAATTCGAAACCACCGCACGATACGTTACACTCAAATTGATCAAGAAATTAATACGGTATAGAGGCACCGTGTATTGGATGGTTGCATGTATTTTATTGAGGAATGGTGTTCAGGAACTGCTACAACATGTGTTTTTAATAATGATGGAAATCGTACTAAAACCAACGGCAGGAAATGCGGTTGGTATGCGTGGTTTATTACGTCTTACAACTGGTCAAATGACACTGTAAATGACCTATAGATGTATGGGTTACTCTAATAAATATTTACCACTTTTGTGATCCATCATTTCTGCTCTAATAATTAATATGTCTCTATCAGGTAAGGATCCCAAGAGCATAGTTGGGTAAAGTGTGATTGTTTGATCAAAATGCGAGTCTTTTAGATTGATGTAGATATAATTGCAATCGCATTGAATATCAGGATGAATGGAGTCATCTTCTTCGTCCAAGTCTATCGCTGTCGTTGTTGTCAATGGTGAAATTGTATCAAATGTCTTTTGATTCCATAATTGAACAATTTCCTCATGATGTCTGTATACATATTCCAATTTCTTTTGGTTGTTTCTATCAAATGGTATCCACGCGTTTGTAAAATGATTATTCTCAAAGAACCAGATTACCATGGCAACTGTGTGTGTTTGTGTCTATATGTGTGTACCAGAAAAGGGCTCGTATGAAGGAAAGAGAGAGAGAGAACAAAAAGGGTTTCTTAATGAGCTAGCTTATATTGTAAGAAGCAGATACATGTGATATGTAGAAATGCCTACAACTGTAGTGTATTCTAGATAATAGCGTCATGATGCTTGTCAGTCAGTCAAAGAAGCAAGAATAAACCGGGTGCTTCCGACTGAAATGCTTTCTTTTTGCACCTTTCCGTGCAACCAAGAGTTTTAATCTCTTGTAAAAAAAAATATCCTCGAGAAAAAAAAAGGGGGATCTTTCTTTCTTTCTCTTTGATTTCTTTCTTCATCTTTTCATTTCTTCTAGCACATCTATTAGGGTTAATGACACAATACCACTATTTCAAAATCAACTCGAAATCTTCATCATCGACACCTACATCATCATTTGACATGCCATCAACACCTTTGCCTCATAATAACATGTCAGCCAACCTCTCTCATCAACAAACAAGGTATGCATGAAGGCTTAAAGTATACCCCCAAAAAATCTCATCTCACAAATAGCCATCATAATAATCAATATAGCAAAGAATTTAATCCGGTAAGTACACATGCAGCAAGATATGTCGATGAAACAATTTACATGTTTATATTCAAGGATTGCAATAATAATGGATTATCCCCAATATCACTGGCTGGGCCATCTTTTATTAATGCATCGCCTATTAATAACATCAAGTTACCCAGCATCAGAGAACTAGACAACATGATCATTAATCCAAACCAAAATCAAGCAAACCAACCAATAGCAGCTGTAGCAACGCCGGTAGTACCACAGCTCCCTCCAATCGTACCGGCAACTGCGACCACAACAACAAAACGACCCTTCTCTGTTATTGTAGAACAAGATTATCGTGCTACTACAACACAGAATAACCGTCCTTTAAAACGACCAGTAATGTATAACGCATTTCTTGTTTGATAATATCACTAATATTCTTTCATACAAAAGAATAACGAAAATAGAAAGAAAATGAAAGCGTCGCATAGCAAGCAGCAGTGTCATTCATGTAACAGGTAAAGTGTGAAAAATATACATTTGTAAGAAAGAAACAAAAAAAAAAAAGCTTAACCCTAATTCCTTCATCCGCACAGCACTGAAACACCAGAGTGGCGTAAAGGTCCCCTAGGTAATTGTCAAATTTTACATGATCATCTTGATATTCATTTTGTCTTATAAATATACATTTCATTATCTTTAGGCCCTCGCACTCTGTGCAATGCATGTGGTCTAAGTAAGGACATTCACCGAGCTTGTTATTAAGGAGACGGTGGTACTAATTTCATTGTTCACTTTCCAATTTTTTTTTTTTTTTTTGTTTTTACTTAGTTTGGACCAAGCTCTGCAAACAGAATGAGGAAGACAATCAAAGTAAAAAATCATCCACCGACAACCATCGTGAGTTTATCCATTTAAACTTGTTTGTTGTTGGCTCTTTACTAATGTTCTGAGCACTACTAGCAACTCCAATATCCTCGCCTGCGTCGTCTCACACATCGTCATCTACCTCAAGTAGCAGTGATGACAGTAACAAGAACAACTCAAACTGCCAAAAACGCACACTTTCGTTCTTATTGACTTGATTTACATATTACAGCCCCACCCCCTTTGATTTAGTTTACGCCTTGTACTGCCTTTCGCGTTTGAAAATGCGAAAAATAATAAAGGAACCAAGTAGACGACATCATTTCTTATCTTTTTTTTTTTGCAACACTGAATTACACACCTCTTACCAAAAGGATATCGCTTTAGAGAGTTCCTTGGAACATCAAGCTCCATATGAATTTGTCGGAACGTGCCATGATCTCAAATGAAGCATTTAGCTTTACGCATTTGGCATATGCAAAGAAAAATTACAAGCGTACTGCTCATTATCTGTCAGCTCTACAGCGATATAACTGTTTGCCATGGGCTGCAGTTTTATAGCCTAGACATTTAAAAAGGCATTTTTGGCGACCTGTTAGAAGGGGGGTTTATTGATTTATACATGAATATTCAGGAATTGAAATGTGCGTTTCTGAGAACGACAGGCTTGCTTTTGGGAGTGGCGTATAGTAATGTGGCACAGCATGCGTTCTATTACGTTCTGTTCGACAAAAACCTAGATAGATAGCGATAGACTATGCACATTAATCAGGTTCCAAAGAGTCCGTGTCCATTTGCGACAAAACATAAACAGCATTATTTACAGGTGAAACATATACACTCTACTAGTCGCAACTCATAAAGTTGCTGCGCATGACGAAAAGACACCCAAACTTTTAGCAACATAAACACAGACCCACAGCATGCGTGCTTGTTCATCGAACCGTATGAGACGGTGTGTAAATGCTCCGTTGAAAAACTTGGCCGTTGATGGCGATAATCCGTTGCCAGATCAAACGAGCGAAGCATTACTAGACTTTTCACACACACACACACACACACACACACACACAAAAAGGCCACTGTAACTAGACAAAGAATATCTTTATTTAAACACTAGGAAATGTTGCTTGCACACTACGCTTGATACGAAGCATTTCCTTGAAGGTATCTTCATTACCATGTTGAACTTCGAAATCATGCCATGTCTTCCAGAATGCAGGCTGCGTCTAGAAGTGGCCGTGTGTTAATGTAAACTCACGCACAAAACAAATAAAGAACACTTACTCTTGGATCGAACAACTGAGAGGCAAATCCATAAATAGCACGAGCACGATCGATTTCACCCAATTTTCTTTCCAGCTCAGCGTACCTTAAGCTCATTACACGGACATCCTTGTCAGGAAGTGCCTCGATAGCACGCTCGTAGATTTCGCGGGACGCCATAATGCCAAATGATTCGGTTGCTTTAGCAATGTAGTACTCGTACATGACCATGCGATCTTCTTCGGCAACTGCTTTTGTAGCACGATCGTAGATGCGCATTGCATGGCGTGCTAAGCCGTGTTCTTCTTCAAGCTTGCCATACATGAGATAGATTGATTTAGCGTATTTAGGAGGGCACTCTTCCAGTGCCTGTTCAAACAGGTCTCTTGCACGTTCCAATTTAGTGCCACCCTACATATTGAGGGGTAAATAAATAGAAACAGAATGATCATTTGCATGCAATGCAACTTACATAACGCTTCAAGAATCTCTCCAAATAGATGTTCCACAGCTCAAAAGCAATTGGCCAGCCAAACAGTTCAATACCACGTTCATAGGCCTTGAATGACTCTTCAAAGTACTGGTTTTCTTCCAGAAAAGTTGCGTAATTTACGACCGTTTGTGGATTGGCAATACGGAGATCCATGACTTTGTCGTACACAGCTTTGGTGCTTTCAATTGTGCCCACGCTTTCTTCCAAATCCACGTAGAAGCTCCATAGACGTAGACTCTTGAAAACACGTTGCTGCACAGGGATCGATTCGTCATGGAAATTGATTAGCCTAGGGTTGACAGAGAGCATGCCAGGGACTTGTGTAGCGCGGCTCATCACTTGGATAGCTGTGTCGAAATCATCATGGCGAGTTTCCATTTCTGCATATTCGCACCAAATCTCGGCCAGATCGTTGACAGATTTGTAATTCACCTTGACAGCCTTCTCGAATATAGCACGAGCAGATGCCAAATCCCCGCCATCTTCATAGAATTTGGCAAATCGAGCCCAGAGCTCATGCAATTTGCCATGTGCCTTTTTGGGATTCACGGTTTGCACTGCCTGTGTGTATGTTTCCACTGCCTTTTCTTTATTGTCGCCCCATAAAGTCACTCTCTGCTGCCATTCTAATACGTTGTTGGGATTTTGTCTCAGCAGCACATCATTCACCAAGAACGGTCTACGGTCCATAAGGCGTTCGAATCGTAGTAAACGCAGATCCAGGTCAAGATCCTCCTCTTCGTCCTTTTCACCAGCCGCCTCTCTTTCACTGGCCATTTCCATCTTTGTTGTAATCATTTCTTCCTCGAATTCAGCATAGGCGTCAAATATAACTGTAAAATCTCGAACTGTCATGACAGTGGTGATGCCTTCCTCAAAAATATCTCTTGCCTTTTCTAATTGTGCCATTTTGATCCAGTACATGGCCAAGCGAGAGTATAGCACACCGACCTGATCTGTAAATCGCTTGATGCCTGATCGAATGATGGGCTCAACCTGCACACTCTTAATGTCGTCGCAATGCTCAACAACCAATTCGCATAATTGTTGCCATAGTTGATAATGTGATTTTCCGCGGGCAGACTTGAACTTGTTATCGTTGACAACGGCTACAAGTTTAAGGGCTGCTTCGTCGTAATGTTCGAGTTTCGCAAGGCTCTCGATGTAGTTTTCGACAAACGTTGGCTCAAGCTATTTGACATACATAAGCATATTTGGACGCATTCGGTAATCAGTATCACAACGAACCTTGAGATAACGGCCGTAAATTCGAATGGCGGTTTCTCCACTAGCAGCCTTGGCAAATTGCAAGTATAGCTCCCAGATACGTCCATGCTGAGTAACGGGCAAAGCACGTAAAGCGCCGTCGAATGCTCTTCTAGTTTTTGTGATGATGGGAAGTGTTGTCAACAGGGAAAGGTAGTCTAACCAAATGCGAGGCATTTTGTTTAAAAGAACAAGTGCGCGTTCATACAAGGCTATGACATGGTTGTATTGGACTTTGTGTCGAACCGCATTCAATCCCTTCAGTTTCTCGCGTCGAAGATCTAGATACTGTTTCCATAGTTTGTAAGAGCCTGGAAGTTCGTTCAGAGCACGTTCGAACACAAAGCAAAGCTCATTGAATGATCCAAGTCGCTTATGATCGATATAATGAAGCCATGAGCGAAGTGAGTAGGGGCTTCGAAGGAGCTCTTCTTCATAAGGTATGTCGTGCTCGTTCTGCGCATTTGGTAAGAGTTAGTACACTGGCTTTGACCACTAGGCTTTATTACACACAATCAAGAACTCATCTTGAGTAGGAACCATTCTTTGCGACGTTTTGATTTGAAAATAGAAAAAGAAATTTTACAGGAAGGACAGTTCAGTCCATGGTAATGTTGATCAACTCCGAGTGACGGTGGCCTGCCTTCTGAAGCTTCCAGTTGCTCTGATACCATCATTCATTTACTGATGCAGGCAGAATAATTCACTTCAATGCTTGTAAAACATACATAATCAAAGTATATGGCCTAATATCGCAAACCTATTACAGTAAGCATGGTTGCATGGCAACCTTATGCTCTCATGGATACCCCATCAGCCAGACTAGCACTCTGCGTGCTACGACATGTCACCATAAAAATGATGCTTGACATGAAGCATTAGTAAACACCCTGAAGCTTGGAGGTTTCTTGTCCATCATAGCACTATGCTATATACGCATCTTGGAGCAAATTACAGATACAAAATGTGGGTTCTTAAAAAAACAACCACTAAAGAATATACAAGTCTTTTATACTTTGTTGTGGACATGTTTTCTCTTTGGTACTAGATTTATCAAACCCTTCATATATTACCTCTCTTCTTGGCTGGCTATCTAATTGCTTGAGTCTCTTTAAAAAGAAGGTTACTTCATGTGATCATAGATCATGAAAGAGAAAAACACCACCCATTTTTTATTTTTGGTTTCCTGATGATCCTCCCCTGAAGGTCTAGACAAGATCACTAGCGTTATCTGTTATGTCTTTCTTATACAGTGTGGTTGGTTTTTTTGGAATGGAAGAGTGAATCCCATGCAATAAGCAGCCATTTGTCCCCACCTACAATATTGTTAAATAAACCTCATGTTTTTATAGAAGCCTCCCCCCCCCCAAAGCAATGCTTTTTAATGGGCTTCATGAAAATCTCATGCTTTCTTTAAACCTGAATTTCAAGCGAATAAGCTGTATCATAGACAAAGATATATACAAGTATTTCATATGACTTTAGGTACATATAAAAGATATATTTAGCTGGTTTCTTTCTTCTCTTCTAATTTAATTTCAATGAAGCACAAGTGATGATTCGTGTTACCAAATATGGTGTGTAAATCGTTTACTTGTCTTGACTTTTCCGCCTTTAATTGCTTACACTTTCCCCTTTCATTTTTCACTTGGCAAGAACAACGAAACAAAGCTCGAAAGAGAGCCTCTGTTTACTCTTTATTGCTTTCTCTCTCTCTCCACTCTTTCCTTATATATACATACCAATAGACAAATAAATGCCATCGTCCACTGCAAAAGACAATAGACGCTTAACCGGCTATCGAGATGAAACAGCAGACAACAGTCGTATAGAACATGTTCAACAGCACTCATTGTATGATGATGCCATCGAAGACTACCATTCCAATAATGCAGCATGCTATGATGATACTTATGAAGAGTACAATGAAGATTTAGATGACCAGCAAGATGAAAAACAATACGACGACGATGACGACGACGATGACACAGGCTCTGAATTAAGTGTGCCTGATCCGAATATTGACTTTGATATGGTATACGCACTTCATACGTTTGCTGCAACCTTGGAAGGTCAAGCCTCGGTTGTAAGAGGTGATGCCTTGACGCTACTAGACGACAGTAATTCATACTGGTGGCTTGTTAAAGTATTGAAAACTGCTGAAGTTGGCTACATACCTGCTGAAAATATCGAGGTAAGCAACCCATTCATACGTTGCATCCCTATTTTTATTCACACAGAGAGGGGCGAAAAATAGACACCACATGAAAGATTAGCAAGATTGAACTCACATCGTAACATTGAAGTGAGTGAATTATGTTATTTGCAAACATGTAGGATTAAACCTTGTCAAACATAGCTTACCCGAAAAGATATACAAGATGCATTCCCCGCACCGCCATCTAGTAACCCCACAAAGAAGAAGCATGTAACGCTTGCAAAAGGCGTGCAGTTCCAGTCCCAGATCATTTATGGGTCTAGCGACGATGAAGGAGACTTTGAAGCAGAGTTTGAGCAATGGGATGAGAAGATGCATTCTGATGACTCTGAAACTGATGATGAAGAAGATCCTTACGATTATTACGATGATCACAATTCAAGCTATTCAGAGCAGCCTGGCACGTATTCGTCTTATTATTCAACCGAAACAACATCAGCAGCGCCTCAGCAAGGACAATCAATGATTCGTACCAAATCTTTCAATGATATCAGCGATATTATTAGCGATACCAGCAACGACACGGATGATCAACATAATCAACTCAGTAATGACTCTGACATTATTAATGACCCAGAAGATGGCAGTTCTCGTAATGTTGACAGGGATACGTTGAACTTGAGAGATGAAACTATCAAAATATCACTTACGCCCTCTATTGCCCGAGGAAACGACGACCACAATCGCAGCTCTGATAGCAGTATTCATTCTAAATTGAAAAAAGCAGCCAAATTGGACAAACTACTGGGTCCATCGACTTCTCCTGAACCTGCTGTGCAAGAGCAACAACGCCGTAGCTCTAGAGATAGTAATGACGGCAAGAAGGAAAAGTCAGGCATTCGCAAGTTCTTTAGTAGAAGAGGTAGCACTGGAAGTAACAGCAGTAAAGAGGGTAAGAAGAGCAAGAAATCATCATCACAGCCAACATTGGAACGACAGACATCAGGTGGATCCAACTATGAAACAGCGTCTATTAGCTCCCAGTCTACAAGTATGACATCCGCTGATCGTGATCGTCAAGGTAGTTTGGATTCCTCTACCATGGCTGTTGCTGCTGTTACAGCACAACCAACTCAGCTCAAGATTCATGCTGGAAATATCACTGATTTTGGCCACGAACCCTACAAGCTTGTGTCAGTCTATCCATCTACAACTGCTTTGGAATTGATTCACCAAATCATCCGTCGTCCAAGTGGCGATAGTAAAGGTTCAGTTTTGGTAGAAGAGAATTCTGTCGCATATCATGATTATCATCTGATAGTAAGAGCCTTGGATGGCGAAGAATTTACATTGGTACCATCTGACAAGCCATTAGAGATATTCCACTCGCTCACAGCTCATTTAAATACACCCATGCCATCGCTCAAGAAAGCAAGACGTATATCGCAACTCATGGGAAGCGAGAATACACATATTGGAGGACCCAGCAGAGAGAGTATGCTCTTGTACCGAGACCCAGTGCAATTCTTTTTGTTTTCCAAAGCAAAGCGTATTGAAGATGGTGAAATTCAGATCAAGGTATCTTTATTCCCTTCTCAACCGCAGCAACAACAACAACATTGCAATGCAGATCAATCTAAAAGAGTAGATAAGCTTGTAAAGATTCCGTCCAGTATTTTGATCAAAGATGTTGTTACATTGTTGCTGGAAAAATTCCATATTTTGAATGGTATTGTAGCTGGCTCTACAACAAATGATATCCAGTCGCTGCGCTTGGATGGTAATGATGTGCTTGTTCAATATCAGTTGTTAATCCACAAGGACGGGCAAGAGAGTTTCCTTGACACAAGTAGCAAGCTGTTGGATTCATTTAGTGCTGATCAAGCACCGCCTATTCATTATTGTCGCAATAGTCATCCTGATAGAAGCTCTATAACAGTCAACATTACGCCTCCAGAAGAGTCTGAAACTTACTTTATCTTGAAAAGTGTTGATGGCATAAATGAATACCAACAGCATCATAAACAGCATAAAAAGCCTCGTTCTTTGTTGCGTCAAGATACACCTATGCCCCATCAAGAAACCAAACCTACTGATGGATTCAATCGCAAGCCTGCGTCGTTGTATGAACCTCAAATAGCATTAGATGCCCGTGCTGTTACAAGCAGTCCAGAAGAAGCCATGCTCGAAAGCAAGCCTCTCCTTTCATCTCCACCTGATTTCAAAGACGATTTATTATCTCAATTGGATGAAGCCATTGATACCCTTACACCCAGAACTCCAACACCCATTGCCCCCTTACATCAATCACAACCGCAGCCACAAGCACAGCTATCACTACAGCAAAAGCAACGTCCACGCCCCGAATCGACTGAATCCATGCTATTTTGCAACGATTTTGGCATGAATGATTTGATGGTCATTATTCGTGGTGCAGCTCAACTCGAGAAGCCTGTGCAAACGGCAAGGCAATCATCTTATCAAATCCGCAGTGAAATCAATGAGGTATTCAAGGATAGCCAAACAAGATTAGACCAATTGGAAAAGGTATGCCCAACGACACTTTTTAATGCTTTCATTATGATGACATTAATGATGTTGTTTTTTCACTAGGAATTGGATCGCATTATGACTGAAGCTGTCAAAGTTTTCCCTTAATCACATCATACTATTATTATTATTATTATTTTTTAGTATTTTAAGAATTAAACTCTGCTCAACTACATAGTATATAGGTTGGTGGTATTGTAATCGTTCTGCGAGATGGCTTGAATCAATCAAAATAGACCTTGTAGTCTGAAATCTATCAAGAGTAGGCAAAAATAAAGCGTGTTATATCCATTGATGTAAAGCTAAGATTATACAGTGTCTGTAGTTCTCTCGAAATCCTACAACTCTTTTCGAACATGCAAAAAGCACACTTCATTTCCAATGATAAAATTAAATTGTCTACTTCTGGTATGGTCCTTATTTATTATAAACTTTTAAAAAAAAAATACAGTAATAAATCCCGTGCTATTGTCCACATATTAATTGGAATGTTGAAGGGGGCTGAGAGAAGGGGGAGGCGTTGTTTTATACAGTAGGTAGGAGCTTCATTTATTATTGCAAAGAATGAAGGATCAATATGTTGGTTTGTTGTGCCTGAATGCATGTTTCAAATCCGTCAATAATATTTTTCAAGTTATTTTTAATAATAATAATGATAACGAAATAATTCAACAACTGCTACATTGCGTAAAAGTACTCGAGTTTATATATATATGTGTGTGTGTGTTTGTGATACTTGTATAAACTAAAATATATAAAAATATAAAAAAAAAAATAGCATGGAAATAATTATAGCAAAAAAAACTGAATTACAACAAATGAATGAATGAATGTGAATAGAATGAATGGAATGGATGCTACTACTGATACTATTAGAAGAAGAAAAAAGGTATTCATAGTTGGTATATGTATAAAACTAAGAGGCTCTTTTTTTTTATCTCTTCTTGACAGACTCTAAATGTTGCTTGACAATGAGTTGAGCAACTTCATGCGCTTGAGATGCGTTAGTGACAGTACGGTTCTGATAATGAGGGGCTATCCAACGAGAATTAAAGGCACGCTGTTGGTGGTAAGAGGGTGGTGCACCCGGAGCAGACTTCGATCTACGTCTAGCCATCATGATGGAGGGTGGAACAAATGCAGAACTTGTACGGTTTTTCGACTTCATTACCTCAGTCTTAAAAAATTGGCGCATTTGCTGGTCCAAATCAATTGCTTCGAGGAGAACGCTCATGTGGTCCTGCTGACTAGGCAATACCGAGGGTACAGACGTTGTGCGAGCATGATTTCGAGACATTTGAAAATGCAATGGCTTTTGCTGTTGTTGCTCGTGGTTGCTACGATGAAGTGCCTTGGTTTCTCGCTTATGAATACGATGAATTGAAGGAAGTGCAATGTTGAGAGATGATGGAGTCATTTTTTGTTATTTGTAATGAATATGAAAGAATAGAGAAAGCTAGATTGAAAAAATCGATTGATTTTTATACTGTTCATAGTCACCCTTTGTTCTACTGTTGCTCCCCTTTAGTGTCCCCTCAAATTCCAACTGATTTTGATACAGACTGGATTCTTCATTCTCTTGTTCCCTTACTTTTTATTTGCTTATACTTGCATCTCCCTTGTGTGGCACAATCCCTGTTATTGTATTTATATACATATATTACAAGATATAATTATGATATAATTACTCATTCACTCTCTGGAAAAAAAAAACCTGTTGAATGTACACGCTCTATAATAGCTGACACCATCTCCTTATTTTATAGACGACCACGTGAAATGCTAAGCATTTTGACTCGGCAGACGGCGTCAAATTTAAGATAACAATTGAATGAAACACATATGATGGCAGTAGCATTGCAAATTTGATGAATTTTATTGCTTTTTCATGACCAGTATCACAACAAAAAACAATGCATAAACCCAAAAAAACATGTTTGGATGGATTTCTGTTGCAGATGAAGTATTTTTAGGCTTTATTTGTGCCATCTGATAGGCGCCAATTTTACCAACTGCTCCCAGATCACTGCCAGCTGGGATATTCAGCTGTGGCACTGACGCCTGTTTAACATTGGGAACTCTTTGCGCCATTCTACCATTTGAAAATGCGGATGAAACTGTGGCCTGAGCTTGTCTTTGTGGTACAGGTGGTTTAGGTGGCAATGCAGGCAATCCACCTCCCATTTGGACCACTCCCTCAGCCTCTACTGGCTGCTGCTGCTGCTGTGGCGTGGCAGTTGCTGCTGCTTCTAGTAATGGTGAAGTGTTCTTATGTTGTTGCTGTTTCTTGTCTTTGTTAATCTGATCCATCGAGGGAAGCGTTGCTATGACATGATCAGAAACTAACATGTAAATTGAGAATATCAGTGAATATACAAAAAAGTTGAAAGTAAATCTCTACCCTTTGTTTGTTTTTGTCTACGCTCCTCTTTTTCTCTCGTACTGGACATGTTGAGTGTATATGAATAACTTTTAACGACTGACAAAACATAATACAGTGATCTTTATAGAGAACAGAAAATGTCTCCGAGGTTGTCATGACGATAGTTTGAAATCTGTCGAGCTGCGATGTTTGTAAATAGAGTAAAAGCAGTATAATCGCCAAGCATTTCGCTTTTCTACACAGTCTATATATATCTCTATTGCTGTCAAATGTCAAATTACTACTGCATACATATGCTCTTTACCAACTCAAATAACAACCTACATAGTAACCCAACTACTCATGGATGTTATAAAGTTCACACCAGCATCGATCATAATCATATACAGCCCAATTTAGGGCTGAATCAATGATTTTCAATCATGCTAGGCAGCTTGCTAACCCTGATACTTACACTGAATCCCCAAGTGCCTCCTTACATTCCTCAATAATTAAAGCCTCGTGTATGCGCCAAATTATTTTTCTGGCTCCCTTTATTGGCCGTGTGTAACCAAAATCCTTTCTCCTTACTATTGTCATCAAGACTTTTTGCAGCTTGCAACAAATCCCGTGAAGGTCCACAAATGCCCCATTCAATCGGTAAGGAATTTCCTTTTTTTTTTATTGAATTTTTTTTTTACATATAGCACAGCAACCAATCATTGTTTTGAATAAATTACTAAATTTGAACAACATGCTAAATACAGTGAACGCAGCATCGAATTGCAAGTAAAATGCGAAAAATAAATATTCAAAAGTACAACTCAATTTGTGGGTTTTTCTAAAATCAAATTGCAGTTTTCCATGAAATTAAATTGCGGGTATAATGCTAGGTAAAGCGAAGAGAATTCTTATAATTAGATGGGTTCTTTATTTCTACGTTTTTCGAATTGATCACAAGACTACTGTATAAAGCTCTTATATAATGAATAAAAGATGTAAAGAATTCAAAAGATTTAATGAAACAAACTTAGGCCTGGCTTTTTTTTTCTTTTCACGCTTTTGCCTGGCTTTTTTTTTTTCAGGATTGAAGCATGTTTGTAATTTCAAGAGAACAAGCAATTTGCCTATTTTATGCGGTACCGTATAATAAAGAAAATGCAGAGAAGTACACCAAGACGTTACTCAGAAAATCCTAAACAACCATTTCTTTGTTCATTAAAATCAATGATTGCCAATCCATCAGAATACAAACAATATCCTGCAATTTTGAAGAATAACAGTCAAGAAAAAGAAGAGAGCTAATAGTAATTTTGAATCGATGATAATAATACTTTATACAAAATAAAAACTAGTTTTTAGACCTATGATACAAATTTTCCCGACTATCGAATTTGAATAAGGCTTTTGGCTCTATTAATTCTTCCTGGCAATTGATAACGTGAACTTGATTATCGTGAATAATGGTATCAATAATTATTGTTTGAATATTACTATTTTCACTAAAACCAAAAGTTAATTAATTGCTTTGTTTATAGTATGTTACATACCGCAGAAACGCCTCTAAATTAGTAAAGTTGGTGGTGAGGCCCGCTGAATCTATTATAACCAAAGCTACTTTGTTTATTTTTTGAATATCTTGAAGTAGATCTGCAAAAAAGTCAGTATTATAGTAAATGAAAATTGTATGCTATTTAAGATATTAAATACCTTGTGCATTGCCATTGATACCTGATAGCTGATCAATAATCGCATTTTTTTTTTATATCTCTTTTTTTAAATGGTGTACCAGCATTACAGCTAACAGTTACATAAACCTTCTGCGCTAAGGACTTCTCTTTCAATCCAAGAACCATAGATTGAAGGCATTTGGTCACTTTCTCGTTATCCGCAGTCGTTTTTGACTTTCTACAATAGCCAATAATAAAATATCCTTGTATTTTAAGATCCATTATATATTGTTGGTATTGTATTGGTAGATTAACTATGTCTTCTATAAGTGCATCTACAACGCGATAATTGATAAGAAAAATAGAATTAATAATTTGTGCGTTAAACGTTACTTACCTTTATGCTGGTCCTTTAAAACATATAAGTTTCGTAAAATTGATCTTGATGTTGGGCTGGAATCTTCATGTTTCCTTTTAACACTTGGAGTTGTGAAATTCAACTTTTGTGTTCTACACCAATTTGTGAATTTTGAAAAGTTATCTTCTTTAAACAACGAAGTGTATTCCCAGACGTGTGATAATATTGTATTCATTGATAAAGCTTTACATTCATACAAAACAGACTCTGGATCTTCTGAAAGATAAGCTATATCCAGGAATTGTTTTAATTGTGGAGTAGTTTCTATAAAATGAAAAAAGTCAACCAGTGGAAGAAAAAAGCATTAACTGTAACAAGTACCAATTTCTATTTTGCGATTTCCAACTTCTTGATTGCTTTGGCCAATTTCTTCATCAGTTTTTTCTTGTCGGCTTCCAGATGGGTATAAATGAATATCAAATGAGTTGGCATAAATTATTCTTGTACAAAGAAGTCTTGTTTTTTCTGGTTTTTTGTATAGCAGACGTCGACATCCTCCATTTCATCAATCTTCTTTGTGTACTTTTCTGCATTTTCTTTATTATATGGTATAGCATAAAATAGGCAAATTGCTTGTTCTCTTGAAATTACAAACATGTTTAAAGCGTGAAAAGAAAAAAAAAGCCAGGCCTAAGTTTGTTTCATTAAATCTTTTGAATTCTTTACATCTTTTATTCATTATATAAGAGCTTTATACAGTACTCTTGTGATCAATTCGAAAAACGTAGAAATAAAGAACCCATCTAATTATAAGAATTCTCTTCGCTTTACCTAGCATTATACCCGCAATTTAATTTCATGGAAAACTGCAATTTGATTTTAGAAAAAGCCCGCACTTTTGAATATTTATTTCCTTATTTTTGCTACAAGATTTTACATGTGTACTTTTCCAACGATCAAGGAAATCACCAATAAAACGTGTCAAATGCTATACTAAAACATGTATGGATGCCCATAAGGATTTACGTGGCTATAGGGCATCAATTGCTGCTGCTGCTGCTGCGAAAAGTAGGGAGCCATGGGCGTTGGTCCCATGATTTGGTTAGAAAATTGTGGATTTTGTAGGTGCATCATCATCATTTGTTGCTGCTGCTGTTGCTGCTGCTGCTGCTGCTGTATGAGAAAGCTGTTCATCAACATCATACTATAAGGGTCTTGCGGTATCATCCCAGCAGAAGCACCTATTGGAGGAGGAGGGAACATCATGTTTGGCGGTGGCATCATGTATTGGGATGGTGGTGGTGGTAGATATTGTGGCATCATTGGTGGGCCTGGAGCTAACATGTATTCTTGCTGCTGTGGATAATAGTAACTAGAAGCCTGTTGAGGAGGAGGCTGTACCTGTTGTTGCTGCTGTGCAGCAGCTATTTGCTGTATTTGTTCAGGATCCAACTGTATTTGCTGTGGTTGTTGGTTTTGATGGTCTTTCCAATGTTGATAGCCCAAGGCTAAGGCACCTGCAATGCCAGCATTTCTCCAGAAATGGATATTGTTTTTTTCATGATTCTCGTCGTATTTATTCAATAATGCGTCTGCGCCAGCAAACGTAGCAGCATTTGTTATCCATTCCATTGGCCCTGAGCCAAAAATGCCATTATTATTATTATTATTATTGGTATGATTTGTTATGTAGCTATGCAACAAATTATTAATAAACGAAGCCATCGTATCTGAGGAAAAGCAAAAAAGAAAGGAAAACAAGTAGTGCTGGCCCAAATTTCCTTTACTAAAATAATCAACAACAAACAACGAAAACTTGTGAATATATGCGGTAACTGCGGACTACACATGGAGTCTTAGGTGACCTCAGTAGCACAAAACGTTTGAGCGGATAAACGTTGGTGAACCGTATTTAATACATAAAATCATTACTGCTGTTACATCATATCCAGGTCATCCTCATCATCAATTGAAGGTGATCTACCAAAAACTCTTCCTGATCCAAATACAGCTTTAGATGATGAAGAATCAGCATGAAGGGAGGGCCTAGGAAACCCGTTTTTGGATGATGATGAAGCAGTGCCTCGGTTTAATCGATTACTGCTTTTGACAGAATTCAGTGTCAAAGCATCGCTATTATCAAATTCATCATCTTCCACGTGGAGACCACGAATGTCATTCAGCATTTTCCTATTTGCTCTTTCCATTTTCCTCCTCTTTTCTCTCCAATATTCTGCTAATGTTTGGTTTCTTTGCTGAATGTGCTTCTTGGTCAAGAATGGCTTTAACCACTTTTCATCAAACGACACAAACCAATGAGGCGGCCTATCTTCGGGGATGGGCTCTCCTAATGGCCCTGACAATAACCCGCCTATGGATATTTCATTGTAATCTTGGCTTTTGCCTTTTCGTCTTCTCTGAGGCTGATTTCCGGTCTCTAATAACTCGTCATCCCCCACTGGGTCTAGTAAACGTTCCTCGGATGGATCATTGCTGTTCAACCTACTATATCCCTTGCCATGCTTATTGCGCTGAAGGTTTTCTTCGCCTTGATCGTTTTCTTCTTCATTTTCACTATCAGAGTCATCGAGTTCGACGACTCCAGTTTTTACATCCAGGACTTGGAGCATTCGGCTAGTTGTACCACCAAACAATAGCACGGTCAGCACAACTACTGCCAAAATTGTTGTACGCATGGCAGGAGCACTGTCACCTGTGATGCCTGATGCTAAAGCAAACGCAACGGCACCTCTTAATCCAGCCCAAAAAAGCATCATTTGATGATTTCGCGGTAGCTGGTCAGGCTTACCAAGTGCTCTACAAACAGTATTTATCATCATAGACAAAGGGGCTACGGAAGCGTATCTAGCTACGCAGATGAAAGCCTACAAGAGTTATTAGTTTCAAACAAGAAGGCCTAAACCGACTTTAACCCTACCAATGTCGCCAAAATAAACAATGGCTTGTAATCAAGATCATCTTGAGTGAATAAATTGATGCCAAGATAGATAAAAATAAAATTCTCAGATAATTGCGATAGGATTTGGAACATAAACTTGGTAGCTCTCTTGCTTCGTATTGACAGATTATCGTACGCATAATGTTTTAGAGTGATGCCTGTGAAAAGTAAAGTGACAATACCAGACATTTGAGTGCCGTTCGAGAAGAAGTAGCTGCTGTAAGCCATTAATAATACCAAGCAGGATTCAATGTTCGAGAAGCGACTCAATTGGGAATACTTCAGCATCAAGGCAACCACAACGCCGAACAAAATACCAATAAATGTAGATGCCCAGAATACGCCTAAAAAGAGCCCGATACCCTTAAAAATATTGACAGCATGCAGCTCCTGTCCGCGAAATTTACGAAGGGTACTGTCGTAGGTTTAGTTAAATTCTATATAACCTCACTCCCGATCCTTACTCTGACAGCACAATGGCAACTGCATCATTCAATAAAGATTCACCAGAGATGATGGAAAATAACTGTGGATCTACATGTAGCTGGTTGAAAATGGCCAAGATGGTGACCGGATCTGTAGCTGATAATATAGATCCATAAATCATGCTGTCCAAAAATGAAATGCTGATGCCTTCTGGTTTCAAAAATGCATACAGATATGTACACACACTGTATATATGCAAAGAAAGAAAATAACATTAAGTGTCTAACAATGGGCCATTCCATTCACCATGTAAATACCCTGTGACAACAGCTGCAATAAATGTACCTGCCATTGCAAATGTTAGGATGGTGCCAAAGTTGAGAAAGAAATTTCTCTAAGAACATTATATTTAGCGCCTTTAACTATTAGATATGTATGTCGCTATATTATGCTTTACTCTTTTTAGTTCATAGCCCGAGTTCAGGATAATAGGTGGCAGTAATAGATTGAAAAAGAAACCCTGTTTGAACTTGACCATGTCTTGAATGATGGTACCAGGAGCCAATTTAATAACTAAGCCCACAATCATACCTTGAATCCCACCGAACAGCGTTATTTGCATTACTTTACGGATTTAATCGCATACATTTGAATACGTACCAGCCATAATGGATATCACAGTTTCATGAACTGCTCGAATTTTTCGAAGTTGTAGAAAGTAACTGGTCCATAAAGCCCCAATAAGTAAAGTCATTAGAATTAAGAGTGCCCAGGCGGAATACATTTCTTCTTCTAATGGTTGGTCAGTGTTATCATCTATTGGAAGTGTGCTATTTGTATCAGGATCCATTGCTTTGAGTAGTCGTAAACTATGAAATAGGGTATTAAAAAAAAAGCGAATATAAAGCCAAGACTAATCTTGACTTCCTGAAAAGTGCATGAAGCAAGAGTCACGAATTTCCCCATTATCGTTGTAGATAGAATAGGCCATAGCTGGGAAAGAGTGATAAGAGGGATTTTGTGTAGAGTGATTCCTTTGGATTGGCAGTAACAAATGTCGGAAAAATCCAGGGACAAAAAAAGCTTCAAGAATATCGGCAATGGCTGTGGTGGGCCACAGGAACTCAAAATGGTATCCTGCTGTATTTTTTCTTTGTAGAGACAATGAAAGAGGAGGTAGGATGCGCAATCAATGGTAGCCAGGTGCAAGAAGCGTTGATTTGGGATACGTCCTGCAATAGGTTGGTAAATAACATTTCTTTGGGTTGCGGTGAGTAAGAAGGCCCAAAATTGTTCTCAATTGGCAGTAGAATATTCCTAAGAGCAAAAGGCTGGCTCACCACCGACAGAACTACCAAGAAACCATGATTAAAATAGCTTAATCTCTTGAAACAGGACGTTCTCTAACAATACAAGGCTGTGGTTTACAGTTTTTCTTCTTTTGTATTTTCTTTTTTATTGATGAAACACCGTAAATACTATAAGGAAAGGCTATCAATGGTATTGTTCAGGTACCTACAGACTACTTTTGTTTATTTAGTAGAATTGGGGTGAAATACGTATTTAAAAAGCAAAGGAAGTTGGTAGGAGGGGTGAGGGTATTCAAATAAACCAGTTTACAGCGACAGAGAACTATGCAAAGGGTATTATGATCATTGTGCGATATGAAAATGTATAGCAGGTGCATTATTGTCTAAACAAAGTAATCATTCACCAACGTAGCATTGGCGTTACTGCCTATAAATCCCAACGCTTCATCCTCAAGGCTATCAATTGTTTGTTTCTAACGGCTTCTCAACAATATGCTCAAGGAAAGACAGGAAATCGAACAGTTTGAGCCATTCTTTCTTTAATTTTGCTGTTGTGGGTATAGTGCAACTGCAAGCTTTGATTTATTGCCACTTGTGCTGGTCAGAGGCTCGTGCAATGCTAAATGTCAGACAATCGCTAATGACATTCACACAAGGAAACAGCATTTCCTTCATTGTCTTGAGGGATGCCATCTTGTACTTTGAGATCAAACGCTTCAGGAAATTTGAAGTACTCTTTAACTGTTTGAAGGTGTAGTCGATGCTATGCATAGCATTGTTGTGGGAGTTAATTCAAATTTGGTTAGCTATTGCTCCTATCAATGTACTAAACTCGATATCCAAAAACATACTTAACCACTCGACTTAATTGAGATCAAAAAAGTCTCTTCATTGTTGGAGAGGACACAAACGAATAAGTTTCTCTTGATACCGGATGCTCGAAAATCTTTCAGAGGCAACCAAACTCTCTTACTGTCTTGTAGTTGTTTCTCGCACTTGAATTGAAGAAAAGAGGATTTATCAGCTATGCTTCAAGTCTCACATAATATTGCTTATGCATACCAATGTGCTTTCAGATTTATCATAACAGCAAAGTGTTTAAGAATTGAGATGACTATTTCGGAGTAGAAGGTGCGCTCTTGGTTGGGATCGATGGGATAAACTCTTTTGAAAGTCTGATAGTATGCTGTGAGAATGATTCGCATAGGATCAATGAATTCACCATCGACTTTAACATTCCAAAGGAATTTTATATTTCGGAAAGGGCCTTTTGGAGAGCCTCTTTTGAGAATCTGATGGTATCCTTCTCTTGTTTGACATGCTTGTTGATATCGTTGTGTCAGAAAGGCATGAAATTAAGCAATTATTAGATTGGTAATTCTTTGTATACAATGACAACGAATAAGCTATTGATGTACAATAATATGCAATTAATTTGATATTGCATACCAAGTTCAACGTTTAACCATGATGGCAAATAGTGTCACAATAGATACAATCTGGTATAATAAGATGGCATTTTTTTTGTGTCTGATCTCAAATAGACCCTCCAATCTCCCAAGCTCTGCTGCAGTCAGTGCGGATTTCTTGAGAGACATCAGATTTTTTCCAGGTCAATAATATTCAGATTGTTTCCCATTCTTTAGGAAGGTGCATTGGCTCTATCCAATATCGTCCTGCGAAGTTACCATTAGAAAAAATGAAACCAAGTGCGCAACATTTAAAATAAAAAGGAATTACCGAGAGGTAATTTCTCACCTGAGGTAAAATCTGTTGATGCTCAATTTTCAATGTCAAACAAACCAGCGTAAAACAAAAGAAACAGAAGATATGCATTCAGCAAACTGTATGGTAGCTGTTTTATTTAACGATATCTAATGCAAAAAAAACAAAGACGCTAATTTTTTACTAGTAACCTTAGAACGCTCTGAGATACTATCTGTGTGTTCAATATCTTGGAAACTCATTGATGTATAATTACCTGCTGGCACTGGATCTTGAAGAATATAAATTGAATTGCCGATACAGGGCAAAAATATTATTGGATAATATCTAGTCTCCGACACATGCATTATTCATGGTTCTTAACGGAAAATCAAATACGACATCTAATAGGTAATCTATCCCCATATTGCAAGGTAGGAAATACCTTGGGCATATGTTGTTGAGTGATACCAAATTTAAGTATTTTGCATTATTTTGAGTCTCAAACCTCTAAGTTCCAGGATGTTGGGTGCGTGCTTCTTACGCTCTTTTCTTATGGACATATATAAATACCGTCATGTCCTATAAATGTTTTTGTTGATTCATATCAGGTTGTGCGAAATGCTGTTCTATAATGTAAACACTCCAGGAGACTGCATCACTTAAAACAACAATTAGACTTTCAGATGTAAAATCATGATCAACGTATCAGATGACTTTCTAAAGTGGGATATGTCATGATGATCATCGTTAGCATGACATCAAAGCGACGCTGTTGGTTATTTTAGTTTTTTTTATAATAATATGATTGTTTTCAAGTGAAAGTAAAAGGAAGTAGAGATCATCACCCTTTATGGTTAAATCCAAACTGTATGTATAACCCCATACCTTCCCCTGCCCTTTATATGTATGAATTTAATGTGTATTTGACATATGAAATTTCGAAACCTTGCACAGAGAAATTTAATTGGCCGAAATTAGACAAAAGGATATATGCTATTTGAACCCGAAGTGAGCATAAAACGTTTAACCCCTCCTTATAAAACCTATATATCTTGGGGGTACATCATTCCTTTTTCTTTTTTTTTTTCTTTATTTATATTTATTCAGAGAAAAAAATGGCTTCGAAACAAGACATTGCGAGTAAATCTACTGATTACGATTGTCAAGAAACAACTATAGCAGCAGCAACAGCAGCGTTAGAAGCACAGGGAGCACAAGGAACACCAACAGTTGTCGAGACAGCCTCAACTCTAGAAAACATTGGCAACAAAGACATGTTCTCGTTAAATGAATGGGACACATCAGAGTTCATATCAGAAAATGATTTTGATATGATCGACATGTTATCAACCGCTTTAGACCAAGTTACAAACCAAATAGAAGAAAAACAACGCGAGTTTATAACAAAATCATCAGAATGGACTAACAAGACAAGAGACAGTATCAAAACCCAAACAAAGAAGCTAGAAGAGCAGCGATCTCGGATCCAAGAACTGCTGGTCAGACAATACCACAAAATTGACAAACGAATGAACCGTGATGCTAAAACAGTGCAGCTGAGAGATAAGGTCTCCTTTGTGGTGGGTGTCGGTAATGCCTGCGTTGCACCTGCACTCGCATTGCGTTACCCGAGTTTGATACCTTCGTACTACAGTGTTCAATTGATCATTTTGTTAATATTGCGGTACGTAATTTATCGATCTAAACGGTGGCATTACTTCATTTTTGATATGTGCTATTTTGTCAACGCAATGACGATGGTCTTCTTGTGGGCATATCCTACTTCAAAGCTACTGTTTTTGGCCTCTTTTTGTATGACGAATGGACCGGTTGCATGGGCGATCATCACATGGAGAAACTCTTTGGTATTCCATTCTTTGGATAAGGTCACATCTGTATTCATTCATATATTCCCACCTTTGGTAATGTATTGCATACGATGGATGCCTGAACTTCAGCGAGACATTTACTGCGACAATACACTGTTTGTTACATCTCATCGTGATTCAATATTTCCTGCCCTGCATAATTTGGAATTACCAAGTTTCAAGGATGTTATGATTTACTCGACCGTCGCTTATGGCATCTGGCAATCACTGTATTATTTATTTATCATGGTTGGGAGAAGAGACAAAGTAGAGTCTGGATTAAGATTGACATCTTATTCATGGTTATTGGATGATACACATGGAAAGAAAGGGTTTATTCAAAATATGGCATTCATGTTTGGAGCAAAGTGGAAATCGGAAATGTTTATGCTGCTACAATTGATCTACAATATTGTTACATCAATTCCGACCTACTTTCTATTCAGATACTTTTGGCTGCATACAACATTTTTGATCGGTATGTTTGCAGTGAGTGTTTGGAACGGTGCCAATTACTACATTGAAGTATTTTCAAGGAGATACATAACAGAAATTGAAAGTATAAAAAACCAAGACGAAAAGTTGAAAACAAAGTAAATAAAAACATATACGGCATCAAGGTTCTTCATAAACCTCTGCTTCTCTATTTCCAAAACAGTTTGGTTTCAATGACCCTTTTCACGTATCTATAATTTTTAAAGCCTGAAATGATGTTCTTCAGCTGGAAATCAAAGAAATTTAGGTTGTTAGGCCTGCAAGATCTAACATAAATATTGTGTCATTTCTGTATTGCGTTGTTTGTTAAAGTATCAACCCAACGAGCATTTGTATAGGATGCTCGTCTCTATCCCGGTAGCGGTAGACATGCAAAAGTTTGCGCAGCATTTGTACCCTATCCATGCCCTGACTTGGACAATATGACCTTCCGTTCTGATCAACTAGCAATTTGTATACTTTTATCAATTATTTGAATTTAGCCAAGTCTCCAGTTGATTTCCTATCTTGGTTCATTTGTCCGTATCTCTGCAGTTGACACCGATTCATTTAATGAATTCTTATTACATTCGCATAAATTTTTGAAACACGCTGAGCAACAACATTGGAATCACTATTCATGCTTACTCATGTAACATAAATATTTAACGAAAAAGATTAACAAGACGATCTAGTGACTCTATCAAAGCTAGTTAAGCGGGTTGATATGGTTCCGGGCAACAACTTGCTGTTTAAATTTCAAGTCAAAAGACCATGCTTCTGGGATAGTTAGATTGAATATTAGGTGCATATATAGGTGATAAATTTTAGTTGTTAAATCAAACATTTGCATGTGATAAAAGAAAAGTATTTCTTCAACAGGCACCTTTGTTTCCAAAAAGATGTGGTACAATGGTTGCTATAGAAACAAAGTGTTTGAGGCTTTAAACACTTCTAGAAAATAAGTTTCGGTAGTAGTTCGCTACTATCATGTTGTCGGCAAGACAGGAACTGCACATGCAACTATAAAAACGTGCTTTCAAATGCTTAATTCATGCATCGCCGTTTTCTACATCTGATGGTCTATCAGAGAAATGTTGCCCAACGAGATTCAGCATGATTAATGAGATGTAACATTCCTTTTTGTATCAAGCAGCTTTAGATTATGGCTTTTGAGTGGTAGACAGTGCTCCCTTCGACAGCATGTGACTTGATCACACCCTGGGTGTGGTCTGTATCTCCTCATTTTTCTCAATAAAAGGGTTTTCTTTTTGATTTTCGCCATCTCTCTTTTTTTTTTCAACTATACCCTCAACAGAAAGTTAAAGATGCCACCAAACACTTCGAACAGACTATCTCACGATAACGACAATATATCTGTCGAAGAATCTTTGAATCGACTGATCGAATCCACTCCTTATTTTGACATTGAAGTATCCAAATGTGCCTTATTCGATGGTGCTTTCAAAGTTGTATCTTGTGTGTTTCCCAACTGGCAATACGACGACATTGAATTCGTTCAGTGTAAAGACGGCATTACAAATCAATGTAAGCTGTTTTAAGATTACAGTTTTAGTCAATTTTCACTAACGTTGTTTAACAGTGGTTCGAGTAACTTACAAGCCCACCGATTTCTCGGTGCTTGTTCGTGCTTATGGCAAAGGATCTGAACTCATCATCGACCGCAAGCAAGAAGTAGTTGTAAGTAACTTGCTGGGAAGTAGTGAAAGGTGCTCCTTTGTGTAACATTTTATAATAGAACATCATTACCTTGTCTGCACAAAATATGTGCCCACAACTCTATGCTAGATTCAGAAATGGTTTAGTTTACGGATTCATTAAAGGAAAAGTATCGACAGTCGAGGAACTAGGCCAAGAGAAAACAGCAGAATGGATTGCCAAAAAACTTGCCAAATGGCATTTAGTGCAATTACCTCAACAGGAGATTATAAAGTCGAATAAAAAAGATCAAAAATTATGGACAACAATGTTCAAGTGGTTAGATCAAGGTAAGGCCCTCTTATTTTAGTCGAATTTATATTCGTTCGCATGGTAGACTAATGAAACTGTATATAGTCCCTGAAAAGTATGAGAACCCCAAAACACAATCTACTTTTGAAACTCGATTTGATATGAAAAAGATCAGATTAGAGGTATTTATTTTTAGTTTCGCATTAATCAAGAAATGTGTAATAATGATTCATCATCAGTTGGAATCTTTGATCAAAATACTAGAAAAGCTTAACTCCCCTATTGTCTTTTCACACAACGATTTATTGTATGGTAATATTATATACGATCAAGAAAAAGGTAAAAGGAAAACAAGATTTGTATTATTCGGGGCATTGAACATCTGGACATTTAGGAGAGGCAAATTTCATTGATTATGAATACGGTTGTTATGCCTTTCGAGGATTCGATATTGGGAACCATTTTAATGAGTTTGCTGGATTTGAGTGCGAATATTGGAGATATCCTACAAAGGAATTCCAAATGAAATGGTATGATTGGTATCTTACTGAGAACAATAATGGAGGTAAACAATAAGCTTGCAAATGTTGTATTTCGTATCTCGATGACCTTAATTTCGTTATGATAATGTAGCCAAACCTACTGACGCAGAAAAGGAACAACTCTTTAAGGAAGTTGATGGATTTTCACTTGCCTCACACTACTATTGGGGCCTTTGGGCAATGATTCAAGCCATGGTTTCCGATATCGATTTCAATTACATGGATTATGCTGTACTTCGTTTCGATGAATACGATAAACGTAAAGACGAAGTTCTATCCTCCTTGTAAATTTAAAATTAAAGCTAGCAAAAATACCACTTTTCCGTTTTTTTTTTTTTTCATAATAATACGATTAAACAAAATTGGTAGTTTTTTTCATAATCGAAGCAATCGATGCTCATGATGAAATTCGATTCATAGTTTAAAAAAAAACTCTAACAGACATTTTTGGAGCTAAAAAATCTCTGACGGGTAGAGCAACTATCGAGCATCAATTGTTCTAATTTTGCGTTCCAGGAATGCCCAGCGCTTAAATGTGGAGGGATGCATTGTAAATTTATAGTTTTGTTATGCAATATCTGAAATACTACATAAAAGGCTAACCGCTCTTAAAGTTGGGATGATCAAGATTGCATTCGAAAATGTCCAAAAAGGGCGGTGGAAAAATGTAACTCGGGGGCTTTGGCAAATGATGAAAGTATTTTTTTCAACCCTTTTGTTCCCTGTCATCCCAGCATATCTCTAATAAATATGGTTGCTTCTACATCTCTGAACGTCGTCCCTGAAGACCCAACAGCATACAAATCTCAAGAATATTGGGAAGAAAGATATAAAAAGTAGTCTTTATCATTGATGGCCTGTCTGCAAATTGCTTGCTAATTTTCTTTTGGCATAGGGAAGATTCCAACACAACCTTTGACTGGTTCAAGACATATGCTGATCTCAAGCCTTTGCTAAATGAAGCCATACGCAACAAAGAAGCCAGGATACTGATGCTTGGATGTGGTAATTCTAGTAAGTGTGTTTTTTTTTACCAAACTTTTAGAGTTTACAGCAAGTTGACTAAAATGCTTCTAGCATTAGGCGAGGATATGTACGACGATGGCTATAAAAATATCACCAATATCGATTATTCCAAAACGGTTATTGACAATATGAAAGAGAGATGTGCCGATAAGCCTGAAATAAGCTGTAATTTCCACTGCCGTATGGAGTACTCTTTAAATGCACGTTTTAATTATTATTTTTGTTAGGGTTGGAGATGGACATTCGTGATCTGAAATTTGCCAATGAATCCTACGATGTAGTTATTGATAAGGGTAATATACATATATTGCAGCACACAGCAAGAGCTAATCAATGGGGATAAAGGTACTATGGATGCATTAATGTGTGATCGAGGCGACGTCTGGGACCCTTCCGAAGAGCTCATCAATGATGTGAAGGGAGAAGTTGATGAAGTTGAAAGAGTGTTGAAAGTGGGAGGCACGTTTTTGTACATTACATTCGGTCAGCCTCATTTCCGTAAAAGACATCTCCAAAGAGACTGCTGGGACATTGACGTAAAGACTATGGGCGAAGCTTTTCATTACTTTTTTTACACCATGATCAAGCATTAAGGTGGCTTGTAGTGTGCATTTGTACATTTGAATTTTTGGAGAAATAGTAAATTAAAAATTACCACTTTAAACATGACCTTTTTGTTTTTATTCCACAAAAGTTTCTCCACTAGTAGCAAGCTTCCTTGTGCTGTAGCCCAGCTTGACAGAATATCCAAGCTGTGCGCTGATGTGAACGGCATCCAGAGCACTCTAAAAAAACAAGCTCTTTTAGTGCAGTCTCCAGCTTGTCACCCAACACTGAAGCGAATCTACGACCCACACCTTCGTCACCATGTCTCTGCAAAGACCATCATAAAGTACCTGCAAACGCACACGGTAGAAGCTACTTCAAGCTACGATGATTTGAATAAACTCTTGGATGATCTATCGTCACGTACGCTAACAGGACATGCTGCTTGCGAAGCCGTGAGCTCGTTTTACCTGACACACTGCAAGACAGAAGAACATCAGAATATTCTATGGCGCATCATCGATAAAAACTTGAAGATGGGTGTCTCTGTCAAGACAATTCGCCGTCTGCTGCCCATGGATAGCATGAATGTCGCCTTGGCAGCCTCCTCTGCTAGTTTTTCTCTGTCGGATGCTTGGTATGTATCTCAAAAACTAGATGGCATTAGATGCATCGCTGTTGTTCGCCAAAGCGATACGAAAAACCAGCACGATATTCAATTTTATTCCCGCACTGGCAGGCCTTTCCAGTCGTTACAAAAGGTCAAGACTGATATACAGAAGCGATTGCGCGAATTGTCCATCAAAGACGAGTTTGTGCTCGATGGTGAAGTGTGTGCTTATAGCAGCGACATGAAGCACGAGAATTTCTTGAAAGCAATGGGACAAGTGCGCCGCTATGAGGAGATGGAAAATCCAATCTATCAAGTATTTGACCGCATCCGATTAGATCATTTTATGCAGGGCAAAGGCGATCAGTTATTCACTGAGCGTCAAAAGGAATTAGAGTCGTTTCTAGGAACAAACCCACTGCCACACATGAAAAAAGTGATACAAACAAGGCTGACGAGTTTAGATCAATTGGATCAGCTCAAGAAACACTCAATAGAAAAGGGCTGGGAAGGACTGATGTTGAGAAGAGATGTCGCATACGAAGGAAAACGAACGTGAGTAGATTGCTTGCAGCGTTTGAAAAATGCGGAAGCATTAACGCATATAATCTGTATCAGGAGAAACTTGATCAAGCTAAAGGAATGGGTAGACGCAGAGTACATTGTCAAGAGCATTGAAACTGGTCTGATGCGAATGCCAGACAGTGGCGAAAATAAGCTTGTCCTTACCAATGTCAACATTGAACACAAAGGATACCCTGTGGGCGTTGGATCCGGCTTTTCAATGCAGAACCGAGTCAACTACGCCGAAAACCCAGAACGCATTATAGGAAAACCCATCACGGTACGCTACTTTTCAGAGTCCAAGAAGGAGAATGGTGCCATCTCATTGCGCTTTCCAACCGTCAAGGCAGTCTTTGAGGATGGAGAAAGGGACATTTGAGAGAATAAAAGCAGTCTTCCACGTCAAATAAAGCTTTAAAAATCTCTCTTTTCTAAAAAGAAAAAAAGTTTTATTGCTTCATCACCATGCAACCATTTTTTGAGACATCCGGCTGGGCACTACCAAAGAGCATAGCTCCCCAAAAACAGAAGCAAGATACTTTAAAAAAGACAAAGTCTGCAGATGCAATTGACACTACAAAAGAGGGCAAAGCGTCCCGAGAGGCTGATCAGATCCAAGCTCAAATGGCTTCTTTAAATCAAGAGCCTATCACTCCAAAGGACCCCAAGGTCAAAAAACCACGCATTAGAAACAAAAAGAGAGTCTTGGAGGAGAAGCCCGCAGATACAGAACCAGTGCAGAGCAAAAAGGCTAAAACAACCACATCCAATGACCAAAAGAAGAAACTACAGCAGGTAGGGAAGGGGTGTCATCTATGCTACTTGATTTTGACGTCCGCTGTATTGTAGCTCTTGAAGAAAAACAAAGCAGCAGGCCAAAAGGAGAAAACACCCGTGGAGAGGGAAAAGGTAGAGATCCGTTATCTTTTTTTTTGTCGCCCCCTTTGCTATGACGATTACTAATCCATGAGATCAGAAGCAAGTGGCCGAGAAAATAGAGAGAGTAAAAGAGATCCAAGCTAATGACGATGGACTCACACCACTTCAACGCAAGATGAAGGAGAAATTATCTGGTGCCCGGTTCCGCTGGCTGAATGAACAACTCTATACCACTCCCGGAAAGCATTCATTCAGTTTATTTCAAGAGAAACCCGAACTGTTTGACGAATACCACGAAGGTTTCCGTCATCAAGTTGAATCATGGCCAGTGAACCCTGTCGATGTGATCATCAGCCAGCTGAAAAAACTACCCAAGGGCACTCTCATTGCTGATCTCGGTTGCGGCGATGCCATGATTGCCCAAACATTGACAAAGCAAAAAGTATTGAGTTTCGACCTGGTCGCCAAAAACGATTTGGTTACGGCCTGCGATATCACCAAATTACCACTGGAAGCAAACACTGTGGACGTTGCTGTATTCTCACTGTCTCTAATGGGCACTAATTATTTAGATTTCTTGAAGGAAGCACATCGTGTATTAAAAGTGGGTGGAGAATTGAAGATTGCAGAAGTTGTCAGCAGATTCAGCGACTTGGATTCATTCATCACACTATTGGAGAGTTTAGGGTTTGATTTCATGGATAAAGAGGACGACAACAAAATGTTTGTCATGTTGTATTTCACAAAGCAACCCAACTATAACGAGGAAATCGACAGTGAATTGCTGGCTGGTCTCAGTAAAACGCAAATCAGATCTCTCAAAAAGGGGGCAGGAATCAACAATTCCAAGGTCAAATTACAAAAGAAATCACAGCAGTTGTTAAAGCCCTGCTTGTACAAAAAACGTTGATAAACAAAGTTTATTACATTCGTCTTCTTTCTCCTTTTTGTGTCTTTTTCTTTTCTTTATCTTGCACTTTTTCCTGCTTTTGTTTCTTTAGCAGCAACCGATTGCGCTCTTTTTCTTTATCTGATGCTTGTTTCAATTGTTCGCGGTGTGCTTGCTCTTTTTCTCGGATAATATCCGCATTGCGATTGGCAGCAAGCAGTGGATCTGTCAAATGTCAGTGTCTTGGTACCTGAATTGTCTTCAACCATGGCAACAACTTACCTGCCTCAGGCAATGTTTTACCTCTGCGTCTGTCTCTAGGAGTCAATTCTGCAGGTTCCTCTTTCTTGTCGTCATCATCATTGCCGTCAGCTACATAGCCATACTGTTGCATCAATTTATCACGGGCTTCCTTTTGCTCTTTTGATATCTGCTTTTGCGTTGTGCGAAGTGCTACATTTTCTTCCTGCTCCTTTTCAGCCTGAATTCTTCTCTCTTCTTCTCGAGCCTTGGCATCCTGAATCAATTTAGATTTCTTTTCCTCGGCTTCCTTTTGCTGATCTTGGTAAGCCTGCTTCCAATCCTTTAAAAGATGATCAATCAAATTATTTGTATCTTTATCCTATAAAAACAAAAAAAAAAAAGTTGGTTTTCTGTTTATGCTTTACAAGCAAGACTCACAGTTGCCTCAGACAGAAATTCAGATATGACTTCACGCTTCTCATCTTCATCCATAGACACATCCTCAACGATTCCGGTAATGTATTCAGAAATATCATCATCTAGGCGCAATTTTTCAGTCGCTTAAAATTCGGTGCGTTGTTGGCAGATCAAATTACCCTTCAATTCAATGAGAGCTAATTGCTCGGTAACCTTATCGATGATACCCATAATACCCTATGTAAGATCTACTGGAAATAGCCTCGAAAGACAGTGGTGTGCAAGTGTAAACATTTTTTTACTTGGCTGTGACGTTGGAATGTTTGATTGAAGCACTTCTTTTTGCATGTCTTTCAACAAGAAATCAAGCGACGACTTTACCAGCAGAGTCAATAAACTACTATCCAAAGACGATGGCAACAGTTGCTCAAAAAAACAGACGTAAAAAATTGCACATAACCACCGATAGAAAATTTCTTGACATATAGCTTAGAGACGAAGAACTAGCAAACAGATTCAACAGCGTCTTCTCCTCACAACCTATTGCTCAAAAAAGCTACCAAATACCTGACAATGCAAATTGCGACGATATTGATAAAGAGGTAAGGAGGAGTAAGTATTGAGAAGATAGTGGTTCAATTAAGAGTTAAGGGTAACGTAGATTGAAAAAATGCTTCAAGACAGTGAGGAGGAGCAGGATGCTATCGATGCCTATATCTACGGCGTTTTGGATGATAAAAAGGACATGGTTACAGCGAAAATCGATGGTTTCCATGAGGCATTCTTAGGAAGCGATCAGTTTGTCGGTACAGATGAAAGTGAAGAATTGATAAAGAGATTGCAGCGAGAAAACGCATTAGATGCCAAGTATGAGCAGTTTGCAAGGGAACGAGACAATGATATAGAGAAACGGTGTCATGAGTTGAAAAAAGATGCGCCCTGTTTCTCCAATACAAATCGTGATCATATTAAGCCCAAAGGCTCTATTCCAAAGCCATTGAGAAATACAGATTTGCATGATGAAATCGATGATTGGTGCTGTAAGTACATGTACGTGGATACAGCTACTCAAGAGTTAACACGGCGTGGTGCATAGGCATATGTAACGATGATGCAAATATTGAATGCCTGGGGTGCGAGGATGATAACAAGTATTGCAAAGAATGCTTCTTCCATACACACAAGAGCGAATCCGCAGATTACGAAGCCACTAAACACAAAAGCAAGCCGTATCATGTTAAAATGTAGTATCATGAAAAGTTTATTGACTTGCTGGCGAACTAAACATAGTGCTCAGGCATTATTTTGCGTAACACACCTAGCAGGAGGAAAAAGTAATGTTTTAGCAAACTTTGACAAGCTTAACATACCTACAAACAGTATTTACCATCTAAAATAAAGGATGTTAATCCCCAAATTTGCTTTTCGCCTTGGATATGATCTGGCACCTTGAATTCGGTGTATTTGAATTTACTGTCACGAAACTGTTTAAGCTGTCTAATGTCTGGCTGTATCAGGTAATCAATGGGCAAGGTAAAGACGCTGGATACCTCGTCAGCATTGAACTTTGTAAGATCCACCTGGTCTTTAATGAATCCAACATAAGGGTACACTTTCAGCGAGCCTGTCTTGTTTGGCAATGCTGAATAACATCCCAAAATATCTATAGATTCACTCTCTATGCCGATTTCTTCTTTCGTCTCTCTCAAAGCAGTGTATTCGGTTGAAAGATCACTTTCATCTATGTATCAGACACGCTAAGATGATTTCTCCTTTTAGTTGCCATGACATGTATTTACCTGTTTTACCACCTGGGAAACTAAATGGACAAAAGTTAAGAGCCGCAATATCAACATGTCAAAAATAATGCACAAATACCTTATTTCTCCACTATGGGTCCTCATATTGATGTTTCTGACAGTGAATAAAATGCTAGGTTTTCCATCTACTATACATAAAGGCACAAGAACTGCTGCATCTTTCACGTTGGGCTTATAGTTTAACTTGAATTTGGGTGGATTAAGTAATCTTTTTCTGAACAGAGAGAGTGTAGGAATGTCAAAAACGATTGGAACTGAACGAGATAGCATATGTAAACAGCTGTAAAAGGAATATGGAAATGATTAGTCTTTCAACTCTCCTAAATTCATTTGATGCTGGTTTTCAATATAAATTAGATACCCATCATCGTCGTAAACAGGCTCATTGAGACAATGCTAATCCACGAGAAAAAGCACAAAGCGCGGTCTTTGAATTGTTCCTGCACCTGGAGCAACTTTTGATAGATTTGGCAAAAAAAAAAACCAAAAACTCTTGTCAAGATTTTTTCAAGCATGATTAGACTAGTAAGTATTCTATATAATGATAATAAAAATTATTTAAAAATTAATTTTCTATTAGGCAACATTTTTTTCATTGTTTTTGGGCCACGAGGTATATCGAAATTTTTGAAAATATAAATTTTTGACTTTTTGCTTGAAACTTGAAAAATTTAGGATACAAAATTAAAATAAACATTTTGAGCATAAAGTGAAGCTAATTTAAACATGATAGTCTCAGCGAATGTTTGATTAAAAAATGCTTTTTCGAGGCTAAATTTCGGATTTAGCTGAAACTGGAGTTCTCGCCTTACCATGTGGCAGGGGCAAATTCTTGAAAAATCATCGATTTGTAAAAATCATAATACTAGCCTAGAAAGTACCTTGTGAATGAGAGAAATCGTTTGGTATGCTTTTGAGCGCTTTAGCTGCTCAAAAAGTGGCTTTTTGAGGGAATTCAAAGTAGTGATCTGAGCAGTTTTGGTAGGACAGTAGCATCTTGAAGAGTGCTTTCGCAGCGATATGTTTTCAGTATGCATTATATGAGAAGGTGTGTCCATGCAATGTTCGCCAGAATATACGAATTTGGCGAAAAAAGAAAGTTACTGTATATGGCTACAAATCATGAAAGTACAGTATCTGCAATTTCTGAGTAACCAGTGAAAAATACCGTACTGCTTTATCGGGTGATTGTTGTTTACAATGAGAAACCTTTTTAAGGTTAATGTTTTGGATCATCCCCTTGCTTTGAGAGCAACTATTTTATATTTAATTATATGATCTGCCCGAAAAAATATACAAGCTTCGCTTTCCTTTCTACTCTTTTCATATACCACACGCACACACACACACACACAAAAGCAACTTAGAAATGTTAGATATACCTGTATTCCGCAGCCAAATTGTACACTCGATGAATCCATATATTCATAAATATTGCGGATGTATACATTTAAGAATGGGAGCTGCGCTGTCATGTATCATTTGGATGGTAAAAAAAATAGCTACCTTATTTTGTCCTCGTGTGTCATGACTAACACTTTTTTGTATCTAGGGTGTTTCTCTATATTTCGCTGTCTTATCATTACAAGGAAAGAGTCGTGAGTATCATCTACTACAAAGTATTCCAAACAGAAGGCTAATTATTTATACAGCACTATATTCGCACCTTGATTTGACGGCCATATACTTTTTTGGAGCTATAAATGTTATATTTGTCAGTATCAGTCTAGGCACATTACTTTCCATTTATTTTGTAAGGACTATTTATCGCATATGCCACAGTCTTTCTAATTGAGTGAACCAGGAATCGTATCATGCAATTCGTAACGCAACTTTTATTGTCTTTGCTGGTCTAGCATGTCTTATAATAGACACGGTTGTAAACAACGTCATTTTCATTGTTCGCAAAGAAGATTATGTAGACTGGTGTATCAATTCAGCATCAGGAAATCTCGATTCGATCTTGCGACAAAGTCAGATCATGATTGGATCAGGGGATGGTACACGAGAACCAAGATTTGAGACAAACATGGGCGATTTCTACAACTGCAATAGAACCTGGGAAGATGAATTAAAATTTTCAATCATGATGACCGTCGTGATTAGCGCAGTTTATGTAAGTGTTTTGTGTGTTTCTGCGGATATGGCATGCTCAAATACCGTGCATCTTAGGGTTACTGGGCCATCAGTCTGTTCTCGTACAGCCATAAACTTCGCATTGAACTGGTCAGATTCATAAGCGAAAAAATGAACACGGGGATGCCGATGATGGGAAACATTGTGCCTGTGCAGGGAGCTCCAATTGTTGCTGGTGCCGATATGATGCGTCAATGAAGGTTAAATAAAATTTTACGTGTAGAGCAAATGTACACAACAAATCGGTACGACGATCCAAAACAAGATTAGTTTTGTTTTTCCATCGACATATAAATACTTGTGTGGGCAGTGTTGCCTATCGATTAATCTCCCCCCCCCCCTTTTTTTTTTTGCTTTTTTTTCTTTTTCTTTTCGTTTGGATTTGTCTATAAAGACAATGTCTCCGTTTCATAAATATGCATCGAGCAAAGAAAAGAGCTTGAAGCGGTCAAGCCAGACTCCTGTAGATCGACCTCTACCGAGGACATCTCCCCCAGGAAATTTCAATGTAAATTACGATACCTTTGAAATTAGGATACCCAATTACAAATTTGGAAAAGCCATTGAGCTTGCTGGCGCAGGCGGCTTAATGGCTGTTTGCATTGGAAAGAGGTAAAATCTAGCCAAACGAGCAAAGACCGTGTTTACTAACTTGCCATACCAGAATAAAAGACAATAAACTCGTGCTGGCCAAAATCTCGCCACATTCAGTTCGATTAGAACGAGAATACTACATTACAAAAAGACTGTATGCATTGCCAGGCGGAACAAAGTTTGTACCAAACGCAATCGAGTATGTGTCGTTGACACAAGATGGACTTGCTGCCTTGCTCTACGCAGACATTCAACCCAACGACTGCATTTATTTTGAGCAGCACCAAAAGACACACTATTTTACGCTGCACTCGCTGTCGATGTTGACCAAAAGCTATGATATCTGGGACGAGGACGTTGAGCCGATACCTAAATGCAATGAGATCACGCTTGACATGTTCTTGATGTTTGCTATTGAATGTTGCTCCGCACTTCAGTTCTTGCATGAAAATGGCGTTATCCACGGCGAGTTGCGGCCATCAGCTTTTCAATGCGTTCGTGGTGCGGATGGAAATATCAGCACAAAAGTATGGAACTTTGGCGGCGGGCTGAATTCCTATGAAGAACTGTTGCTGACAAGCTCAAGATGGAGGCCTTTCATGTCGAATGAGGGCAGCAGCAGCAGTAACAACGGCAACAACAGCAACTTAACGTCACCAAACTCGACACTGTCATTCTCGTCATTGATACCCACTCCACCGCCCCCATTGCCTTTACCTCATCAGCAACCCTCTAGCTATTTCCAATTAAAACACAACAGCAACAACAACAACACCACCACCAACACCAACACCACCACCAACAACAACAACAACAATAATAACAACAATAACAACAATAACAACAATAACAACAGCAACAGCAACAGCAACAGCAACAGCAACAGCAGTAGTAGCACATCATTAGCCAATGCATACTTAAGCCGATTTTATTCCCCCAAAGAGTTCCAAACATCACTTGTCTATGTCAGCCCTGAACAAACAGGAAGAACTGCGAATGCGTTGGACCATAGGGCGGATCTATATTCACTGGGGATCATGTTTTTTATAATTTTAACTGATAGAAATCCGTTTGCAGGTACAGCCATGGATGTGATTCGTGCCATTTTGTCTAAAAACGTGCCTCTTGTACATACAATCCGAAGTGACATCCCACCTATCGTAAGCTTAATTATCGACAAACTGACAAGAAAGACAGTAAATGAAAGATACGACAGTGCGTATGGCCTCAGAGAGGATTTATTAGAGTGTCAGCGAAGGCTTGAGAATGGAAATCCTAACGAGGTAAATGTGCATTTACTTTCTTGTAGTTTGAAGGCAGCAGAAGTAATAACACAATCCTTTATATTTGCAGACGTTGGTTTATTTTCCACTGGGTCTCAGAGACATAAATCCGGTGTTCAAAGTATCCGATGGCATCTATGGACGACATAAGGAATCCGAATTAATCAGCTCCATTATTGAAAACACTTACAACGTCCACCAAAAAGAAAAAATCAAGAACAAGAAGGTGCTTGTGACAAAAAACGTGTCTGAGGATTCCAGCACACCATCGACTATGGAATCTGCAACGACCACAGCTTTGATTTCCTCACCTGTAACAGAAAAAGCAAACAAGACACAAGACAATAGTCCCTTGAAAGAAGCTGATAATCTACTTCGAGTTAACTCGTCGACATCACTTGACCATACCAACTGCGAGGTCATTGTACTGAGAGGGGTAGGTGGTATTGGCAAATCAACACTAGTGTCTACATTGAATGTGCAAGCACGCCATTGCGGATACACAGCTTGCGCAAAATTCGATAAAAATCAAAAGAGACCCTACAATGGACTACTGCGATGTCTCTCTTCCATTCTTCGACAGCTGTTGACCGAATCAGAACATGTGATTAGAGAATTCTACAGAGATCTAAAGGAAAATTTAGGGCCACAGTTCAGCAACGTTCGATTAATGGTTAATATGGTACCTGAATTGAAGCCTATTTTGTACGACTATCGAGAGAGAATCAGCCTGCCCGACGATGATGCTTTGAGCAACATTTTGAACACTGAAACCAGATTTCATTCAGTAAGTGGACATTTGCTGCCATGGTATACTGAACTGACACTGTGTTTGTTAATAAAAAGGTCTTTTTGAACATCATCCGCACCATTGCTAGGAGGAAACTATTAACACTGGTGTGTGCATATAAACATGCCGCATGAATACTTGTGCTAATTGTGCTATTTTAGTGTTTGGATGACTTACAAGAGGCAGACGAACCGTCTATCAACTTGATTAGTGCGCTGATTTCCTCAAGGACGACCATGCTAGTTATTTTAACTTTTAGAGATGGAGACGAAACACCTCAGCAAGTAGTAGACATACTAGAAAAGTGCATTAATCCAGTTACAATCATACAACTCGTGCCGCTGGAGAGGGAAGGACTCAGAAACCTTGTCTTGGACACATTCTATAATACGCACAAGTCATCAAGTACTCTTTTGTACTACGAAATGGAGAAAGGGCAGCAGCAGCAAATCGAAACTATCATGCCTTTGGTCGACATCATTTACAGCTGGACACGTGGAAACCCCTTTTACGCCAAGCAGTTTCTCAAAACCATGAAAAGAAAAGATGATATTTGGTTTGACTGGACGGTCAAGAACTGGAAGTTTAGATTAGACAACATCAAGAAACTATTTGACAACACCAAGCAGCAGTTTCTACCCAAAAAGGCCGGTTTGAACAGTGCAGCAGAAGTAGCCTTTGTTAATGGGCCTCAGCTGCAGCAGCAACAATATCATCACTCAAATCATTCTATATTCGATGTTCGAAACCTAGTCTCGCATTTGCGTTCGTTGGATCTTAGTGCGCAGTATTTCCTTATGTGGGCAAGTTTAATGGGCCATGTCTTCAACTTTAGAAGAATCAAATGGCTAATGATGGCTTCCAGCACAGGCGGCGATACATCTGACGAAAATAGCAGTACGAACAGCAGCAGTACTCCTTGTGCCTATAAGATTCCTGATGAAGGAGTAAGCATTGGGAGTAATAATACCCGAACAAATCCTACCGCATCGCCTATGCTACCAACCAACCCATCCACGCCACCTGTGCTCACGTTTGAGGAGGAGCAAAAGAGGTCGAATCAAGCTATGCTAGGCCTCCAAATAGCTCTGCACGAAGGCATCATTCAGTACAAAGTAGGCAATGATTTCCACTTTATCCATGATCGATACTGTCAAGCCGCATCCATGCTCATCGTAGACTCTGCTCAGCGAGAAAACATGCATCTCAAAATTGGGCAAATGCTGATGATGGAGGAAGAGATGGAGGAAGAGGATAATGTGTTTCTGACAGCAGATCATTTTGTCAAGAGTGCTGGGCTCATACGATTTATTGAAAAGAGGAAATGCTACCGCGATATCCTTGTCAAAGCGGGCAATGAAGCAACCTTGTCTGGAGCCTTGCAAATATCCGCTACTTATTACCAGTGCGCATTATCACTATTAGATGATGATATTGAAAAGCGATGGCAAGACAGCCATGATAGTTCGTTCTCGGAAACACTAAACATCTACATGAAGATTCTTGAGCTTAATATGCTAAACAACAACGATAAAACCAGAGCAGCACATATCAGCAGCTCTCAAGATGCTACAGAGAAGCAGCAGTTTACAGATATTACAGTAGCTACTATAAAATCTATCATGGCAGACGATAGTAGCAGACTTGCGACTGCCAAAACCCGCATCATCCAAGACGAAGCCCGAGATTCCATGGTTAAACAAATCATGGCCCACACTCAAGACCACCCGTTTGAAAGAGCTCAAGCCTGGCGAATACAGGCATACATCTGTTTCCAGCAATCACAATATCGAAAAGGCATTTCTAACATCCTCCAAGGCTTAGAGGAACTAGGCATTGTCGTTGACACAAACATCACAAACCAAGAAGCACTGCAGTACTACCAAGCTGTCAAATCAACCATAACAGAGACTGGCTTTGAGATATTGGCCAAGTCAGGCCCATGTCAAAATGCAAAACAGATTGCCATAATGGCGCTCCTGAACGAAGCTTGCATTGGTGCCTACTGGATAAACCCGATTTTGGTCGAGTTTTTTGCTCTCAAATTGTGCGACTTTTCATTAAGGCATGGATATACTTCGGCGAGCGGTGGAGGTTTTATTTGGGCGGGATGCACAGCTACTCGCGTATCTGAGTTTACGTTTGCTGCTCAACTGGGAAAATTTGGCATGGCTATCAGTGAGAAATACGCAGGCAACTCTGAAATTGCTCGGGCCATCATTGTGCATCATGCATTGTTGGCTCAGTGGACCGGTGTTCATGTACGAGAGTACATTTATCAATACCAGCGAGCCTATAAATATGCCATTGCAGGTGGTGATCAGGTAAAAAGATATCTATGGTTTACACGTGTATATATCTTACTCTGCATAGTTATTTTCGTCGATGGCCTTGTTCCATGTAGCTTCTACGCTATATTGGACAAGCTGTAACCTGTCTGAATTGCGTTGGCATCTGAACCACTCTTTGGAAGAATGCAGCAAAAGTAGTTCTAAAGACGTACTAATTATGAACATTTCATTGTGGAGATCGGTACTTGTTTTTCAGGGCAAGACCGACATTACGATGGATCCAGAGACGATGATGAATGATTCGGACAGCAACTTTGACGAGCCTTCTTTTGTGCAAGATGTCAAGAGCCAAAGTGTGAATTCTGGAAACCCTCTCAATTGGCACTACAGCTTCAAGATGATTCTGCTGTTCCATTTTGGTTTTACACAAGCTGCATCAGATCTAGGATTCAAGATTTTTGACAATTCCGTAAATGAGGCAGTGTAAGTTTTATTGTCTATTTTTCATCTCTCTGTCCCTGTTAGTTTTGGCTATAACATCAAGCTACGTATTTAATATATATGCATTATATATATAGACATCGACACGTCGGTATTGCCATGTACTATCATTGCATTGCGATTGTAGAATCTTTAAGAAGCCCCGATCTTGAGCCCGATACCCGAGAGAAATACGAAAAGCAGCTCCACAAGAACGAAAGAAGGCTGAATGAGCTTGCAACACACTCCGAGGTCAACTACCGCATGTACCATAAAGTGGTGGTAAGTTTTTTTTTTTTTTTTTTGCTCCTGTAATTCAGGTACAATGAATGCTCAGTTATATGCATAATAGCAAGCGCAAATATCCACTCTGGACACGAGCAATCTAAACGAGAGTTTACGTCTTTACAACCAAGTCATGGAGCTTGCGCTAAAAGGTAATTGGTATTCGTTCTTGGGGTTAACATTCGAACTTGCGTCCGAGCATTATATGCGATGCGGGCTTACCATGCTGGCTGTGCCTACATTGTCAAAATCAATCGAGTTCTACGCTCGTTGGGGTGCGTTTGGTAAGGTGCAATATCTCAAGAACAAGTACAGTAAACAGCTGGATAGCCTGCCTATCGCTGGCAAGGAAGATATGTCCGTGCAGACCGATGATGTGATTGTAGGCCTCACCACGACTGTTGCTGACAAAAACTTTAGTATCTGGGACAACAACAGCAGTGATGAAACGACCCCTGATCCATCTCTCAAGGAAATGTATAGCAATGAAGATCCTCTGCAGCAACATGAGGGTGTGGGCATAGAACCAGGAAATGATGCAGTGATTGGCAGTAGTGAGATTTTGTCAGGCAACAACATTACTTCAGAAGACGTGGATGCGATGCGAGAGGAAACATTATTTTCCTTGGATATGGTGGACCTGACTTCTATTATCAAGAGTTCTCAAGGTTTGTATGTGTATACGAATAGACCGAGTGCATTGACCAAACCAATTCCTCATAGTTATATCTAATGAAATGAATTCGTTTGACGAACTTTTGAAAAAGATGATGGGCATTATCATGGGCAATTCTGGCGCAGAATCTGGCGCCATCATCATAAAGGAAGGTGTATTTGGCATCGTAGCCTATTCAGTTCGGTCTACTGATACATGTCAAACTTACGAACCGCCACTTTCTCTTCGTGATGACGATGACAAAGTATCTACATCCATTGTGCATTATGTGATCCACACACACGCAAATCTGTTTATTTCAAACGTGGAGGGTGACCCTCGGTTCAATACCGGCGACGCTGGCATGAAAAAGGGAGCCGTGATTTGCTTGCCCATTATGCACAAAAGTACCCTTGTAGGCGTGCTATACCTTCAAGCCAACTTGAACACATTTACTCACAAGCATGCCAATGTCCTTGCTCTTTTATGTGATCAGATCGGTATCTCGATCACCAACGCACTCCTGTTCAAGTCTGTGCAAAAGGCTACAAAAGCCAACGCCCTTATGATTGAAAGCCAACTCAAGGCGTTGGAAGAAGCTCGTGCCAGCAAAGAACAAGCTCTGCGTGCCACTAAAATGAAATCCAATTTTCTAGCAAATATGTCTCACGAACTGCGTACTCCGTTTTCTGGCTTTTACGGTATGATCTCTTTGCTGAGCGAAACACGTCTGGATGCAGAGCAAAGGGAATTTGTATCTATTGCAAAACAGAGCTGTGAGATGCTACTACACATCATTGATGATCTGCTGGATTTCTCAAAGCTGGAGGCACATAAGGTCAAGCTGTTGCACGGCCTATTCTACATCGAAGACCTAATAGCTGATCGCATGGAGCTGCTCATTACACTTGCAGCCAACAAAAATGTAGAACTGACTTACTCCATCGAGGAAGATGTTCCGTCGATAATCTTTGGTGATGGCAATCGCATTGGCCAAATTCTGATGAATTTAATTGGCAACGCGATCAAGTTTACACACCACGGTGAAGTTGTGGTGCGATGCTCTGTAGATAAAAGCAGCAGTGCACAAAAGGAACCAGACGATATGACACTCATGATATCTGTGCAGGATACCGGCATCGGCATGTCTGAAGAGGAGATCAAGGGTCTGTTTTTACCCTTTAGCCAAGTGGATGGGTCTACGACAAGGTATTTGTAAAATTAATTTCAAATACGAGTGTACATCTAATACATGAAGAATAGAAACTTTGGCGGCACTGGCCTCGGTCTATCGATATGCTTACAACTAGTTAAGCTAATGCATGGCAAAATTCAAGTAGAATCAGTTGTGAATGGAGGATCCACATTCTCATTCACGATCCAAGTGAAGACTGTCGATTCTGAAGCAAAGACTGACGCTAATTATGATTCACGCAACTCCTCCATCCGAGAATTGCAACAGCAGCTGGGACAACCTTGCTTGTTAATCATAGGCTTAGAACGTGTCAAATCCATGATCCAGTCATTTATACCTTGGGCCAAACATTTGGGACACGCGAATTCAGTCGCTGAGGGCATCGATGCAGCTCTTTATAATGCTGGAAACAACGCTCCTTATGATGTTATTGTGCTTGATTCGCCTAATCCTGAAGATTTGCTATTCTTGATCAAGCATATTGAGGAGATGCCTGCTCTTGGAAGCATGCGAATTTTGATGTTACTTGCGCCTACTGTTGATAACATGCGTCGCCATTTCGCGCATAACACCGTAACGGCAAATAGTGATAAAAAGGATGGTTCCCCTATTCCAACAGCGGAAACAGCAGAATTGGCTGATCACGAAGGCGATCATCTACAACATCATCATGTATTCCATCCTCTAGTTACACGTTTGTCGAAGCCCATTCGAACCGTGAGACTACTGAATACACTTGTGAAGATGCTATCGAAAACTGCTGTTGCCATAGAAACCGAAAAAACTCATGGAAAAACATTGCAAGCGCTGACAGATAGCACACTACCTCTCACAGACTCTGCATTAGCATCCGTCGATAACAATACCGAATTACTGGAAGCAGAACATGTCCCAGAGATTGTCCCCACGCTATTAACACCTACGTATTCAAGGAAGAAACATGAAGCCTTTTCACCAGAAGAACTGGCCCAGTTTAAAGGCCAAAAGATTCTTGTTGCTGAGGATAATTTCATCGCACAACAATTGATTGTCAAACAGCTGAATCGACTAGGCTTTGTTGTAGACAAGTGCAATAATGGCTTCGAGTGCTTTGATACTTGGAAAGCACGAGGGCCTGGCTTCTTTGGATTGGCTTGGATAGATCATCATATGCCTGGTTGTGATGGGTTGGAGGCAACAAGAAAGATTCGCGCCTACGAGAAAGAAAAGGGATTAGTCCCAACATTACCGATCATTGCACTGACAGGTATGTGATTTATGTGGTATTTTTTCAAAAGATAGCTCACATTTCCTTGTTGTGTATGTGTAGCCGATATTCAATCGACTGCACAAACAAACTGTTTTAATGCTGGCATGAACGATTATGTAACAAAACCTCTGATGCAAAAAGATTTGGCAATGATATTAAGGAAATACTGCTTGTAATTTTATGACAATAATAATAAACTTTATTACATACAATAGTTTAAAGGATATTCTTTCGGTAGCCTGCTATGTAAATGACTGCGAAACCTCCAGTGATGCGCATAAAGTATAGCTTTGGATATTATGGGTGGAATGAAACAGTTGCAAAATCAATCTTTTAGGCCGTTCATCAAAAGATACGGCAGATTTCACAAGCTATACGTTTAACCCATCGATAGAGCCTCTTTTATATGATAGACTAGTTTTTAAGACATTATGATTTGTGATGTTACAATAAGGCAAATAAAGTGATTGTTAGTTATAGACTTGATTAAAAAGTTTTTAAAGGAAAATGTGAATACTGAACTAATTTATATTGATGAGGTTCGTGGTCTGTATCACGAATTATTACTATACAAAAACAGGTTTTAATCACTCGCACGACGTTTTCTGCTATTTGGCTTCCAAGTGTCGTCTTCCAGCACAGCCTTTACATCCTGGGTTTTCTTCAAAATTTCAACCCATATGTCTAATAATTTATTTGCTTGATTCACTGTTTCTGAAAATTGATGTATTTTGCTGCCTGCTTCTGCAAAATCCTCTATCACACCTTCCAAAACTCGATTTATTGATTGTACGGACTCATACTCTAGTTTGAGCTGCTGGTTTTCCGCATCCGAATTGCTTGGATTGTCAACAGGTGGTTCTTCTTGTTGGTTTTGTGGTATAGCGAGAAGGGTGGACCTTCTGCCGCTTTTATTGAATGCAATTGTGTGGCGAGATTTAGGCGATGATTCTGGTTCGTCCATATTAAAGAAAAAGCTAAAAGCTGGGTTCCATAAAAGCATCCCAGATATACTCGCGCGTCTTCGCTCGCTGCACTTGAATAGTGCTCCCTGAGAAGAGCCATCTCAATTCTAATCATCAAGCCCTGTCCTGTAAATATTTAGTATTGGCATCAACGCTGCGCGATCTGTTTGAACAATTTTTAAATTATCGACTAATTTTGATGTTCAAGTACGATAGCGTTGCGAAATGGTCTTTTGCTCAAAATTCGACTTACATTCTACACATGCATGTCCATAAGCAGTTTGGTAGGACATCTCTTTAAACGATGAGTGATAAAACTAAACCTTCAATATTATGTAATTACAATGCAAAAATCACAATATAATGCCAACTGATTTGTTCATTAGAGCTTATGAGATTGTACTACACATTTAAATGTGGAAATAGCAATATCTAGAAAAGAAATTTGATGCATGACATACAGCAAGAGAAAAATATTCTTCTGGGTATCTGATTTATGTATACTGATGCTTGGCATTTCAGCTTGTTTGAGGCAATTCTTCGGTTAATAACCAGGCCGTGATATATAATATATATATAAAAAAGCTGACAATCATCGAAAATATGGCCTGCTTTGCTTGCATTTTCCAATGTTATTTATCTATCTGTCGATTAATAAATGTAAAAGTGTCTCCTTATCGCAGCACTGAACCATTCTTGCATTCGATTACGGCTTTTTGCTGAACAAATCCACAATAATCACTAATATTTTTAAAAACCAGAATGTTTTTGTTACACTACCAGCATCGTGAGAAATATGTAAACGTCAAAAATAAATGATTGAGAAAGATCTGAATCAAGAATATCCACGGTTAAAATGTATTTCTTTTTCAACTTTTATCCTAAATGACTAAATTAGCTCATATGTATCAGCATTGAATTGACATGCAATGTGCATTTAAGGCCAAAATTCAATAATAATATCAGAAAGAGTTTGAATGCAAAATTGTTGTTGAAAAGAATACTTGACAGACACTTTGTTTCATTTTTTTTTTTTCCAACTTATACACCCACTTTCATCAAAAAAATTTTCGCTCTTTTTTCACTTTCCTTTTTATTTTGTTTGAATCAAAACAGAGTTAATTAATTTATTCTTTACAAACATGAAAGATCAGCTTGAACCAAGATTTGATGACTCTAGACCCGCTGAATCATCAAAAAGCTCTGCAGTTTCACTAGGAGGTAGCGGTCAATTAGAAAAGAGAAATTCTATCACATCTGTTGAATCAGGAGTGGTGACAAATGATACCTCATCTATTGAAAGCGATGGTCCTGTTTTAGTTCCTCACATGGGCTTGATTAGTAGCTGTAACATGGTAAAGCAAATTTCTTATCCTGTTGTATAGCTATATAAGCTAATCTAACCGATCTTTCTCTTGCTCGTCCAGATTGTTGGCCTTATCATTGGCAGCGGTATTTTTGCTTCACCTGGCCCTGTAACTTTAAAAGTAGGTGCGGTAGGTCCTTCTTTGTGCGTGTGGGCAATCGGTGGTATCCTTAGTATGATCGGTGCTCTTTGTTATGCTGAATTGGGTACAATGATCACGAAATCAGGCGGTGAATACCAGTACTTGAAAGCATCCTATGGCCTGTGTCTCGGGCTGACCTTTAGCTGGGCCAATCTTTTACTAACGAACCCTATTGGCACTGCTTCCATTGCAACTGTATTCGCTCAATATATCATGGAAATGGCATACTTTAATCCGGATGACCCCAACGGCGAAGAAGTTGAAATGCCTGATTATGCTATCAAGCTTGTATCGATTGCTTGTATTTGGGTCGTTGTATTATTTAATGCATTTGCTAGAAAGGCAGGCGCCATGGTTGCTAATGTATTTACTGCGGCCAAGTTGCTTGCTTTGGCCATGATTATCATTATCGGTTGGGTTTGGTTAGGCAAGGGCCACACAGAGAACTTTCAAAATGCGTTTACTGGTAGCTCAACGAATGCTCTCGATTACGGTACTGCTATGTACATGGCCCTCTTTTCTTACAATGGCTGGAATAATTTAAACTATGGCATTGGTGAAGTCAAGAACCCTCAACGCACTTTACCCATTGCTATTTCCGTTTCTTGTATCCTTGTTACCACGGTGTATGTCCTAGGTAATATTGCCTATTTCGCTACTTTGCCTGTCGCCACGGTTGCCACCTCATCGACTGTGGCAATGCAGCTTGGTATGGTTGCCATGGGTGAAGGTGGTGCTTATTTCTTTGCTCTCATGGTAGTCTTATCTACGTTTGGTGCTGTCAACGGCAATGTTTGGGCTGCCTCCCGTCTTGTCATGACTGCCGCTAATGAAGATGCTGTCTTTATGCCTCCTTTTTTTGGTAAGCTAAACGAAAAGCGTGAGACGCCTATACGTGCTCTCATTCTCGTTGGCATAATCGCTACTATTTGGTGTATTCCTGGTGATTTTACGTATCTAGCAAAGATGTACAGTTTCACTGGCTGGCTTTTCTATGGTTTCACTGTCTTTGGCTTGATTTTGATGCGTTATAAGAAAAAGACAAGAGACTTACCTAGGCCATTCAAGATTTGGCTTCCTTTTGCCATCTTTTTTGTTATCATCGATATTTATCTTGTCATTGCTCCTTTGATTGATGCTGGTACTGCTGGTGTATATCAGTATATCATTTGTATCGTTATTGGTCTTTTGGCTATCCCTATTTGGTTTGTTCGCGTAAGAAAACCTAACATCGGTAATTTTTTGTTTGGCTGGATTCCCGGCTATCAAGAAGCTTTTATCCTCGAGACTCGTAGAAAAAAGGAAATCAAAAAGGCTCGCCTAGAAAACATCCAAACCCAAGAGTCTGTCATTTTGGATGATGAGAAAACTGAACTTTAGGTCATCATCCATGTATATTACATAAATGTCTTTCGTCGATACCCCACACGAATGATATTTTTTTTTCTTTCTTTCGCCGTTTTTAACTACTATAATCAATGTATTAATAAATTATTTAGAGAAATAAACTTGTATATCGATAATATTCACCATGTCTTGACATATAAAAAAAGGTTTGAGGTTGTCTTGTATCAATATGCTTCAAAGCAGACTTTGCTACTTGACAGAAAATATTTATTATGCAAAACCGATATCTCCAAATAAGTCGTATATATCGAGATATCTGAACATAACTTTCATTCTCATTAAAATATAACTTTAACAAGAACACAGCAAAATAAACACAATACAGCGAGGAATAGAGTGTATAAATGCTTTGTTTGGTTTTGTAATTCCCATTCAAGTTTCGAATTTTTGAGAAGTCGGCGTTAAATCAAGTATATCTCATTTTCAAAAACTAGTTAAAAATATATAGAAGCTTCAGAAAACTATAAAAAAAATTATGTGCGTATGCAACAAAGCGTGAAAAAAATGGTCATGTATTTTGATTTGAAATAAGAGCTCTTTCAACAGAGTAAATCATGTTGAAAGTCGGGCGAAATAGCTTGAATCAACCAAATTAGGAGATTCGAAATCCAAAAAAGGCGATTTTTTAAGCTGCACACTTCGTTCTAATTAATAATATGTTAATTTCAGATACCATTTTTGAATTGATTCAATATGAACACAGCATATTTTTACTTTTGAGCCCATTTAATTCATTGCTATCTCTTTATGCCACTTTTATATAAGGGTTAAACATTTCTTCAAATTTATAGTTCATAAAAACATCGCCGCATTGCTGTCAATTACTTCTTGTCCAATAATATCCACTTATATTATATAGTAAGTAGTAACCCTGATAGTAATGTCAACAATTAGATACACCAACCGTCCATTAATATAGTACATCATTCTACCCTTACTACTAGATAATTGCACTCTTTCACATGCTAGATATCAAAACGATATGAACTGATCGGAGAAGTAAAAACAGCACAATGATATAAGATAATAAGTAATGATATAGATGACAATAAAAGGTATCATTTTGAAGTGGACTAAACTAGATTCCCGTCATAAAATACTGTCAACATCCCAATAGCAGGGATAGGAACTGACATATGCCAAAATAGCATATTGTGTCGCTAAATAAGCCTGAAAATAAAGGATTCATCAAACAAAGAAAGCTTCCTAATCATATGAATAAAGACATGTTCAAAATGCCGTCCTTGATCCATCGTTAGATGAAGAACGTCAATAAACAACTCAATAAGATTCACACTCATGCAAGATTAGGATAGCTACGGTAGAATTATTCTATTGCCCTTATGAACGACCATCCGTAATCAACACAAGTAATACTATAGTATACTGTTAAACCAGAACGGCCAATCATAAATTATAGCAAGAAATAAAGAATAACGGAACCGCTAAGAAATAACGATACACTTGTCTGCTGTTAAGACCTCACCTGAATAACATAAATAGAGATGTAAACAACAGCTTGTTGCACACTTGCTGCGTATTTTATTGCACTTTCCTACAAACATTTGGTTATGATTTCTGTTACTGCAACAATTGTTAATTCGGGAAAATCAATACTACTAAATAATTCAACTCGTCGATACAAGCATTTGGATCAAATAATTTAAAGGCCTTCCTCAAACAATGCGCTTTTGTTCTTGAGAAAAATTTAATAAAATAGTAAAAAAAAGTATTTTTGTAATATAATCAAGATGTTGTTTTATGATATTTTTGTTCTTTTTTATTTCTTGTCGTTGTAGTGATAGGTTTATGTTGTATACAATCTCTCCATAGAATTTTTTCTAATAGATTATTTTTGGGCTTCTATGGAATTTATGCGTTAGCCCTCTTGAGCTCAGCTTCAACATCTTTTCCAGCTACCCAAGCCTTTGTACATTTAGCCATGGTACTAGAAGCACGGGAGATGGGATCTGTGCGATAGAAGTTCTTGATGACAGAAGACAAGATTTCACCTGAGCTTTGTGCGGAAGGCTTACGTTGCGTAGACAAGCCGATTTGAGAAATAGAAGGAGTTTCGATAACATCATAACGAGTAAGAGCAGGACTGATATCAGAAAGACGAGAACGAACGGATGAGAGATCATCGTAGGGAAGAGTGTGACCAGCAACTTCAGATAAAGCACGAATAATCTTCCAATCTTCACGAGCAGCGGCAGGAGGGTTAACGCCAGCACGAGTGATCTGTGTACGGCCTTCAGTGTTGACAAATGTAGCGTTCTTTTCAGTGAAAGCAGCGCCGGGGAGAATAACATCAGCATATTGGGCACCAACATCACCATGATGGCCTTGGTAAACAACAAAAGCATCTTTGGGGATATCAGTAGCTGAAATTTCATCAGCATTCAAAAGATAAAGGAACTTGACAGGTTCAGCGGCGGCCTCAGTGGAGGTAGGGATAAAACCAACTTCATATGCAGCAGTTCTACCAGCAGCACGTTGTAAAATGTTGATACCGTTCCAGCCATCTTGGAACAAGGTGTTCTTGAACTTGTCAGAGAGCTCAGAAACCTTGGAGAGGAGGTACTCGCTATCCTTTGAGTTCTCAATAACACTGGAACCAATAATAATCATGGGCTTTTTAGCTTCGGTAAAACGCTTGGCAAAGGGATGAGATCCATCCAAAATCTTTTCAATGTCCTTGGAGCTATCACCGATATGTGCATACTCGTAATTCAAGTCATCAGCTTGACCGATCAAACCAAGATCTTGCCCATTGTGGAGCCATGCTTTACGAAGACGAGTGTTTAAAATAGGAGCTTCATGACGAGGATTGGAGCCAATCAAGAGAACAACATCAGCTTCCTCAGCACCGACAATGGTAGAGTTCAAGGTATAGTTGGAACGGAAATCAGCGTTGACAGCAAGGGGCTTTGAGCCATTAGGAGCATCGATAGCCAAATTATCAGAGCCAACTCTGTTGAAGAGATCCTTGAGAGCAATCATAGATTCAGCATCAGCAAGATGACCGGCAACAGCCTTAGCAGCATTACCCTTGGTATTGGCAAGTTCATGACCAACACGCTTCAAGGCGGCTTCCCAAGAAGAAGGAACAAAACGATCACCTTCACGAATCAAAGGAGTAGTAAGACGCTGTACCTTAAGACCATCATAGAAGAAGCGAGTCTTATCAGAGATCCATTCCTCGTTGATTTCCTCATTCAATCTGGGAAGAATACGCATTACTTCAACGCCACGGGTATCAAGACGAATGTTGGATCCAATGGCATCAGAAACGTCGATGGTTTCATATTTCTTCAGTTCCCAAGGTCTAGCCTTCATATTGTAAGGCTTGGAAGTCAAAGCACCAACAGGACAAAGATCGATAACGTTTCCGGACATCTCGGAACCAATTGTCTTTTCAATGTAGGTTGAAATTTGCATTTCGTTGCCTCTGCCACTGGTACCGAGTTCCGTTGCACCGGCAACTTCATTAGCGAAGCGAACACAACGAGTACATTGAATGCAACGAGTCATTTCAGTGTTGATAAGAGGACCAAAATTCTTCTCCTCGACAGCACGCTTGCCCATAGGTTCAGAAAAACGTCCACGATCAGAGCCATAACGCATACTTTGATCTTGAAGATCGCACTCACCACCTTGATCACAAATAGGACAATCTAAAGGATGATTATAAAGCAAGAATTCCATGACGCCTTCGCGGGCCTTGTGGACTAAAGGACTGTTGGTCTTGACCTTCATACCAGGCATCACAGGGTAAGCACAAGAAGCTACTGGCTTGGGTGCACGTTCCACTTCGACGAGACACATACGACAGTTACCAGCGATTGAAAGACGTTCTATTAAAACCCTGTTAACATAATTACTGTAAACAAAAAAGAGAACATATAAAGAGAAAGAGCGGGAGATTTCAGAGTTGGAAGTTGATATTCAACATTTGTCGTTCATCCACAATGTTATATTTCGTTTCTTTCAAATGCATCTACAAACACCAACACATTCTCTCTCTCTCTCTCTCTCTCTCTCTCTCTCTCTCTCTCTCTCTTTCTACGCCTCCTTTTCTCATTTCTTAATTGACAAATTGTTGAAATATCGTACCATGATAACAGAAACGAGGAATCTATAATACCAGTGTGTTGATTAAATTGTAATTGCAAGACTAAAATTGTATACTGTTACATACATCCGCGCCAGCTTTTTCACAAGCTTGGATCAAGGCGGCACCTTGCTCAATCATAACTGATTTTCCATCGATAAAAACCTCGACTTCTTCCTTGACATTTGACGATGCAGCGAAAGCTCGTACTAGAATTTATAAATATAAATAAATAAAGTAGGGGGGGGGTTAACCATCAGCAATGTTACCTCCAGTTTTAAGAATAGCTGGCGATGCTCTGCAAGCTGCTACGCTTGTCTTATTAATGACACGCAACATAATATTATAAAATTTGGAGTGGGGGGGTTAATACAAAAAAGAGAAAAGGATTGAAGGTAAAAAAAACAGAAAGTTGAACCGACGAAAAAATAAATAATAGAACTTTGAGGGAAGACTCCACACACAGTGCTTCAACCCTTGTTCTCCCCGCAAAGGGTTGCGCGAGTAACGTTTGATTTTGTAACCCGCATATGCCAAAAGGAAGAAACAAGTTTGTGACGTAAGCATGCCATCTTCTATCCTAATTGTGTATTGTCATGGTCAGGAACAGACAATACAATTTGTATTCACAAAAAGGAGATTAGCTTCTTTTCCGCCTGTGACCAGAAGGAAAGAATAGGAAGAATAAAATTTCAGACTTGACAGAAGCTTGATGCAAGACTATAAGAAGCAGACTATTAACATTATAACTTATGATGTATGGATGTAAAAGCTTTCACAATAGAGAACAATATCTTGTCAACAATGACAGCATGTTTAGAGTATAATAAAAAAATTTAAATTCATGCATTGATTGTAAACTTTTCCAGCTGTGTTTATTACAATGGCTATCAGTTGCAGCTTTCTATATAAGTTTAAATTTATAATTTATATAAAAAAAAAAGAACAATTCCTGATCATTGCCATGGTTACAAAACACTGCAGGAACAGATTACAAGTTGAATATCCGCATTTGGAATTTAAGGTGTCAAGATCATCATAGTTCAAAGATTTAAATGGTTTGCAACAACGCGAGGGAATGTTATTTACAGCAATTTGGTACGAATTGATATACATCAAAAAAGCCTAAGACAATTAAGATTGAGTATTATTGCACTAACCCTTGGAATCATTATGTTTATGTTTATTGACATGCTCCTGTCAATGTTTTTTTTTGGGCAAGCGAATGATGTAGTAATGCTTTCATTACGCATAATTTTATTAGTTAGAATATCAAAGCAAGCTAAGTATACTAATTTTATTGATTGTTATGCTAATACCTGCTGTAGAGCTATAATTTCTCCAAAACATTTGACAGAAGCAATATAAAAAGTTGAATGATATTCGTTTGCTTATTTGATGGGTTGGTAACTGAATTTGTGCTATTTGCAATTCTCATCTAAAAACAAAAGGCATTGTTGTTGATTAATTGTGGAGGTTTATAAGTGCTCAAGTTTTTCCACACACGCACAAGTATCGCACTAAGCAGTTTAAATGTAATGCATTTATGGCTTACAGAGTTTGGGAGCAATAAACATCATATCTTTACTTCAAATGAGATAAAGTTTGTTTTTTATTTAGTTCTATAATCTATAATAGAGTTTTTATGCCTTGCCACGCTGGATAATCGAGGTAGCGATCTTCAGACACACGCAAAGGGCAGTCTATTTTTGATTTGACACAATTTTGCCCATGTTTCCGGATTCAAATCCCTCCCCCTTTTTTCGGCAGAGAAACTTGTGGATATTTGATATATGGACCTCAAGAACATTAAAGAAGAAGATCGTACATATTTTATTTTTGTCTCTTCAATTCATGAAGGCGTCGATGATCGATCAATGAATGCCTCCTTTTTTATACAAGTTATTATCATTGATTTCCCGATGCAGATGCAGTATTTGTATAACAAGATAAAATAGCATTGTTTCCAACATTGTGGCATATTTACCTATCTATAATATCACAATATTAATAATAGAGAAAGCGCTAATCTAGTATAGTGTATATAGTATATTGGACATATTATTTTAGGATTTGAAGATTCTTGTATATGTTTGTTTACTATTATGGGTATCCAGGAGTTGTATAGAAGCCGTTTTTATGATATAATCACACACCTTTAATGTAAAAAAAAGGGTTGTTGGCGCAGATAAGTATTATATAAATACATTATTGCATAGCTATGTATCAGTACTATAATAATAGTGAATGTATCTAGTATTTAGTTTACAAGTTTTGTATAAAGCGCGTTTTTACAAGTTCCATCAAAATAATCTAAGCTTACATGTCATGTTTAAAAAATGATATAGAGGATACTGCTAAATCAAGTAATATGAATCCATCGAATATTATAGAAGCATTTTCATATGGACGATGATTTCAGATAACAAAACTAGACATGTTAACATGAAAGAAGCTATTTTAGACGGTGGTATTTGTATATATACATTTACAATCAATGGACCTACCAAAGGCTACTCCTTCATTCATGGTACAGGTGTCATTGATTCTTTGAAATTGCTGTTGTTGTAATTGTTGTAATTGCTCCCCCACTGTACTCCTATACTCTCATGCCTCTTGATTCCTCCTTGCAAAACTTACGCTTTTTGGTCCCCCCGATATTACATCCCCTTTATTTTTCTAAATTAAACGCATTAGTTGAGATGGAAATACATAATAACGCGCGATCTTTGGTTCTATCCAGGCACACTACCATTATAATAAAATTTGAATGTCTTGTACTCATACATACATATTAACTTTCATAGAAAGAAACTCTTCAAACTACCACCCCTTCCTTTTTTTTTCTCAAATGTCTAATGTCTCTCCCTTTTTTTTACTTGGTATTTCCTTGCTGTGTAATGTTTGAAATAAGTATCCCCTATCGTAAAATAGTCTTTATGTTTTCTCTTGAGAACTAAATAATGATAACGAAATGATTGTAACTCGACGAGACATTACTTCAAGGAGTCGAGAGGCACTCTTTTACAGCTGTGTTTGTGTGGGCGTGGATGTATGACATTTACAGATTTTTGTAATGATCGTTGTCATCTCATACTGATGGGTCCAAAGCTTATGCCTCTTTTAGTCAATCATATATAAACCCTTTGCATTTTTTTTTTTTTTTTTTTTTTAATTTCTTTTTTTTTTTTTTTTTTTCTATAACATTTCTTTTTCTTTCTTATTCCTTCTACATCACAATAGCAATATATTGTATAAAATGTATCAAGACTGCTTTTACATAAACGAAACCAACAGCATATTAGATCAAGATCAATTGCTGTTACAAGCGAGCTATTATCCCACTGTTAATGTTGGCCATCCGTACTTTAATCTGCCTACAAATCAAGGCCTGGATCTCGTCATTGACACTACATTATCTTCCTCGTATACGGACTCAACAGCTTGGTCTTCTTGCTCATCATCTCCTTCACTTGATTTTGAGAATGGGTTTAATTTTAACTTGCAGCAAAACAATATTGAATCCTTCTTATTGTCTGATTTACCCAGCGAGATTTCATTTGAAGAGCTTCAGAAGCAGCAGCGCCCACAGCATCAATACCAACAATCACAAGAACAAAATCAGCAGCAGCAACGCCAACTGAAATCGTTTCCATGTAGTGTCTGTCCACGTTCATTTGCTCGTAAGCATGACCTTCAGCGCCATATCAGAGTGCATACAGGCGCTAAACCCTATTCTTGTCTCAACTGTACAAAGGCATTCGCACGCACTGATGCATTGAAACGACATTTACGAATGGAAGATACATGCAGAATGAGTCCTGTCATTCAAGCCATGAAAAACACTGGAAGCAGACGATACAGGAACTTGTAAAGCATCTCCTGCACTCGTTCAATATTACCATTTACAAAAATAATATCTATTTTTCCTTCACACTTTCAAGACTCTTGCCATTCATTACACGCAAAACTACATATGAAGAGCCACTACATTTTGAATACTTTATAGTTATGCCTTTTTTTTTTATCATATAAATATACATATACATAATATATTTCCTTCTTCTCCCCTTTCTTTCCATATAGCGATATGTGCAATTTTTTTTCTCATTTCATAAGTATATTATATATAAATTGATTTCCATGTATACTAAATGTCCAGCTTTCGAATAGAGCAAAGTTTATATGCGTTTGTTATCCTTACAATGCATTGTAAGTTGAATAAATAAACAATTATGTTAGACATTAGTCCTTACAGTGTTCTTTTTTTTTT
>MU619239.1:304977-320431 GCA_025201805.1 Parasitella parasitica
AAAAAAAAAAAAAAAAAAAAAAAAAAAAAAAAGAATAAAAAAAAAGAAGCTTCCTAAAAAGAGAAGTCGCCAAGTTTCCATATCAAAACGGTAATGGGATGATTTTACTTTACTGTCATGCTCTCGGATAAATACTTCCGTTCTTAACAAAAGTCTTATCACCTAGTATCTAATAATCATTATTCAAATAGCTATATAACACTGAGCATCTTATTTATTGGATTTTGATCATTTCTTAATAGCTTTTTTTAATAGATGGTACGATTCCGCGGAAAAAAATTAGAGATCTCGATCCGATCTAGTAACAAACATTCATAATAAAGTTTCGATTTCAATCTTCCATAATTACGCAATGAAGTTTTCTGCTATTTTAATACGTAAATGCGGTGAATTCTTTGAGTCCCAAAATCAATTTTGAATCTCGTGTCTTCATCATCGTTTCTTTGGAGCATTGATGCTCCATTGCCAATAAAAAAAAAAATACAAAATTATAATGTTGTTTATTACCCTAGACAATGCCAGATTGAGATAAACTCATTATTATCTGTTTATTATTACCGTTCTTTTGCGTTAAAAAAAAATCTTGAAAAGAAAAGTTCTTTTTCGAGCCTTTCATTTTATGAAACTTAGCAAAAGAATGAGCAAAGATACAAATTATATCTGTGCCTTGAACAATTTCACATTAATAAGTTTTATTGTTCTTCTAAAACTATTGCCCGCGTTTAACTTATATGTTGTTGAAACCAGTATATTCAACTAAGTTTTTTTCCAATCTTCTATTTTTGAGCATAGATCCTTTCCCTTATAAAAAAGACTCTTTCCTTTCTATTGCTATTCCCTTGCATACTTTTTCATCTTTATATTTTTTCAACGGAATCTATATGTCAACAACTGAACAGACACCATCAAACTTTACATCAGCCGATTTGCTATACAATATACAGCAATACATGAACCTATTGACTGCTTCTAGCGCCACATTAGCCATTTCTATGGTTTGCTCACTTTTAATTACAATAACCTACATCCATTTGCGAATCTCCCACCCTGATATAGCCAACAGAGTATCGCTAAGATGTGTTTTCATGGCAAGCCTCATGAATCTAATCAATTCGATATTCGACATTGCTATCGTGTTAATTGTCGGCGATACATACCTCTGCAGAGCTAGTGCAATAATCTCAATGTTTACAAGAGTCATGAGTGCTGTATTTTTGGCTCTGGTGGGTGTCAATTTAGTACTTGTTTTTGTTTGTAATGTCAGTGCCTCGGCCCATCGATTGGAGTGCTTCTATTACCCAAGTGCCATCATCTATGGCTTGTTAACTATCACCATGCCTATAGTAGAGTCATCTGACGACGTTATATCGCCCGACACTGACCTTCGATGCTATTATTACATACATTACTATCAATTCCTCGGCCACAGAAACATGCTATGGGTAAGCAGAAACACATAGAAGGTAGCCAAGTCTTTCAATTAACGCTGTTGTATGTGTAGATGTGGTTTTATGGCTTCTTATTTCTATCAATTGTCATAGCTGTCATTTGCTCAATCATTTCCCTGATAAAATTGATGCGCGAACATCGCGCATTGATTCGAAAGTGGGTTCATATTGCCTCCATGTCTCAAACAGCCGAATCCGCCCAACCAAATGTGGAGCAGCGTGTCAAATCGCAATCAAACATATTCATGCGGGTAGTTTCACGATGTGTCTTGTATCCCCTTGGTAAAGTATACATATTTTAGTGCCATGAATATTCACACATTTAACACTCGGTAATATAGTTCCATTTATCAGCAACATTTGGGGATTTATTTTCCAAATCTATCTGATCAACCCTAAGAACGGAGTCCCCAGCTTTGCATTCTCCATTACTGATGCTGTGTTCCGATGTCTACAAGGCTTTTTTGTATCCATTGTTTTCTTTAGCGATCCAGCAATCACGCATTATATGTACAAGCAATGGAGTCTCTGTAAAGAAAAGTACATTGATGACTTTAGCCAAATTCGTAGATACAGTGATGGTCAAGTGGAAATTGTAATTTTGGACAACGAAAAAAGCAACCACACAGAAGGATCAAAAGGCCAACCATCCTCTATCTCCATAATGCCCTTTTCTTCTCCGCGCAAGCCTTCTGTTTGCAATAAAAGCAAAACAGTTCAGCAGACACCAGCAACAGATAGCAATGAAGGGCTACAAAGCAATGTCGATTTTGAAACCAATGCTCTTAAACGTATCAACAACGATTGTGTAACTTTCAATACAGTTCCTATGCGACGCTTAAGCGTGCCACTGTCTGTCTATACTCGAATTCACCATACTGATACTTGCATCAGCTTGTCTTCGTCTTTGCCATTACCACAGTCATCAATTTCATCGTCTAGTATTACAGCAGTAGATTTTTACCCTCCTTCACAGTCTGGTGTTGCTGATCGTCGCTCTAATTATCGTATATTGGTGCCTTACAAGCATCCTCGCTTAGCGTCTGCCTTTCATTGGTTCCTGGTCAAATGTGGATTTGGAAAATCAAATTTGCCTAGTTCTCCCGCTGCCTTAACATCTTTTCAGCCAAACCAACTCTCACCTACCTCTGATTCCTCTTTGGTTGTGGATCCTCCCTCCCCTGTTCATCCTCTGACCGAATAGTAATTGATAGCATCATTTATGCCATAAGAAGCGTACCACATTATACCTATTAAGCTTCTTTAGGCAACCCTTATATACCCATTTTTTTCTAATGTCAAAACCAAACATTACTTGTTCTATTTAAACGAGATTATATACTCCAAAAACAAACAATGAAGTCAAGTAAAGTTATTAGGATCATTACCTTCATTAAGCGTTACAAGCTATGCAAGTTAAGAATGTGCATGTAGCTCTTAAAATCCAGATCTTCAACGAGATATCAACCGTAAGGCATAATGCGCCATATAATGTTAACGAGTATTGTAATGATGGTTTGATAGCTGTATTCAATAGCAAACGTATCTTAATTTACATGGCAAAAAATCTGTTGTTTAAGAGTTTTCGATTTTTATTATCCAGTTAATCTTATTCAAGGAAAACAAACGCATTGATAACGTATTATGCAATGGCAAGCATGATGACGGTGAATGAACGAGTCAACTATCCTTTTTCTTTCCATTATTATCTCTCTTTTCTTTCCTCTAGTTTGTCTCTACTTTTCCCTTGCACTTTGCTGTTTTGTAAAAAAAACCAAAAAAAAAATCTGTTATGAATTTCTTGCAAACCCTTGTTTCCGATAACAATGATCATAAGTACCAAGCAGAGCTGATACAGACAGAATTACTGCGTATTTTAGCAACAAGCCTAACTTACGCGATTTGGGATTGGCGATTGGCATCAATTGCCATAGATACGAACTTTTTTCTACACTATTTGCGCCAATGGATCAAGCTACAGCGGCGAAAATCTGCTGGTTTTGCACTGGATGGCTGATAGGCTATACAAGGCTATTTGGGAAAATATCCTGGAGCATTCAGCTAACAAGCAGTCCGCTAATCTCGGTCTACAGTCTGGACATATGGTGCTGTAGAAGGTGAAACAGATGCTTCCTTCAACCCCTCGCAACCCCACCAATCAACATTCATTTCCTATGCAACACCGCCGCCATAGTCTTTTTTTATAAAATGAATAACGCAACATTGCTCGTAATATGTGGAAGAAGAGAAATTATGAAATTCCTTAGTACGGCCTCCAAAAATGCTGGTTCCATTGATCATACTTCTGAATCAAGTGATACTCCTAATAATATTTCGCCTGGTATGCCTGGTATCTGGAGTAACATCAGATGTAAAGAGGAGCAACCCAGATTGTTATCACTTTTGATCCATCAAATCATATCACTCGTCAAGCGATTGTCCCTAATGTCACTGCCGTTGCCATTGCTTCTGCTCCTGCTATGATAGCCTCTCTAATATTTTGAGCCTGTCCCTGCTGATCTTACACCTCCGGCAAACTATTTAACAAATGTTAATTGGGGACCTACTACCACCACCGCTGGCTGGCCGGCTCCACTTCAAACCTCACTTTTACCTCAAGTACAGGCTTCACTGCAGCAACCACAATCATTTTTTAATCAACTCACAGATGTGCCAATTGTTTTTATACGCCTACAGCAAACCAATTCAATCAAATTGATTTTGCTTGTATGGTAGCCCTCACGAATAGCAACAAACATCAGCATTATCAACAGCAATATAGACAATATCAGCAGTATCGATAATGTCAACGATACCAACAACAGTTTTTGCTGCACCAACAAAATGCTCAGAATTAAAATGCTCAACTGTAACAAAAATATCAGCAACAATATCAATGCCAATATAGCCCTCAACACTATTTATCACAACAATCTCTTCATATTTTCAATAGCAGGACGAAGAAGATGATGAGCAGCAGCAGCGACAACAACAAACCAAACACCGTATAGCTTAAATGCTAGCTCCAGTATTGTTACCAGCCAATTCATCTGGAACTGGCAGCGCTCAGGGTAATAAAAAACAGCTTATGCACGAGGCCTCTGAAGCAATATACACAAAGGCAGGATATTTGCAGCTACGATACAGAAGAGGAATGGCTGGCTTTTGTAATCGTCTAAGAGACAAGCTGGATAACCGTTTTAGAGTGCGATACACCAAGTACATTTTTCAAGTCAATGAAGAAGTCGGCAGTGGTACTGCAGGCGCGGCGAAGGCTATTAACTACGTGAAGGGCGCTGGCAGCGACTTTGCTGGCCAGTTCGCGATGAAGGAGATATCGGTGATGCGCCAGTTGGAATTCTTCGACGTTGAATTGAACGCTTTGGATATTATGAATGAAGTCAAAGGCCTGAACCTGAAACATCCCAACTTGATGTGATTGCGTGAAGTCTTTTTGAATCCTGGATCCCTAACGATGCAAATCATTATGCCTAAAATGGTCCTTAGTGTTGATATCATGACATGTAATGTCGGTCAACGGTACGGATGTGCTTTTAATGAATAATCCGCATGATATATTTCAAATGAGGTTAGAAGTGTATATTGAGCCTTGTTGAGTCGTATCTACTCACTGTTACTTGTTTGTAGCTCATGAGTGGCCTGGCTTATTTAATACATGGCGATTGGTTCTTCCATGCTGATATCAAACCGGGAATTCTCCTCGTAGACCGCAATGGTAATATCAAGTTGACTGGCTTTGGGTTTCTGGGCAGAGTGGGTGTCAAAGAAGGCGAATTAAGAGGAACGTCCATTATTGGAATCCAAAAAATATAAAAGCCAGAGGTTAACGAGATACGAAAACTTTATGATACTTTATTTAAGATCAAAATTGCATCTACTAAGGGTGATTTATTTAGGTTACTAATTGAGAAGGCTAAATTTCAGTAACAATCTACTTGATAGAGTGCGATGTAAGGTTGTACAATAAGGGCTACACATCTTTGATCTGACAGTGCCCTAACCTTTATCCTGGTGCACAGGTCTGCGTTACAGGAATACCCTTCTTGATTTGAAACAAAACAGAGACTTTATTTTCAAGTGTACACAAGCGTATAATATCACACCATTGGACAATCTTCAATCTTCAATTGACATACATCGCCATAATCTCCTGTCTCTAATTATAGAAGATCATTCATGGTAAGAGACAAAGAATGCTTTAAACGTATAACATTTCATCTCTCACTCTAATAACATCATGTAGCTCCAGAATTAGCCGATCTAGACAAGCTGTGTGACGAAAAATCTGATATGTGATCTCTTGGCACTTTATTGTATGAATTGGCTGCAGGCGTTCCATTAGTGGGTGGCTACACTCCAGAAGAAATATATGAAAAAATTATCTTTTGCAGGTTCGATAAGTACTGTCCACTAGACATCCACCTACTCTTCAAGTAACTGATATCTCTCAAAATTACATCGACCTGGTGCATTCTTTGTTGCAAAAAAATCCAGAGAGTATCGCCCTACGCCGCCCTCGCTTTTTTGATGTTGGGCCGTGTATTTTCTGTGCCAATTCCTCTTTTTTTTTTTTTAAAAAAAAAAAACGGTACGTGCAGTATATTGGGTTGCAAAGTATGTATTTTCTTATTGACATCATCTGTTTAGAGTCATTTTCTCCATCTCAAAGTTGGTACTAGAAATAAAGAAACGAGAAAAGCATTTGCAAAAATTTTACGCAAAGCTCAAAGCTGATGAAAGCTCGCTACTTTCTCATGTGCTTTAAATAAATTAGTCTTAACCTATAGTCTTTCTCCTTCAAACGCTGACAGTTTGAAAATATGATAAAAACCTTAAAAACATGCTGCTGCAAAGCTTGTGATAGATCCTCAATTAAGGAAGTTTCTCGCCAATTCACAAGCAGCGAATAGAATAGGTTTCTATTCAAGAGCATGTTGATACATAACCAAGGCAATCGATTTTTTGTTAAATACTAATCAGCACCATTACTTGTTTAAAGAATCCTTGTCTTTGACGATTTGCGCTGTATTATCATCTTGAACCTGTCAATGTTGAATTCACTTATTACAAAAATTTTGGTTTCTTGAAATAAATTTATAGATTGAAGCAATTCGTAGGCATTATAGAATCATTCATATGCTAGTTGGTTGCTCCGGTTGCGCATAAAGTTTTGCTTCTGCAGATATGCTCCTTGGGACCGACAATAAGTGGATAACAATACTCGTACGGTTTGAACATTAACCGTAGAAATTCTGCCGCAAAGCATATAAAATCGAACACAGCAAACAAATCTACTAAAGGCAGCTTTGAAAACTTTATTACTTCATCTTCGACTCAACTGTTGTACGTTGTATGGTGGAGACGGATTTGAATCTCTGAATTACTACTTTTTTTTGGGTCATTTGGGGCGCTTTTACAAAATTATAAGGCATACTTAATTACCCAAAGTCTATCTTTTATACCGACCTCATTATAACTATTAATAGCTATTTACAAAGTTTTTAATCTCTGAAATATGTTAATTTTTCGTCGAGATAAACGCAGAGTAATTTGCAAAAGTGGGACCCCGTATCATTCTTTGAGTTTTCATGAGCAATTACTCATCTTTGTTTTTTAAACTCCTCCAAATAAGGATGAAAAGCTTGTTATCTCCACGAGATGTGTAGATACAATGACAAACTAGGCCTTTAAAGATGGTGTATAAGGTAGGGTATATTGCAAAGTTTTTAAATTCTAAAAATGTGTATTAAAATAAGCCTGTATTGACAGAAAACAGCTAAAAATGTAAGTACGGTTTATGATAAATTTTGTCAGGAAAAAACCAATAAAAATTGTATTATTCAATTTATAATTGTTCTCTATGCATAAAGTATCTAATTTTCCAAGGTAACTTACTATACAATTTGTTGTTAAATCAACCTGTCTTTCATTTTACATCATTTTGCCTAAAAGAAAGCTCAACCACGGTTCAAACTCAGCCAAGACTGGCTATTTGTTTGAGCCGTCTTGAAGACATTCAAAATGTCTTCTAGTCCAAGACGTTTGTAATCTATGCTACTTGCGTATATGCATATATTGTAACACAACCTTCTTGCTATGTGTTTTGATTAAAAAAAGTAATAGTAATAAATTTATTGCATATACAAAGACATATCACAAACTGGGTAGATCATGAAAAGTGGTATAGTTGACTTTTTTTTTGATGTAAATGATATAGAAATGACAGGGCTAGTTCCAGCGCGAAAAATGCAAATGCCCCAAACTGCTACACATTTAAAATAAACTTGTTAGATGCAATACACATGGTTAATCACGAAGTAAAGAGCACATACGGAATCTTGTGTTCTTCGACCGCATAGTCATCATCATTATCGGATAACAGAGAGAATTGTCTAAAATTGCCATTAGTGTACTGTCAAGTGAATCGAAAATGCATATTTACCGTTTCAAAGTCTGACGATTAGCATTATGTCTATTGTAACTATTTTGATGGCTGCTGTTGCTACTACTATTACTAGTAATACTACTACTAAAAGGAATGAACATTTTGATCAAGCTGCAATTGACATTTTGATTGATACCTTTCTTCTGCTATTAACACGGGGCTATCTGAATCATCATCATCTAAAGTAATATTGTCTTCTTCTGAATTGTCTTCCTCTGAGTCATCCAAGATAATGATATTGCCAGTTCTTTTTGGTTTGGGTTGTGCAGATTGTCCTGTTTCTGCAGCCTGTAGCTGTTCTTTTAATCTTTCAATCTTCTTCTGGAGATGCAGATTATCTCTTTCAAGGGTCGAAGATTTTCTTACAGCATCATCACGCTCCCTAAATAAAAAAAACAATAGCGAATTAGTGAATCAAAAAGCCGAGACATCACTATAAACAAATGTAATTGGTGGGGGGGGGGAGGGGGGAGTGGATTTGAGATTTACGTATGAGCTTTTTTTAATCTACTTTGCATAGCCCTATTCTGCACAAGCAAGTCATCTTTGGAGAATGACTCCAGATTTTGAAAAAATGCTTTAGCAGTAGGGCTATTCATAAGATCATCCAACTCTGCTACTCTGATATACAACGGTCAAATATTAAATCACCAAGCAAGTTGTGTAGCAAGTTTACCTTCGAATTTGCTTCATGTGCCTTACTGCCTTTGTAGCGCCACGAAGATCATTAGCCATCACCTGGGATTTTTCTCTTTCATCTTGCAAGGCCTGCTTTGCTGTATTAAAATTCTGAGTTGCAGTCTCTTTCTCTCTTGTTAGGCTTATTACTCGCAGCTGTAAACTTTGTGTGTGTTCAGATGTCTCGGTGGTAATGAATCCGCTGTCGTGCTCGTCCTCACTAGACAGGTACAAAGGAGAAATGATTTGTCGGTGATTGCAGCTTTTTTTGCACAGAGGGCAATTGCGGTTTTCATTCACCCAAGGACGAAGACTGAAAGAGATATTGTTGAGTATTTAATGAGACTCCTTTTCTCTTGCTTCCTTCGTAATACCAACCAATTTTTATGATAGACATGTCCGCAAGGAATGGTGGCAGCATGGTCACCGCTTGCTAGCAAGGGCTGTAAACAAATAATACATTGAAAAGGCATGTCGCAGGGTAAAGAACAAAGAGTGTTTTGACAAAAATGAAAACACAGTTGTTGCGCATAGCTTTTTAAACATTGACCCATTGCCAGTCCATGTGTGACCTCCATGCTGTGTAGACATAAAATTTTATCATGGCCATATGAATTGGATACAGTCCTTCTCTTTGTCCCTCTTAGCATAATGTCTAGCAAAAACCAACAAGCCGAGAAGATTGTCAAAGGTGGAAAGAACGATACAGTTGTCCAAAAAAATACGATTTCCAATCTGTTGAACCGATCCATCAAATTTAGAAAATCGAGATATGTGGACCAGAAACTGGAGCTGTTCAAAAAGAAGTTTGCGCCAGTCAATGGTGTCTCGGGAGTCGTCCATGCTGCCTCTGCATACGACAACGTAAGTATGGGAGGAGACAACGTAGCAGCTAAGGTGGATTCGAATGGATTTTCCAGACCTTCCCAGGTTTTGTTTTCCAAAGACAAACTGAACTCAGGATGGGATGGCATTCATCCTGTTGGATCAGGTCTCAAGGATCTCGGCCATTTGTCGTCGCTCAATGCTGTCTTGCAAGCACTGACATACACGCCCGCTCTAGCCAACTATATGATGAATAAGACGCACAGCGCTAATTGTAAGCCTTTTGTTTCGTTTGTGAATTGTGCCAGCTCATTCAATGTTTGGGCCAAAATAGGTACCATCCAGGATTACTGCTTTGTCTGCGCCGTCGAAGAGCATATTAGAACAGCACTCAAAGGATCAACCTATGCACTTCAGCCTCGGGTATTCGTGGGCAAATTAAAAAGTAAGCGGTACATTGAATGAATCAGTGTAGAATTAACACGGTCTCGACTTAGAAATGCCACACGGGTCCTCCAACAAAGACGCTTTTGATGTTTGGAACTACTTTATAGAGCAAATTCAGTCCTTCTTGTTGTCTGAAAAAAGATCCAAAGACAAGCTCGTCCAAGAAACCACAGCACTATACCAGATTTTTGGAGGATACATTCAAAGCAAGCTGGAGTGTCCTTTATGCAGCAAGGTTGAAAACACCTACAATTCTTTTTTGAATCTAAGCTTGGATTTAACACAGTGCAGCACTGTTGAGAGATGTTTAACCAAGCATTTCAAACAGCAAGCCTCAGCATTTAAAGAATGCTCAAGCTGTCAGCACGAAGGCAACCAAAGCGGAACTCAAAGTATATATAGATCGCCCATGGCACTAGCTCTTCGACTTGAAAGATTCAGGTCCGATGCAGATAAAACAAAGATCAACAAACTTGTGAAATTCGAGGAATCGATGGATATCAAACGAGTCGTCACAGAAAAGGAAACTGTCCTTACAAAATACAATCTATACGCTGTTATTGTACATACCGGACAAACGATCAACGATGGTCATTATGTGGCATATGTGAAAAGCTCGAATGGCATTTGGTACAGTATGGATAACGATAGTGTGCAGGTTGTGAGTGTGAAGAGGCTCTTGGAAACAACACCGTACATGCTATTTTACAGCAACCCCCCTGTGGCTGTTGAACGACCAAAGAGACGTACTCTTACCGCAGCATTGGACAAGGAAAAGGAGGAAGCGGAAGAGGCGATGCAAGGCGAAATAATACTGGATCATAAAGACACGGAGGAAAGCGACGGTGACATTGCAGTGCCTCAAATTGACAACCAAGAAGAAGAAGAAGAAAAAGAAGAAAAAGAAGAAAAAGAATCAGAGTTGTTGCGATTGAAGCAGGCAATGGAACAAGCATCTACAAAAGAAAAGGTGGAGAATGCAGCTGCTATTGTAATTGACCACAACGAGAGTATGAAGTCGAAGCGAGAAAAGCTAGAGGCGCTCATCGAAAAAGAAAGCTCGCAGAGTAAAAGCGCAGAGGCAAAGGGGAAATTGCTGTCGAAAACACCCAACGGCCAGTTTCAAGAGGATATTGGTACATGGGATGAAGACGGCGAGACAAATGCTGCTGCCAAGCGAGATCAAGTGCTTAGGCAAATTAAACCCAAGAGAAAGAGGGTCGACATGTACGACCTCGATTACGACCGTGGCAAGCTGAAAAAGGTCAAGAAAAGGCAAGAGGGAAAGTTCGATAAGCCGAATCTATTCCAAATAACTGCTGACATGGAACGAAGCAAGAAGTCCAAGAAGCATAGCAAATAAACATACATGCCTCTTTTAAACATGTAGTCGTGACTGCAGTCATACAACTCGACACCATTCTACGTTGGAAGATTTACTCTAAAAAAAGTTTTACAAGTGTTGATACATCTTTTCTCTCTCTTTAATTGTCAACCAAATATTGCTAACCATGAGTGGAGAAGCAACATCTGACAGTGAGGACAAAGCTCTCTTCAGACAATGCATAACAGCGCTGGATAGTTTTTATTCGCAGCCTGATATTGAGCATCACATCAAGGCGTTGGAGCAACTCGAAGCAAGGGTTTTTGTCAATCAAATAAAGGATTATGAATCTTTCAAGACGGAACTTTCAACTATCAAAGGCCTTTCTTTGAACGCGTTAGACACGAGGTAAAAAAAAAAACAACCGAAAAAACGTTTGAAAACCGAGATGTCAGTATGTGCCTACTGATGTTATCTTGTCTTCAACATGATTTGACGTCTATAGCCACAACGACAATGCAGCAGATAAGATCATTGAAGAAAACTACAAGTTGCCCATCTTTTCCTCCATTACCTACAAACCCCAGAGGTACACCTCACCAAAATGGATAGTGCACCGCTTAGCTAATCCGTCTCATGTCCTTGCTTTTCATTTAGTATCATGTACTCGATCCATTACAAATCACCAAACTTGTTGAGCAGTTGGCTTCCTGAGGTCTGGGATACCGCTGCTAAATACTACAAAGATGCACCACCACTCCACCGCCTGTTTGTCACTCAAAACGGAAATCTATTGGTGAATGCTAGAGATAATAGTGATGCCATCTTGACCATATTCTTCAACACTATCGTCACTCCCTGTCAAGATAACACCAGCCTCGTCCAGGTGGAGTCGAATGCAATTGTCGCCCATCCTCTAGGTCCTTTCCACAAATCAAATGTCCTTGGCTTTGAAGGCTGGATGAAAGTTAGCATAATCAAGAAAGCCAAGGTGCGCCATGTCATTTCAGCGTCTTTGGCCAACACCCTCTTTCAAGAAAATGATGGCTGTGTGCATGAAATATCCTCCAAGGGTGCGTCTGATGTCGAAAGGACCCAAGATAACGAGTTTGCACACACGATCATTGCAAACGGTGCTAATATTGCGGATAATTTTTACCATGTCGAGCCCTATTTCGAAACAGTGTTGGTGGTGCAGGGAGAATCAGTGTTGGAAGAAAAGGTCTTGCAGGGAGGCGTTCCTATTCTTCACACTCATAGTCATGCCAAAGATTTCCAAGCGGACGAGCCAGCCAAAGAGTAAAAGCGAACAATACTGTTGATCTATACGAATGCTAAACATGTTTACACTTAGCGAGGAGCCTGAAGATGGAGACGGTTGCGATACACAGAGCGCCCTAATTAATCCGTCAAACATAGTTCAGTGAGTCGATCTGCTGCAACTGTTCTATGCCTCGCACTGATTTTTCTGTTGGATAGGCATTATTCTGACGAAACTCACGATGTCACATTAGAAAACCACTGGAAATTGCTCGAAAAATGTAAAACTCTACCAAAAAGAGTCAGCATCCGTACACAATTTTTACTTACGGCTTCGTTCTGTAGATGCCACCGAAAAAAGATGCGGTGTAGTCTACAAAGACGATTACGACGATGTCATTAGAAAGCCTATCGATGCAGTTGGACATTTCAAACAAGTCTATTTCACCGATAGAGACGTTATCCAAATCTTCCAGAAATCAACGGCTGCGCAACGAGTTACAGAAATCGCCTCTCTTTTAAAGCTTCGTAAAAAGCAACACATTGGCCACATCAAGCAGATTATCCGAGACGACAAGGGTGTCGAAATGATCGGCATCATTATGCCTAAATATGACATGACATTGCATGAATATCTAAAGCAGCATACGCATCCTCGGTTGAGCAGCCTTCAACGCATGGATATAATTATTCAGATGATCAAATCTATCAAGGCCATTCACGAGGAAGGCATTGCCCACCGTGATTTATCTCCTTTTAACTTTATGGTGAGCTCTTCAACTACCGATAAACTAGCTGATGGTTCTCCCAAAGTGCAACTTTATCTCATTGACTTTGGCAAAGCAGTTTTCTTCACCCCAGAGGATGCTAAAAAATGGTGGGTAAACAATACAAACGAGCAAGCTTTGGATCAAACTCAAGTGAATCCCAAAACACCGGATGAATTGACTGTTTGGTGTAGAAACTTGCCCTATGTGATGACCCGTCCTGACCACGGCTATCGTTTTTACAGATCAATCCAAACTCTACCCAAAACTAGAAAGGACCATGCTATTTTGCCATATCTCATCAACGCCCCTGCGGAGGATCTTTACTCGCTAGGTGTTTTGATTTGGAAGGTTTTCTCTGGTAAAGAACCGTGGCCAGGAGTATTTGATGTTGACCTCAAAAAGCTTCGTGAGACCGTCTGTAGTAGCTACCACATTGATCTGTTGATTGACCGAATCTTGCCTGGCCCACTCAGCACAAGATTGCTAAAGAAATTAGTGCGTTTTCATCCTGAAGAGCGTAAATCTGCTGCTGATATCTTGTCATGGATTGAAACCAGCACCATTCACGATGGTTTGTTAGCCGAATGGAACTCTATTATAATCCGTACAGAAACAATAACTCCCCCTATTCACACTGAAATCAAGCAGGGCTCTAAGCGGGGTGCTGCCACTGAAGACGCCGTGCAATCTCCTCCTTCAAAGAGAGGTCGCCCAAGGAGAGCCACTCAATCCAAAACAAGCACCGAAGTTAAAAAGCCCAGAGCTTACAAAAAGAGAGCCGCCAAAGAAAAAACTGAAGCCGACCAAGATCATGCCATGGCAGATGCCTCTTTAGATGGCCAAGCTGCCCAGACGTCGCATCCACCTGAACCCAAGAAACCAAAACAATACTATATCCCCACTGGACGGCCGGTTGGAAGACCACGAAAGAAGGCCAAATTTAAGCCTACCGGCAGGCCTAAGGGCAGTAAAAATAAGGTCTATTACTATGCTGATGAAGAGACTGAACAAGCCAAACAAGAGGCAGCTAATCTAGAATCACAATTAACTGCAGAGATAAGCACGAATATTACTGATGCAGCACTTAAAGTTGCTGATACCTCTATCGTCAATGTCGCTGATGCATCGACCAGCAATTTGACCGATGCCTCCACATTTCTTAATGCCATCACTACTGGCTCTACTACTCATACCACCGACGCCTCTACAATTGCAGAATTCAACGCTACTGCAGAAATGATCAGAGCGGTAACTAGCGACATCATTGTAGAAGACATCTCCAAGGAATCTACGAGTGCAACCATCAATGGTAATTTGCCATCTAAATAAAATATCTATGAATAAAATATGTATATAATTCCCTCCTAAAAATTTGCCCCGTTTTTCTTGCAAGATGTCTTGGAATACCTGAATTAAGATGTCAATATGTTGTAAAAAAAAACTGACGCTATATACTTCTGACCTTTGTATTTGAGATTTAGAAAATCAATATAAAACAAGGCCTATTAAAAATAAGATGCAACGGCTGGAAACTGAAGCTTATAACGCTTGCATTGTTGGTTTGGTTGGGCTATTGGTGATGGGTGGCTACAGTGACTCTTTTCGACTCGATTCTGCTGCTATAAAGAGACCCCTCGCTACATTGCACTGGATCTCTTTTACCAATCAAACATATCAAAGAAGATATCCCCCACTCGAGCCATATCTTCCCATTTGTATTTGTCTTCTTTATCCAGCAGACCACACCAAAGAAGAAAAGGAACCTTACTTGAAAATCGCATATCAGATACTCTACTTTTTGCCATCTCTTTTCTCCCCACTAGTTCATGTCTTTTACTCAAAACCCTAATTCCATAACAGATACAGATAACGAATATATAAACCAAAGCAGCAACAGAAAGAACTCACAAACTATCCAGCATGATTTGCCTCAATTCAGAAAAGGAAAGAAGAAGCAGTGTCTCCCAGAAGTCGACCCAAAGTATGTATTACATTTTACCATTTTGACTACGCATAAAAAAATTTTCAAGTCTTGCTCAACCTTCTTTGTATCTAGTCAACCTTGCTTTGTGCACCAACTGTCGGTAGAGCTTATCACGCATATATTTTCAAGATTAGATCCTTCCAGCTTAGCTACCGTTGCCACGGTTTGCACCTACTGGAGGCACATTGTAATGGATGATAGCTGTTGTAAGTTTGGTGTATCCAGCAAAAGCACTCTTTCTATTTTTTTTTT
>MU619239.1:320481-337672 GCA_025201805.1 Parasitella parasitica
ACTTATAACGCACTCTAGGGAAAAGTGCATTTGTATCTTATTTTGGTGGCCTGCCGTTCAAAAGACTCTCTGTTGACAGCTGGAAGACTGAATACATTCTGCGCACTCATTTGCTAAGGCAGGCATAACAACATTACAGTGCACATCTGTTCAAAACTAATTTCGTTTTGATTAGAAAATGGACAAAAGGTCGAGGCAATGTCATGACATTCAACCCTAAAATCGGGTCATTGGAAGCATTGCAAGTCGAGTTTGACGGCTCAGCTATGCTGGTTGCTAGCACAGAACATGGAGTGGCCGCCAAATGTAACCCAATGACTGGAAAAGTCTCTCATCGACACTTGCTTTACAGCACAAACGAGAGCATTCGACTTCAACTCACTGCTGTAAAGACGGATAAAGACCGCATTTTATGGGGATTTGACCCAGGTTTTATTACGCTTTCAATACGCACAAAATCGACTAGTCGCCTTAAAGTGTTCTCTGATTTTCATCAGGGCCCCGTGCGGATACTATCTCTGCCGCAGCATGTACAAGATGTCGTTCTGAGTGGTGCACAGGATGGCACTGTCAAAGTTTGGGATGTAACTACAACGTCTTGTGCCTGGACTCTGTTACCTGCATCTTCATCTGCTAGAGTACCGACTTGTCTTGAAGCAACATCTGATCACCGTATCATTATTGGGTATGACGATGGTTCAATCGTCGTGTGGCATGCAAATTTGCACCATATTGCACAGCTGAATCGAAATCATCACCAGGAAGACTTTGTCGAAAAAAGAGAGCTGCTGGAAAAGAAGATGCAAGAGGAAAAAATACTGCTGGATGTCCCTATCAGCGATACACGTATTGGAGTTCAACATGCTATTTATGATGCTAGTTCAAATATGGTTATTGTAGCCTATCAAAACCATTCAGATGTTTTGAAATTTTGCACCAACACAGGCAATTGCGTTGGTGTCTTTAGGCACAGCCATGTTCCAGGCACATCTATTACATGCATGAAATGGGATACATCTCCAGTGGCAATGACCCTTTCGTTAGAAACCGCTTTGAAACCTCGTTCTGTGAATGCGAAACGACGAGGTGGTGGAATCTCTGATCTACTACTAGGATCATCGTCTTCCTCGCCTGCAAGTAGATCCGGACAAGGCACACCATCCTCTCACAAAACAACGCGATTGCTAGTTACTGGTGACGATTTGGGAACTATATGCTTGTGGAATGGCGACAATGTGAATCAAGATGGTACTTTGATCAAGCCAATTCGCGTTTTGACTGAACATCAGGCTGGTATAAGCGCAATATACATTGACGCTTGCAAAATTGTCACTGGCAGCGACGATGGCTGGATCTACATGTGGGATCCTCTCACAGGCGACAACATAAACACATTAGGCAACAAAATCCCCAAGAATGCGCCTGTCGATCGTACGGATACAAACGTGATGCGGGTCAAAAATCTGTGGTGCAACGATTATCAAGGTGTAGCCACCATCGGTCATCAAGTCAAAGCTTGGGACTTCTCTCACGGCAAGCAGTTTTTGACTAGACGTGTCGTGAAGCAAAACGGAAAACCATGCAATAATGTAGTAAGAGACAAACTACGATATGAGATTGGCCGTGAGGTGAAAGAATCCATCAGTAAATTGGAATCAGAAAAATTAGAACGAGAGCTAGCAGAGAGAGAAATCAATAAGCTCTCGCTCGGTGGACTATCAGATGAAGAAATGCTGGCCTATGCAATGATGCTTTCAGAGCAAGAGAACAGTAGGGAAGCATTGCCATCGCCGCTAAACAATATTGATTTCGTGGATGAAAATGACGAAGAATTAATGAAGGCTGTTATTGCAAGTCTAGAAGAACCAATACTTGGACAAACAAGCCTTGATACGAGTGCCAATGGCAGCGTAAGCAATAGTATAGACACGAATACTTTATCTCAATGTTCCAATAATAATTCTGGTGATGTTCATGGTTATTGTCACTGGCCCGCAGTGGATGATTCTGCTGCAATGTCACCAATACCTCAAGAGGAAGATGACAGAGAACTGCGTTATATCCTGGAATTGAGTAAAACAGATAAATAAGTTGAAATATAAGAAATGGATATATCAAATAAAACACTACATCAAATCTGATATCATAGAAATATACAGCGTCATGTCGAAAGTCGAGCGAAACAGCCTAGATCTCTTCCTTAAAAGGGTTAAATAATTAATACAATACGATATAAGACATAAAAGATGATGCAACTAGCAATTTTCATTATGCAGCACAAGCATGCCAAAGAGTATAAAGTCGTTTTGGCAGTACGATCCTCTGAGGGTGAGATAATTCCTTAAAATCTAGGAGCCATGAGTGTCTTGCCCTTTATGATGGGTTGGGGATTGGGATATTTGAAATTGACAACGAAACAAATAAAATACTGCCTATTTGATTCGCATTTGTTAGCATAATATCGAAGCGATAATGTCATTCACATTGCTTACGATTAATCCGACAAGCAATAAACAACCTAAAGTCATGGTTATCTACTCGTTTCTTCCCCAAAATAGCTAATCGGAATCAGGTCGATGTTCAAAGCATATGCTTCGATAATCAAACATACTGATGCGTACCACCTGAAGAAAAAAAAGGCTGATTGAAGCCAAAAATTTCGGCTATGTTTCTAAAGGCTTTTCAAGAAAACTTCGTTCCTCGGTTCGTCTACATGACTCTTTCCTTGGAAGAGACTATAAAATATTGATGCAGTAATCGCTAATTTTGTGATCTCGACTTTTGTTGTCAAAAAAAAAATTGTAGAATGCATCCTTTGAGAGACGCAGCTGTTGCTTTTTTCAAAAGATTGATCGCTTGGCAGGTGGAATGCTCAAGTACAACACTTATGCTAGGGATGATGGCGGAAACTTGGTTGTAACAAGACTATCAACAACTTGTAGCATAAAATGAGGATGGAGACCAGTTCGTTGAGATGCTTGAATTATCAAAGAAGTATGGCGACCAACACAAGTCAACTAGCACGTACAAGTATGGCACCTTCTGGTGGATCTTGTCCCATAATACTCACAACATAGATTACTGTAAATAAATACGCTGAATGCTATTTGTCATGAATTGCGAAAGTTGAAAAGTGAAAAGTTTTGAAATTCAGGTGTAGACTTCTTCTTTTAGTTTCCCACAGTTCGACATGTTGATGAAGCACACAGTTTACGTTATAACAGGCGCTAACCGCGGTTTTGGTAGAGCTATTGTTGAAACCATTGTTTCCAGAGCAGATAAGAACAAGATTAGCTTTATCTTGGTTGGTCGAGATCAATCCCAACTTGAGAGCGTCAAAATTACTAGTAGCAGGGTTCTCGCATGCCACTATATCGCCAATGCCGATTTTAAAGGGGCTAAAGAAGCAGAGGCTTCAGTGATTGATAAGATTAGTGACTTACTCAAGGTAAGACTGCAATAAGGGAGCCCTTCCAATTCCTGGTTTCAACTAATTTTACATTTTACTTTACAAAAGTCGTGGCAAGACAAAGACGTTACTCCAATCACAGATGCCGTTCTCATCAACAACGCCGGATCAATAGGTGATTTGAGCAAGAAAGTAGGCAGTTATGACGCCAGCGAAATCCAAGATTATGTTGATTTAAACATTACATCCTATATATCTATGGTGTAAGTATGAACGAACAATGCGGTTTGAAATTATCTCAGCGACTTTGAGTAGAACCGGCTTCATTAAATTATTCCATAATGGGCTTATCAACACAACCATTGTCAACATTTCATCATTACTAGCAGTGGAAGCATTTCCTAACTGGGGATTGTACGCAACAGGGAAATCTGCCCGAGATATGCTTCTAAAGGTAGTTGCAAAGGAAGATCCTCGTATTCGCACATTGTCATACGCACCTGGGCCATTGGATAATGATATGCAACAGCATGTTCGCGAGACCCTCGGGGATCAAGAACAGAAACAACTTTACACTCAAATGGCTAACGAGGTATTTTCCTTTTTTTTTTTTTTTTTTTTTTTTTTTTTTTTTTTTTTTTTTTTTTTTTTTTTTTTTTTTTTTTTTTTTTTTTTTTTTTTTTTATTTTTTTGATTTTATTCCTTTTCTTTTTTTTTTTTTCTTTTTTTTTTTTTATTTATTTATACACACAATTTCATTTAAATATTGATATAGGGTAATCTGGTCAATATGAAAGATTCTGCCACAAAACTATGCAGCTTGTTGGAAGGAAACAAATTTAAGAGCGGTTCCCATATCGACTATTATGATCCAGAATAAACTCATGTTTGTTGTGATACAGTTTTTGGTCCAAAACCAAACATTTTGCCAAATGATGAACGGAGAGAATACTGACCATGGGGAGGCTTCCTTTTGTACCCGTCCAGGAATGTTATCTGAGGTTTATTGAATGATCCTCTTCGTTTTTCTCGAATAAATTGAACAGCATCTAATGGCGCCATACCCAATTCAATCAGTGCGATTGCGACAAGAACGGGTGCTCTGCCTAATCCAGCTACACAGTGTACAGCGATGGTCGTATTTGAGGCATTTTGTAGAATGTGAAGCCAATCATGAATGACATTTTCGGGCGGCTGTACATTTTGGTCATAAGCATACTATGAAACAAAGAAAACTTTTAATGACAACTTACTATACCACCATCTTTGAACGGTAAATCAATAACAGATATGCCTCTGGATTCCAATTGCTGTGAATTATACGTTGGCTGGCAGCACCGAACTACAGTAGAGACATTGTAATTGATAAATTCATCCAGATAAAATCCTAGTGTAGATTCTGTCGGGCAATCTAATATCAGAAATCGAACATTTGATGCTCCTGGTGTTTCAATCAATGATAGCATATGCCCCAAGGGTGTATTGACATGCTTTGGAGGGTGGTGATAGTAATGGTGCTGTTGCTTTTTGTTCGTAGTGTCTATAGCCATTTATAAAGGATAATGCCATACCAATGAATGTTCATAAATTTATATATTGTATAACAAAAAGGAGCAAAAAAAGGATTATTATTTAATGGTTTTGAGCCATCTTTAAATAGACACAATGGATGACTTTTTTTTTTTTATTCAAAAAATGAAAATGGCTCTTTTTGAAGTAAACACGGAAAATAAGATGATGAGGGGATTAGGAGGGAGATTGGATGTAGATCAACTAGATTACCACAAGAATTTTGATGATACAACCATTGTGCTTGTGTCTTCGTCAGCTGGCTTTTCCAGCCTAAATTCAGTATCGTTGTTTACCTTGGTCGCGACGTAGTTTTCATCGTATCTAAATTCATTAATGAGCGAAGCAGCATGCATTAAAGCAAATTCCCATTCTTGTGAGCGTTCGTGATCATCTGGCAAAATATACATGCGGTATTCAAAGTCAGCGTACATGCTGTTTTCCGCTGACAGGCTTTCACGAGAAAACTGCAACGCTAATCCAAGTGATCCAACATCGACTAGTCTTTCATCGTCATCTGTTGGAGGGTGAAACACATCTAACAATGCCTTGATGGATATCTTGTAAAGAGCCTTTCTTCTCTGTGAAAATATCAAATGTTTCAAAGTGATTGATGTGTTAGAACATCCAATAATTAAATCCTATCAATAGTTGAGAAAAAATTACCTCTTTGTACTCAAAATCGTATAGCTCAATATGACCAGGATATAATGTGGCCCAATAACGTGCCCATCTCTATAGAATTACAGTTAGCCTGCTACTCGAGAATATTTCTCACAATACTTGCAGGAATTAATTTTCCTCTGGTGTAAACCGTGATAAATCCCTCATAAATGAGCTTATTATCAAGCAATGTTATGACTCTTGAACTGACAAATGTTCCATAAACGATGAGCACTTGGTACTGATTATTGCCTTCTGCATCGTGTATTGTTATCCTTTTCAACTTTTTTTCTGATGGCCTCATTGGAATCTTGAACACTTGACTGCCCACACAATTCTCAGGCTGGCGAAAACGGGAATTAAATACACCCAGGGTTGTTTTTGGTTGAGCATAGATGGATAATGTAGTTGTCGACGGTTTTTCGACATCTCTATCAGTAAACATACATATTAGTTATTTCTTTTTTTTTTTGTGTGTGTGTGTATGTGTGTCGACGGTATATACTTGCAATATATAGGTTTCGTCCAAATTGGCTTGCGATCCGTTTTTACCACATTTCTGGCTTACAGCAAAAGAACCTTCGAATAACTGCTCATTTAATTCGATGGAAGACCTCAACAAACAAGCTGATGCAGAAAAATTAGTTATGGTGGTATAATGTTTGATCAGAAACTCACGTTTGGATGAATTTTGATTGATCACTTGTAACACTATCAAAAGCAGTAGATTAGATCATGCAATGATGACAGAAAAAAAGTTGAGCTTTTACCTCGAATGTAAAATGTAGCCTTAGGTTTCATCAAATTAGATGGATGGTGATAATCACCCAGCAGTGAGCTAAATTATAGATAGATCAGTGTTTGCATCAGCCAGTATATTATTATCCACTCACGAGCTTTTGCAATGCGGTTTTCTCAATACGATTGATCGAGGATAGTCCAACAGAGGGTGCCTCAATTCTTTACCACTGTTAGTCTCTTGTGTTATCCAGTCCAGTTTTTCTTTAGGCAGTTGATCTAATGTCTCAAAAGGGCCGTTGTAGTGGACATATGGCTCACTCTGTTCTCGTTGATGTTGTTTAATATGTTGGGACAGAAGAACAGCAGGACTCACCTTCTTCTTTCTCTCTTTGGAAGAAGTCGGTACGACCTTTCTGGATGAATGATTGAAACGATTGAATAGCTTGACGTGAGATTGATGAATGAAACTTCTGAATGAAATGACTGATTCTCGAAATCCTTGCTCTTGATCTTCTAATAGTGGGTTGCGTACAGTTTTAAATGTAGACATGATGGATATTGTGCATTAAAGAAGGAGGATTTCTCGGATTTCACAAGATCCTGCTTATAATAAATAACTTTCGGAAACTTTTTCTTCAATGATGGTAGGGTATTTTTCCACAGCAGGTATTTCCAGTGGGTACTAACGCTCTAAATCTTAATAGTAAGCTCTGGAGAGCGTTGTTTTTTTTTGCGATAAGCGGAACATTTCTCTGCATGATTTATTGCTTATTTCTATATTCTTTAAACCAAACAGGTTCCATTTCCTCCAATTTAACCAATTCCTCCCTGACTCGACTCTCGATTTCCTTGCGAATTTCACTGACAGTTTTTACTTGCAGTCTAGGACTTTTGACTGACGATTCAGTTGTGTCTGGCAGTGCGCCTAATCCAATTGTTTTTTGATTTTCATCCATTTTTTCGATGCGTGATAGCATATTTCTCTCTGCCCATACTCTAAATAATTGCTTCAAGTAGTCTTTGTTTTGGTTTTCATAATTGGGATAAGCTTGAATTCTGTCATCTTTCCAATCCACTGTATTTGTTTGAAATTCCCCAACAGCTTGAGTCAAATAACGCTGAACCAGCTGCCTTAATGGTGCTTGGTTACCGAAACCCATTTGCCATTCTGGTTCAGTAACATCTAATTTAACCCATGGGCCATTGTTAATCCATTGCTCAGCTCCTGACTTTTTCGAATCCCACTGATATAAAGGAGGGTCATCGCTATGTGCTCCAATTACCACTGTCTTTGGCGGCCCTTGGCTCTCCTTTTTGTCAGTGAACTGTGCGATATAAACAGGCCAATAGATAGGATAAGCGGCATTAAATAACACTTCAGCATTGCTCATTGTATACATGCCGTGTTTGTGTGTCGAAGAATTCACTGTCAAGTTCTCTAGTGCACGTGGAGCACGTTCGGTAATGTCTTTCAAAGAGTCCACAGTGAATGGAATTACTTCCACGTCATTATCCTCACATAGATCAGATGTAAACGGCACTAATTTCTCCAAGCGAGTAGCCGCTGATTGTCCAAAACTTAAATAACAAACAGGATCCCAGGTATGGCCCGGCCAAAAACAATCGAGTCCAATGCCCAACATCTGACGTGGCGGACCCATTGCTTTGGTCAATGCTTCAAGTGATTCTTTCTTCTGGGGATTGCCGCTTGATGGCTTCACGTCTGCCGAAACGGCTATGTCGTAGTACCAAAACGGGATATATGCTTTTCGAACTTGCATGGATGACACTGATTCTTTGACATCTGGCATTTTTTGCGTGAATATCTACATGAGGTAGGATGTGCTGTTACGAATATTATCTTTGTAATGGCATAACATAACTTACGCTTTTGATTATCTTGAAGATACTGTAAAATGCGTGTTGATTCACATATGATGCGATATTGACGATTTGGTGTACTTTTTCTTCTGGAAGTTTGAAGGGTAAAGCGTATATCTTATTCGTATGATCGAATGCAGAGCTTGTGTTATATCTAGTAGCACGGTATAATGCCACTCGTCGAGTTACTACAATGTGATTTTTCGCACAAATCCTCAGCATGAAGGTTAGAGCAAAAGTGAGAAGAGGTTATACTAAGAAAAAAAAGGGTATTTTTTCATTTTTATTTATGACGTTTTGTTTGGAAGCTGTCCTAAGAAATTGCTAGGGACAAGGCCAGTACGAACAATCTTCTGGTTTTTTAGTAAACTGGCCTCCCACCACCCTTGCTCATCATCTTTATTCTTGCTGATTATACCGAGCAAATCGCCTTCTTTGAAGCCAATTTCCCCTTCATCGGCTGCTTCATAATCGTATACTGCACATGCTACGCATAAATAGCGTTAGTAAATGCGCTGCAATTTGGCTCGAAAACTTACCAAAATCAATGAATTGGGCTTCACTATCCTCCCTCTGTCTTGGTGTCTTTCTTCCAACGCTGTAATAATCTTGAATGAAATTGTCGTTTTGGTAGGGCTTTTGACGGCTGTTTCGAAGTGAGTCGCCAAAGGAAGAGGCAGATGAGACAGAACCATGGGGACCCATTGGAGTATTTTGCATTATGCGCTCATGCAATGATTGCGCAGAGGGAGATGTGGTTGTTGATACGCTACTTCTTCTACTGCCATCATAAGTACTGATAGTACCGGTTTTCTTGGAAGAAAGAGAATTAAATGGATCATAAGGGTCCATATAATTATTTGAACTGGTACTACGAACAGATCCCCCAGATTGGCCAAATAAAGGTCTCGAGGATTCTACAGAGCTCATACGACGAAAGCTTGGATATGAGGGTTTTTGAAAGTATTGCGAACTGATGCTCTTTCTTTGCTTTTGTTGCTGTTGCATCAAGCTTGGAGAAGAAATAGATGCAGTCGGCTGGATGTCAGGATAGCGATTGTAACGAGGACTTTCCTCACGAGTGATACGTTTGGAATCTAATTCGCGCAACATATCATCGAGTTCGAGTGCTGCAGATTCAGATGTAATCTCATAATCCTCATTACTGTCATCCACTTCTGGCTGATGCCGTTGTTGTTTATCCTGGACGATAGGGCTTTTGGTATAAATAGGAGTCGGATCACGGCTATTACGATTCATTTTGCTAGTGTCTGGATCATTATGTTCTGCAAATGACACTCGTCTTGGACGGCTGCTAAATGATTGTTGTGCTGGAAATGAGGAGGGTGGTGTTCGTCGATCGCTCTTGATATCTTGGTAAGCAGACTTGAGACGATCTATTTTTTTATCTTGTCCATCTTCAGCATGAATAGCTCTTACTCCGGTAGGCTTTTGAGTAGCTTCAGTTACTTTAGGTCGAGCGATTTCTTTAATGTTTTCGGTTGAGGTGGCCTCACTATTAACCTTAGAAAGATCTTCTTTAGCTTCGATCACTTCTACTTCTTCACCCGCAGACTCAGTCTCAGGAACATCTTCATACTCTTCTTCGCCGTCTTCTTCGTCAGAGGGGTAAACTTCCATGACACCCATCACAAGAACTGGTTCTTTAGTAACTGATTCAGTAGTTGGAGATGATTGGGTAATTTCCTTCAGACTGGTTTTTTTATCATCTGCTACAGATGTCGCAACCGCAGCTCTCAACAATAGTGATGATTTGCTAATACTGCTAGTAGCCTCTGAAGCCATGCTCGAAACAGATGATCTTCGTCTTCTATGTTGAGCCCTATCCTCGGATCCACTATTTCCCTCAGCATCCATATTGTCGCGCAGCATATTGTGTGGATGCCTTAGGTCGCCTTTATCTTGGTTTGTTTCGTGGTAGGCATGCAATTTAATATACTCCATAGGCACTGTTGCATTGCGTTGGTTAATCTGAAGGCTTTACTGCATTTACGACTTACATGGAACAACGTCGCTGGATTTATTGATTTTAACAAAGTCGCCAAGATCCTGCTCAACGTCTATTTTGGTTGCTTCTGTATCGATTCGCTCGCATGCGTGTACTTCATTTTCAAGGCAACCGATCATTAAATTAGCATAGTTTGACAAGTTTGATTTGAAAAACTCTAATCTCTCAGCCTCCAACTGTTCAAAGCTCTCGCAAGTCCTTTTCCATTTAACATTCCAGTCTTGTACAATCTTGTCTAAATTCGCCAAGGCTTCATCGTATACTTTCTTCAAGCTATCGATATTTATTTCGGCTTTTTTGAAAGTAGCACGCTTTTCATTGTCAGTCGTTTGCTGTTGAACGAGTAGATTTGCTTTTTCGATTTCGAGATTGTGTCGCTTATGGGCCTAATGTAGATAATGTTGATATATAGACGTATTCGCAACTACGAGATATTCATTTACCTTTCTTACAGCATGAACTTGCAATTGTCTGCTGTCGTACAATCTCTGAATAGATGCTTGTGCCTGTGACAGGTGTGAGTTGGTGTCTGTTTCACGTAGCGTGAAGATATCTTGCTTACCTCTTTTCTCAGTAATTTTTGTTTATTTAATAAGTCGCTTAAAGGTGCAGCCACCTTTTCACGCAGCAACCTGGATAACTGCAGATGAGATTCACCCACTGACATGAACTCGCGCTGCATCGTATCCATGGCTGATTTACTAGACCCGTTTTCAACACTGGAAGCCTTTTGCTTCTGCGCTATCTGTACTAATGTTTTACCGTACTCTTCTTCTAATAATATTCTAGCTTCATATGCATGTTTGTATCTTTCGCAGGTTTGTTTTGCACCTCGCATTCTTTCTATTAAAATAGTGATGCCATTCTTGTCTAAGCTTTCCTATACTAGCATTGTCAATATGAACTGTTAAAAAAAAAAAATTCAACCTGCAATTTACCCAAAAATTATCTTTGAAATGCGAGGTCGTTGTTGCTGTCTTATCTGAAATCATGGTTTATCAAAGAGTAATGTGCCGTAAAAAAGAGAAAAAGGAGTTTTTTCTTTTCTTGCTGTTGAACACAAAAATAAACTCGTTTACATTTGACAATTGTTTTCATATGGTTCTAATTTAGGAAATGACAAAAGATAAACAAACCTTGATGCGGATAGTGAATTACAACGCATATGATTATGTTCTCTATTGTGTCGTTTTTAATTTATCTAATATTCATTGTCTTTTTTATTGTTTTTCTTACAACTCGACATTCGTTGTAGTGCTGGTACGGGAAGATATGCTAAATTTATTTCTACAGTACTTATTGTAACTGCCTCTACCACTTTTCCAATGTGGTCAGGTGTAATTTTGCTCTTTTGCAAATGTCTAATGGACTTCTTTCCTGATTGTTTAGTCATTTACGGTACAGTATAAAAAAAAAACTCGCCATTCACAGATCAAAAAGTTTTGCAATAAAAGTTAAAAAATGTGTGTCTTTATAGAAGAAAAAAGGCTTACTTCAAAGCTAATGCCAAGATTCTTTAAAACTAATTTCCTCTCACGGGAAAGATGGGTTACGGCAATAATACAGCAGGTAGTTCTCTTTAACTTACAACGAAGACCAAAAAGCTTGAGAATCTAACATTAGGTACTGAAATAACCTTATAAAATATATGCTTAAGAAGGTGGTTCGATAAACACATATCTATTTTTCAAACGTTTCCATAAGATTACCTCCTGGTATTTAAGACAAATAATTTTTTTCAGTAATTTCTTAGTTTTATAGCAGACTGAAAACTCATTATTGTTCATAAGATACAGCAAAATAAACACAATCCAACGAGGCATAGAGTTTACAAACGCTTTGTATAGTTTTTCAACTCCACTCTAATTTGTTGATTTTTTACAAGTCGGGTTAAATCAAGAAGCCCATGTTTTTCAAAAACTAAACTTCAAACTATCCAAGAATTTTTCACAAAGATCGCAATCATCAAGACAAGGCTATTACGGATTCAAGGAAACGTAATCCAATAGCAAGAACGAATAGAAGTAACTCCAACACTCGTCAAATTTGTTATTAGTTCTCTCTTTCTCAATTCTTGCTGCCAAGACGTCCTTGATGAATAATCCACTATAAGGTAGGTGCACATCCATAATCATTTATCCTTGGAAAACTGGTATAAAAAATAGTTTTCAAATGATATTTTGGTGATCTTCATCCAAAAATAAACAACAGTTTTACATATATTTTTAATAGTACTTTTACAACGGTCTTGTTTACGATACAGGTCAAATTTTAGCGGTAATGTATTATACTCTGTATAATACATCATAAAGCGAGCATGAGTAGAAATGCGTAGTAGAATGGAATGACTTTATTTAGACATGGCAAAGAGACATGAGCGGTGCCATTGAATGGCAGATCTTTATCCCAGTACAAGGTGGTGATATCCTATGACATTTGGTTCCTGAGGTCGGTGTTAAATCCTGATGAATGTCCTTCCATCAAAGCTACTAGGAACAACATTCTATCCTTCATACGCGTCTATGCTCTTGTCTTACTTGTAACTCGGAAACTCTTATCCACCAAGCTCCTAGGGACTGGTTCAAGGTGTACCCAATTATCCCTCATCCTAGATCAAGGTCCTATTGCTGCGGCACTGTCAAATACCTATAAATACCTTCAAAACATACACTAGTTTAAATCTTCATTCAATCTTGGAATAACAAAATAAATATATTCAGTTCTAATTGTATTTCTCCTGTCTATATTTTGTTATTTTAAACAGGTCTCACAAAAAAGGAAAGTCTATTAAGCTTTACCAACTTTGTTATATTTGTTAATACTTCAAGGATGATCAGATAATGAACAATGGATTCTCACATAATAATGCAGGATAATATACAATCAAAGACTACACAGACTGCGACCTTAATGCACTCCCATGTAACTACCTGCAATCACATCTTTGAAAAATAATACCAAACTTGTCCATGAAAAACACATAAACAAAACACGTGACAAAATTTTTCAAACTCCGACAATGAAAAAAAAATTTTGATAGAGACATCGCTCAATGGTAACCAAATTATGCTCAGATAGCGATGATCATGCCTGTTCTTATGGCCCATAAGACAATGTTTATTTTGCTCTTTATCGAAGCCTATCATCGATTATATGCAATTCTGATATTTAAATTTGTGATATCATCTGATAATTTTGTAGATATCAATGAAAACATGAAAGCCAATGTTGTTGCCAGATAGCGCCAAGTCAATGCTAAGTTTTCCAAGTTAGATCATGGTTCTACGGTCATTTTAGCAAAAGTTATGAACAACAACGTGATTGTAGTATATGTGTAGAGTACCGTTATTACCACTATTCCAACTCTATTTTTATGGCAACCGTTCCAGATTGGATGTAATGTTAAATCGCATCGATGACTCTATCTAGCAGATAGAAGTATTCAGTAAAATGTCTTGTATAAGATACCATTTATTTGGGTTCTACTTATTGCAAGTTGTGAAGTTCAAGTTATCGATGAATGAGTCACATTCATAACGATCGTTAGCTGATTAAATTTAGATAGAGGTCTTGCTCTGACTACTACTTTGTGATTATCTTGTTTGACAATCAAATGTCAAACATGACCTGATTGTATTTATAGATTCATTCAAATAGATTTATTCTAATATAAATAGAAGACAGCCTCTTGTCAATCAATAAATCAATAGTTTTGTATCTGGTAAATTAAGTCTTTATTACTTTCTTATATTCTCTATATCACATTCAATTACCTGCTGTGCTCATTTTTAAGACCAGGCACAACAGTGATATTTATGATAAATTATGAAAAGTAACATGTTCGACTTAATAAAACAGAAAACGTCCCACCTGAGGAAATGAAGAGGTTGTCTGGAAAGAGTAAAGATGTAGAGCAGCGATTAAATAGCATATTTATTTGAAGTTGTTTTTAGAATACTGAAGTTTGTTTTAGGAATGGTTTACAACTAGTTTTTGTAAATTTCGTTTTACACTTTGTATTCGAGTAATTGTGTTTGCAGTGGAATATCAAGTAGGTGAAGAATACAGCTTTCTATATTTGCATTAAATTGCCGCGCACAATGCGCTACTTGTCACAGTCAGTTTTTGCTCAAAATTTTTCGTTCTAGATTACTTTTTAGCAGCAAAATTTTGTAACATGGTTAACTCTGTAAGATTCTTTTTTTCAAAAAGCAGGATCAAATTAAGACATTCATTTTTGTTCGATAGGAAGAGCAATCTGAGTTAATGAAACAGCCAGAATGGTATACGAAAGCTCAGGATTATTGGAATGGAGTAGCACCAACGGTTGATGGCATGCTTGGCGGATTTTCAGTTGTAGATCCTATAGATGTCAAGGGCTCATTAAATTTTATCGATGAGTTTGTACATCGCAAGGAGGACAAAAACAATGTCATGAAAGAACCAGCTATTACCAATGGCTATGCTTGCGATTGCGGAGCAGGCATTGGTCGCGTTACAAAGAACTTTTTGTTACAGATCCCTTTCGAAAAAGTTGATCTTGTTGAGCAAGAAGCATCATTCGTTGAACAAGCTAAGTCTAGCTACCTTAAAAAAGAGATTGAGGAAGGCAAGATTGGGCAAATTTTGTGTCAAGGTCTTCAAGATTTTGAGCCAAAACAAGGCAAATATGACTTGATTTGGTGTCAATGGGTGCTAGGACACTTGACAGATGGTAATATCAATACAATAACAAGGCAACCTTGTAACTGATAAAAATATTTGTACAGATCATTTTATCGCCTTTTTCAAACGTTGTATCCAAGGGTTAAAATCTAATGGCCTCATCGGCGTAAAAGAAAATAATGCATCAAAAGAAGCATTAGTTGATGATGAGGATAGTAGTATAACTAGAACAAATGATGAACTGAAGCAGTTATTTATGAAAGCCGGTTTGAAATGCATTAAAGAAGATGTGCAGCAAGGAATGCCTGCTGGGCTGTTTGCTGTCAGAATGTACATGTTAAAACCAATAGAGCAGTAATAAAAAGTTTATTTCAATTAAGACATTTGAACTGTAGTTGAGCTGTTGCTGCTATCTCTATCTTGACTCTTGACAGAGTCTGCTGGAGTGGGTGCATGGGATCTAGTAAGAGTTAGGGTATACGTGGCTACTCTCTCTTGTTGTCCCGGATCATGGGATATCCAAATGCATGTTTTTGATTTCAATGTATTTTCTACGAGTTTAACTGATTCTGGATCTAATGCTGAGGTTGGTTCTGCAATGAAAGTGCATGAGTATATCAAAATAAAAATTATTTGAATTGAAAATTATTGTATATATATATATTTACCATCTAGTAACAAAATATCAGGATTTAAAGCAAGAGCAATAGCTAAAGCACATCTCTGCATTTCTCCACCAGAAAGATTCCTCCATTTCTCCGCAAAATGGCTATATGACAAGTTCCACTCAGAGCCAATTTCGACCTGATTTAATTTAGTATGTATATATAAGGTTGATATATTCGGTGAATGACTTACGGGATCAAGCAATTTTTTGGATTTTTGGCTTGCATATTTTTTAACCATATTAAAGAAATCCAAAGGAGTACCAGGATGAACAGCAGGTCTTTGAGGAACATACATGACACGAGATCTCCAGACTGGAACAGTATACTCGTTTACGTCTTGGTCGAACAATGTGCAATAACCTTTTTCATATGGAATCAATTCAGCGATACACTTCAGTAAAGTCGTTTTTCTTGCAAAAAAAAAAAAAAAAAAAAAAAAATAAGATTATAAATAAAATTAGATTGTTGTACAAAAAAACGGTTTGAAGGATGGTTACCCAACACCACTTGGCCCTCGCATTACCAGCGTATTACCCTCCTCTAGATCAAAAGAAATATCTTTAAATAACCATCTACCGTCAGGTAGTTGCATTGAGATATCATGAGCTTGAAACATTGGCATTTTTAAGATGAGAATGAAGGAAAGAGGAGGTAGTACCCAATCAAACAGGCCATGGATTTATTTATTTGTGTGAAAAGCTCCAGTGACGTCTTTTGAATTTATAGTGATGGATACGATGTTGATCATCTAGACAACATACAGAAGAAGCATTGGAAAATGTTCATGTGCAAGATAAGGGAGACCAAAATGATGGCAGGAAATGCATGACGAGAACAGTCAAAGAATAAGCAACGTTTTTGGATGCCATAGTAACCAACTCAACTCAAACCAGATCATGAAAAATTTCAGCATTGTAATCTGAATCACTTTATAAAGATGAAATAAAGTAATTAATAGGATGGTTCAGCAGCTAATTCTCGTTAATTTTGAACATGTTTGATGGTCGAAACCAACTCAAAAAAAATCTGACTTTTTCAAATTTTTTTTTATTTTATTTGCCTACTGGTTCTTGAGAATATTATATTCTTGTAGTTCAACTTGTATCCTCCTCCTCCTCTTATTCCTTTGTCTTGATTTTTTTAATTTTTATTATCCATAATCAAGAAGCAACTATACATATTTTAACCTTTCAGACAATCCAACCGAAAAAGAACGTTATTTATAAACTTATGACAGAAGCAAAGCAAGATTGGAAAATCGACTTTTATAAAAACGGTGTTCCAAAGGAAGTTATTGTGATTGAAGATACACCGCCACCATCCTCAACAGGGAATGTACCAAACACGTCAAGGTATCATGTCGAACAACAGAATGTGTCTTATCTAATAGGCCCTCCAGCGGCATCTACACGCTCAAAACGCTCACGAAAAGACACCGTCCAGGATAATAATGGTTTACCACCTCCCCCACCTCCTCAACAATCTGTTAAAAGGAGACGTAAAGATTTAAATGCTCCATTACAGCCAGGTAAGTGGGCGTGGGCGTCTTTTTTTTTTTTTTTTTTT
>MU619239.1:337682-348939 GCA_025201805.1 Parasitella parasitica
TTGATCGATGTTCACTTAAAGAGCACACATAGTTTTAAGAAGACCAAATCCAAATACAGCATCTAATGCAACAACATCAGTTGTACCAATATCTACAGTAAGTACACATTCGATATCTTTTTACTCACTGTTTCTAATCGTATCATGTACTTGCAGTCTTGTGACGATAAAGACGGCCATTACATTATCAAGCCGAACGAATCCCTCACACCGAGATGTAAAGTGACAACACGAACATGCGAAATTACTACTAACAACAAACATAGATAAAATGATGAGGTTACTAGGTCAAGGAACGTTTGGAAAGGTTGTAGAATGCTATGATAGAGTCAAGAGGACATTTTGTGCAATTAAAATCATAAGGGCGATACCTAAATACAGAGATGCCAGCAAAATCGAGATTAGAGTGCTGAATAGCTTGAAAGAGCATGATCCCATCAATCTTAAGTGAGTATACATCTCTGTTAATGCTTGTATCAGGTGGCTAATCCAATCCAATCCAATCCAATCCAAAAAAAAAAAAAAAAAAAAACTCAAAACAAAAAAGCAAATGCATACATCTGATTGAATGGTTTGATTACCATAATCACATTTGCATGGTATTCGAACTACTGGGTCCTTCTGTATTCGATTTTTTAAAATCAAACGAATTTCGGCCATTTCCGATTCACCATATACAACAGTTTGCGAAACAGATACTGACAAGTGTTGCCTGTAAGTCCAGTTTGAAAATATACGCCGGGACACACCATGATTAACTCAAACTGCTTAGTTGTCCATGAATTAAAATTGATCCATACAGATTTGAAGCCTGAGAACATTCTACTAGTTGACAATTCTAGCATTGAAGCTGGAAACGTAGGTAAGCCTCATTTCTCAGCGTTGTGAAAACTTAACATTGTCCTTAGATCTATGGTGTGGATCCAAAATCTAGGGTCCTGACTAATACGGACATACGATTGATCGATTTCGGTTCAGCGACATTTGAACAGGATTACCACTCAAGCGTGGTATCAACAAGACATTATAGAGCTCCAGAGATTATTTTGGGTATGGGCTGGTCCTATCCTTGTGATATCTGGTCCATTGGCTGTATTCTGGTAGAATTCCTAACCGGCGATGCTTTGTTCCAAACCCACGATAATCTTGAACATTTAGCGATGATGGTAGTCGTTTTAGGCAAGATACCTGCAAAATTAATCAAAACGGCAAAGTAAGTGAGATGAACTAATACAAACAAATCTTCTTTTTTTTAACCCAATACGAATATATGTGTAGCCATGATGCCCAGAAATTCTTCAAAGATGGCAAACTGAAATACCCAGATGTTGATACCACAAAACAAAGTAAAAAGTATGTCCGTGCATTGAAGTTGTTGAAGGTAAACGAAAATTCGATGCTCTTTTGTGTTTGTTGCTAATACATCTTAGCTTATCATCAACCCACATACTAATGCACGTTTTCAATTTCTGGATCTTTTGTCGAAAATGCTGGTATACGACCCTGCAGCCAGAATCACTGCTAGAGAAGCATTAAGACACCCTTTTTTCTTGATCCCTTTTGATGACCTTGGTCAAGAAATCGATGAAGGCCGATAAAAATTGTACACAGCTTGTAATTTCTCTTCTTCTATGTCACAGTTACATATATAACTATATTTCATGGACTACATCCCTATATACTATACTTGAGCGTTCTTTGTAAATCTAACCTTTGCTTGGCCATGGAGCAGCTCTATCCATTCCTTTTTGCTTGCACTATAAAATTCTGCTGCCATATTATACCTTCAAATGGCCAAATAGTGTTTGACCAAGTAAAACATATTGTGAGTGGTTTGTAGCATCATAGTTAAAGAGGAAAGCCTTCGGATCAAATCAAAAGAACGTTCGTATTCGTGTAACCACAGGGAAGAAGGTTTTCATTTGTGGTGCTTCTAAATCATGCAAGCCTATATGAACACAGTAGATGCTTTGAAATTCGAAACTTTATTTGACTTTGGATGGATATATGTGATTAAGATCAACATGTGAAGTGGTATATCTGTAAGTGTGCGTGTGTACAATAACCTATCGGGCCATGTATTCAAATTATAAATGAACAAGAAGGACACCAACTAAAACTGTAGTATTTCTGGTGCTTTAAACAAAAACTTTGTGTGAATACTTTTTGCGCAGGAATAGCTGCGGCTGCAGTAACTACCATATCTGAAGCTAATGGTGATGGAGCGTGCACTATGCTTATCGGCTTAATCGAAATATCGTGGAATCCAGATAATGGTGATCTTTTTGTGATTCGACTTGGTAGTAAGTTTGGATTGACCATGTTTATTTAATGAACTGAAAAAAAAATGGCGGGGGGTGGAAGAAGAAAGAGAGAAAAGGTATGATTTTATTGTGCAAACAAATTTTTTCATTTTAATGTGTCAAGAATCTAATCCGCTCAAACGTTGAGCCAGTTCCAGATTCTTACTGAAAAGAACTAGTGCCTCTTCCTCCAAAATTGAAACTTTCTGATTTGACTTCATCAGTTCAGATTTCAATCCGGCCTCTTTGTCTTTCCAGTTCATCAACTCCTTTTCTAATGTTGCCAGTTTCGGTTTGTATTGTTGGATTGATTTAATATCTCGCAAATGTTGACGTTCCAAATCTTGCAGTTCAGTTTCAAGCTCAACAATCTGGCCTGACATGTTTCGTAGCTCTCTTGAAAGCCCTAGTTGATATGTGTCGACTTCTTTTCTGTGTTGTAATTTCAAACTCGATTTCAGCTCGTTGAGCCGGGTGTCTAATTCCAATTGCATTTGCTTTTTGGTGAGCTTTTGCAGTTGCTCATAGTGGCGTTTGGATTTCTCCAGCTCAAGTTTCGTTTTAGCCAACTCGGCATCGCGCTCAGCAACGGTGCGTCGAAGCGCCTCTTCCAACTCGCTGTTATGCTCTGCAGCTGATTTTGCTGCTTGTATTAATCTTGCACGAAGCTCTTCTTTTTCAAAGACAAGTGCATTGATCTGATGTGTGTGTGTTGCGTGGATTCGAGAACTTTCTTTAGCAAAATCTTGCTTGCTTTGCTCGAGCTTATCAATTTTCTCCTGATTGGTAGCTTCCAAATGATCAACTTGCGCTTCTGATTCTTGCAATAAGCTCTGCAATGCAAGGACATCTGGATTTTTGGTATTGGGTGACTGTAACGCTTTTAAACCATCTTGGAGCCGCTTTGATTTCTGCTCCGAGTGCTCTCGTTGTTGCTTGCTTTGGTTTAACTCCTTAATCATCACCTCTAGTTCACGGCGCATGTCATCTAAAACTTGTTCCATTTCGCTTTGTTCTTGTCTATTGTTGTTCAGCTTTGATTGTAGATGTCGCCTAAGCTGTTTCTTTTGTTTTTCAAATGCTGCTTGCAAAGAAACAATGTGAACTCTTTTCTTTCGGACAGCTTCATGGTGGGCAGCCTTTTTTTGGCGACTTAGTCGCTTTAAGCCTTCTATCAGCCGTTTTTCTCTTTCGGATGCAACCACCTCGTTTTTCAGGTCTTGTTTTGGCGATTGTTTATGTCCTATTACACTACCAATCCATCTGTCAATCGCCTGGGTGGAGAAAAATACTTGAGATTGGATGTTTTCTGCTGTGTATATGTTTAAAAGCATGTCAAAATACAACTGACCTGACAAAAAAAAACTCGCTGTATTTACCTTGTAGCTTATTCAGTGTCAAAGAACCGCCGTCTCTATCCACAATCTCCTTCAATTCAGTCAATTTTTCGAGCACTAATCTACCAGCATTATGCTGGAAACTGCCTTCGTCTTTTTCTATCAACTTCTTTTCATTTGCACTACTGTGCTTGGATGACGGTAGTTCTAGGTCAAGATTACTACGCTTAGCGCCCAAGAAAGTTTGAATGGCTTGAGACATTCTTTTGACAATAGCCTCGTTTGAATGCCTGGACAGCTCTATTTGTTCTTCCAGTTTTTCAATTCTCTTGTAAGCCGCTTCCTTTGTTGGATACAGGATACTTTTGTCTCCATTAGATAAAGGAAAGCTTTGACAATGCTTTTTTCGTAGATTGAACTTGTTAGGAGAGTTGTGATATGATGCTGAGGATACAGATGAATATGAAGATCTTTGAGATGAGCTCCAACTGCTTGTAGGTGATGTAGCTATTGTAGTGCGGTCATCTTCGGCTGAATACTGTGTGGTGAAATCAGTCTCAGTTGTATACTTCGTTTCTAATTCCTGATCTGAGCTAGTGGAGTGAATAAATGTGTCGTATGAAGGCGCTTTGGTTGCGACTTGTAGATCTATCATTCTCTAAAGAAATGGTTGTCAAGTAAAGTAAAAGAAAAAAGAAAGTTGATTATCAATCGAACTGTCAATTGCTTATAATAAATATTATTTAGACATGCTTTGTTTGTTACATTTGAGCGCAGTATATGACACCAACTAGAACCTTTAGCCGTGTAACATTTAATATGATTATCATCATAGGCAAATTAATCCTGTTTATGTTGGATTTAATATACTCACAGACTTCGAACTTGTATCAGAACGATGATCTTTCCGTATTGGCTTGGGCACTGACATTGACAGTTGGGAAATGCGTTTCATTTACTGCTAAATAGCAGGAGTCACGACAAAGAGGAGGGAGGGACTTCAAAAGCAGGTACTCGCAGCCGAATGCAATAAAACCACTTTTTCATTTAGCAATCTTCCAGTATGGGTAATGACGGAGGATCCATTCCAAGACGTATTGAACTCGTAAAAGAAAAGGCCAAGAACATCATTCTCAACCCTGATCTTGAGAGAGCTGCTGCTTGGCTATACTGTGCGCTATCAAAGGTACGCTCTTGATTTTTTCTTGCAAAAATAGATTTACCGTAGCTGACGACCTGCATAGCTTCTCCTTGAACAGCCTGTAGTATCAGATGGATTGGGTAAGCTGTATAATCAAGATGCTATTATTGAATACTTGTTGGACCCTTCCATTTATGGTGATGGCGACAAGATTTGCTCTCACATCACTTCTTTGAAAGACACCACTAAACTGAATTTGACGCCCAATCCAGCTTACAATGAAAAGGACTCAAATTTGGACTCGGCAACGATGGGAAGTCTTGATAGGGATCTCAAGAGCAAGTTTGTTTGTTCAGTGTCGATGAAGGAAATGAATGGAAAGCATCGTTTTGTTTATTTGGATACATGTGGTTGTGTTTTTGCTGAGCAAGCAATGAAGGAGATCCCTAGCAGGGAATGTGTAACGGTAAGTGGTCCGCTTTGAGTCATCCACACTTCATCGCATTGACTAATCGCATGTCGCAGTGTGGAAAACCATTCGAAAGTCAAAACGTCATTGTTATTAATCCAACCAAGGAAGAGCAAGAGGCAATGAGAAAGGTCATGGAGGAGAAAAAAGCAAAAGCTAAAATGGAAAGAAAAGCCAAAAAGGCAGAAAGCAAGAAGAACGGTGTTGCATCAGAGAAAAAGAGAAAAAGAGAATCGGATTCATCAGAGAAGCCAGCTAAGAAAGCATCTTCGATTCAATCATCAGCTGCTGCTGCTGTCATGGGTAAAGTAGCTCAAGATTTGGCTGAAAAGAAAAAGAATACTCCACTCTCAAGCGCTATCCAAAGCATTTATGGAACAAAGGATAAAAAGGAGACAGGCAATTATCTTACTAAAGGGACATTCAATCGCTACTAAATAATAGTATAGTATATATTTTGTATATAGTGAAATAAAATTATGATTTTTGAATACAGTGACATCCTCCCATTAGCTATATGGCAGTGCACTTTTGTTTTTTATATCTCACAGCTAAATCTGGGAGGGGGGGCTCAACAATTTTAAAAGTTAAATGAGTAAAGAGGAGCTAATATGTTTTGGAAATCTATTTACGAACGTATGGAAAGCCAGCTTCAATTGATATTGTATTGCTTATCCATGCAATGTAAACAAGGGTAAATGCTTTCCATCGTCAGCTATTTTTGCTTGTAATAAATGTTGTAATTATTATGAAGTTGAAACTTCTTTCAAGCTCAAAAAGTGATTTGTAATTAAATTGTACATTAATGGTAGCAATTCCTGATCGGGTAAACTGTAAAACCATCAAGCAAAGGGTTTCTTCTCTAATAAAATGGCATCATCATTTTGACATGTGTAGTAAGATATGCCAGGAACGCTTTAAAGTCCAAAGAAACGAGATGTAATAAAGTACAATAGGAGGGATGTTAGAAATGTTGTTGCCATATTAAGTATACACATCTATGATTACAATGCTTATAGATGGTCGTAATCTTCTTATAACCTCATTATGAAGCAAACCTACGAAGTTATTCAATGTCCAAGAATTTTTTCAGTCTAGCAACGATTTTTCCTGGGATATTATGGTTTAAATTTTGTTGATGATAAATGACAGACTATGATGTCTTAATAAGAAAGAGTCGATTATTATTGATTCGATGGTCCCGATTTTGTGATTAAAATAGATGACATGAGACATTTATGGTTGCACAGTTAAAAAAAAGCCAAATAAACTATTGTCCTTCATTGATAGTACCTGCATTTACAATGTTGTAAGTAACTCATCTTTGAAAATTATCTGTGAATTTGCAACCTGGTTCTCGTATCAGGTTGTCATGAAGCTCCTAATTTATATAATAGTCTACAAACTGCATAGATACTTTGTGTAGAATGTCACCTTTTTGTGATTACTTGACACATAATACCACACAGATCAAGGATTTAATTTCATGACAAAACTGTGTTTCAGTTTGTAAATTGCTACATCGTCATGCTAAACAATCTGGGTTCGGTGCACATGTTTTCCCGATACTACAGGTTTTTAATATTAATATGCCTAATTTTGGATTATAAGATATCAATTGATGCTGAAAAATCATGATTACAAATATTTGTAATAATCATTTACAGCTATTATTTATGCTACGGAAACGTAAAAATGGAGCAACGTTTACTAATATGTACCAATTGTACTGAAAACCCTTCAACAGCCTATTTTTTTTTTTTGCTTTTATCCAGTAACAGTATCATCAAAAATAGCAATGATGTTTCAATTCTTTTTTGTCAGATTATTTTTGGCAATTCTTATTTGGGCAAATAGGTCTGTCAGACTAAATCGTACATTTTCAAACTACAGTATCTTGCTTGACATGTTAATTCACCGCATCATTATGTGGACATAATAGTATGTCATTGTTGCCTTGAAAGATTAACATAGGCATCAGCTGAGCTCATAATAATGATCCTTATGGAAAAACATTTGTCAAGTTTGGGAATGGATGTTCATATACACGGAATATCGGGGTACATGTAAAGCACAAATCTTCTGCTGTGTCATCTGGAATCACCAAGATATGTACTTGTACGCTCAATAAAATTAGTGGCATTTAGTAGCTCATGCTTTTTTTTTTCAGAAACATTAAGAAGAAAAGTGAGTGAAGCAACAATAGCAAGAAATAGTGCCATGGAAACTAGTAGAAATGCCGCGTAAAACAGAGTAAATTTTACTTGATTTAGCAGAATAATATGAATTTTTATAAATAGCCTTTGGCATCCGAATGCGGTGACACACGGCGTTGATTTATCCTGGATTTTGGCTGTATATAACCCTATTATTTTTCCAAAGATCAGTGCTGGAAGTCTCTCATTTCTTTTGTCTCTTATTTCAAAATTATAATGGCAAAAGCTACCCAAGAATTAAAATATAAACGCCTCAAGGTTGGGCATGCTTGCTTTGTTTGTCGCAGTAAGAAAATCAAGGTGTGTGTGATACAGTTTAATTTTACATCAACCCACCTTTAACGAATTTAACAATTATAAACGATGCTATCTAGTGCGATGGATTGAGACCATGTATGCAGGTTAGAGATGATAAAATTATTAGCCGAGTATTTTAAATTGACTTTATTTATATTTCTGCGATTCCATCTTAACATTCATTAGTGCAAAGGTAAAGATGTTACGCTGAAAATCTATATATAAAATGCTAACATCTTTGATAGCACGCGGACGAGATTGTATATCGTCTAATTCAGAAACACAGGCTGAAAACTTGAACTACAGCAGTGCAGGCAGCGATAACCAGGATGAAGCAGATAGCAACCACAGCATCATTGATTCTGACGATGATTCCATTTTATTCTCTCGCTCAAGGACAAATATTGACGACAATCCATGTGTGCCTAAATCCAGTGATACCTGGACTAGTAATGCAGCCAAACAAACAACAGCAACTTACTGCAAATCACAAGAGCTGCCTTTAGGTGATTTTCCAACATTTGGTAGCTTTGTGCGCTGGAGAGTCGAACCATCTTTGCCATCTAGATATTCTACTGATATTGAAATGCCATCAGGTGAAATACAAATGCATTTAATCAACCTTTTTTTTGAAACTGGATACAAGGTGTCTCCCATCATACCAAAACGACACTTTTACGAGCAACTGCGCACCAAAGGACCTCTGATAACGCCTCTTTTACTGAATGCCATCTATTGTATAGCCAGCAGCGGTTGCACGCTGAAAGATGTGCCCAAGTCAATCGTATTCTTCAACCGTGCCAAGAAATTATTGGATGATTTTCTGGATGTGCCAAGAGTTAGCACAGTAGCAGCTCTCTGCCTTCTATCCTTATATGAGCCTGTTCCTACCAAGTCTAAATCCGCGGTAGATCAGCATTGTCGCTCGTGGATGTACAGTGGCATGGCTTTCCGCATGTGTCTTGAGCTCGGTTTGAACATGGAGACGCTTTACTCACGCGATAACATGGCATTGGAATGCATCGAGCTTCGCAGAAGAATCTTTTGGTCATGTTATTGTTTAGATAAGCTACAAAGCGCTGAATGGGAAAGACTGTGGGCGATTCCTGCCTCTTTGGCGAGAACAGCATTGCCTCAAATACTGCCTCAAGATGATGATTCCGAGCGCTGGGTTGTGCAAACATTTCAGCAAAAAATTAAGCTTGCTCTGCTAGGCGAAGAAGGCCTGCAGATTCGTGCCTGTATTACAATTCGTGATGATGTTTACAACGGGAGATTCCATGAGCAGCTTGACCAGTACCGTGCCAAATTGCTGCATTGGAGCTGCAATCTACCTTGCCCAACAGTTTGGGGCATTCGCCCTTGTGAAACCGTTGAAGATGTGATGAAAGAGCCAAGAAAATCTGCAGAGATAGGCTATTTCCTTTCGTTGTACTACTTTATGCTTAGTGACACATTATTCTGTCTTCCTGATAACGCAAAGACATCTGTCCAACGTCGTATCTATGCTGCCCAACTTACCAGATGCGTTGAAAGTGCCTGCGACAAGCCTTTACTTGTAGTCCGCTATGAATTTCTCGCTCATGCTCTCATCGCTGCCATTCGTGTCCATTCAAGATATCTGAATAATCAGGATTCGGTTGTAGCTGGTCAATCTTTGCATCTTTTCAATCAGTGTATTGATCTACTGCGAAAGTTACAAACATTTGCTATTATTCCAGAATGCACAGCTGTTTTGCAAAAGATCTCTGCTATTCACGAACACTCACGATTGCACACTGTTCGCTCTGAGGCCCCACTGTCCAAAGCTGCAGCTATTCTTGATTCCACACCTCATCAGTTTGGCAATAGGGTTCCGTTTCAGCAAATGGACACTAATGGTGATATAGCTCAATTTTCGTCAGAACAGCAGCAACGGCACGCACAAAATCTTGCTGACCCATATCAAACAGATATACCTCACAATAGCTCATCCTTTGATTCCCAAAATATGGAAAAAACTCTTATTAATTCTCCTTTCAACAACATAACAGCATTTGGCACAAGCATTGGTGTTGATTTCGGCGATCGGAGGCATTTATGGGAAGTCGCAGTAGACGCATCGCAAAACTGTGAATTCGAATCTACCCCATCTACACCTGAAGGTAGTATAAACCAGACAGCGTTTCCAACATCTAGCACCTCTGAATGGAGTCCCTGCAATACTAGCGACTTTATATGGCCTGATCCCATTGTATCACAAACGTCATTCCATCCCCAACCACCACACTACAGCATGACATCGTCTTCTCATCAACTACCGCTGTCAAACTCAATGGCAACATATCCTCAGCAACAGCAAAGTACATACATACAACCACCTCCGCAGCAAATCGTAAATGTTAGTGCCCACATCACACCCACACTAAACTCGAACTTGTGCTACTCAAGCCTGGCAGATTCTGTGATAAATGTTCCTCAGCACGCGTATTACCCCTGTTGATTTTTTTTACTCGAAGTATATAGAATCACTTGTACTATAGTTTTTTATTACTTTATGTATATAACATTAAAAAACACAGATTGAAACAACTTATCTTACACTTGGGGACTCTAACGCCTGCAAAAGCTAGACATGACATTGGTGCGCCTTACATGGCAATAACAATGACATTAAGCCATTTGAACTAGCTTGCTATCACAGATGAAAAGAATAAGATTGTTGTTGGATAAAATGCGAATCAGCTCAAGAACATGCAACGATAGACACCATCGCTCTTCTAAGCTATGATCACATGCATGTGTACGTGATGCTTGTTATCTACGGTAATGACTTTTGTAAGAGTATATGATGACTAGGTGATAGATCCGTTTGCTGTGAAGCTTGCATTTGGAATGCAGTATATGCGCGTCATATGCCAATAAAGTCCAAGTAGGATGTCTTGTTGTGATGCGCGATTTTTAGATCATAATGACCAGGCAACAGTACACTACTGAATTATTTTGTAATGATGGTTAGATGTACCATCAAGAATGTACAATAAAAATAGCGTTTTAAGGGGCACATTGGCAGCTTGGCAAGACAGACCTCTGTGCTATTTTACTATGTATACTGATTAGAGTAGCTTTTACACATTTTTGTACATGGCATTTCCAAATAAATATTGCTGTACAATTGATGCGTAGATCAAACATTCAGGCAAGGCTTATAAAATGTACATTCTGTTGAACGTGAATAAAATCGTCAGGGAGATCGATGCGTTGTACACCGTGACAGAAAATGTGTTGTTTGTTGAGCACCCAATTTCTCTGCTGATCACCAAGTTGATGGTGATACAAAAAAAAAAGGATAAAGAAAGCAAGCAGATCTACGGCAAAATAACAAATACAAACATTTATTATCCTTTAGCAGCTGGCCATTCGGGCAAAACGTTAAATTGGCAGTATTTTGTCGAATCCAAATTTAACATGCTTTGATGTTTTCAGCATTCCTGCACGAATATGTATCGTAATGC
>MU619239.1:348980-375742 GCA_025201805.1 Parasitella parasitica
TGCAACATGTAGATGATTTCAAACCTTTTCTTTTCTTCTTATCTTTTCCTTTAAAAAAATGAAAATTTCAAGCCATTTAGACAAGAAGACAGCAAAGGCAAACAATGCAAAGACATTTACACAGCAGCAACCGCCATCTGCTAAAAAGCCAAAAGTTTCCGTTATAAAGTTGTTTCGATTTGCCACACCAGCAGAGATAGTCGTAATCTTTATTTCTGCCATGTTATCAGCAATGTCAGGGTGTGTGCCGCCACTGTCTATCCTCATTTATGGATCTTATATATCTACAATAAGCAGAGATGCCAAGGGCAACCAGCAAGTCCTAGAGAGTGCTGCACCAACCATCCGATTCATGCTGATAATTGGCACAGCAGCAATTGTTACATCATACATGTCGTCTTGTTTGTGGATACGAGTTGGAGAGCGGCAGATACGCCGCATTAGAGCCATGTACTTGCACTCAATCTTAAATCAAGACATGGCGTGGTTCGACAGGGCTAAAGACGACTCCCTATTGACTAGACTGCAAGCCGATACACAACTGATCCAAGAGGGTATCTCTGAAAAGTGTGGTTTATGCATATCATCTGCTTTTCAGTTTACTGCCGGATTTGCAGTCAGCGTCTACAAAGGTATATTTACATAAACAGTCGATTATGTCATGATTCACTCAATGCGCATCATTAAAATGGCAACAGGCTACCAAATGGCATTAACCATGTTTGCCGTATGTCCGCTTTTGCTTGCCATATCCTTGACAATGATTATTTTGGTCAAGAAATACGTTGTCCAAAACCAGAGATCGTATGCACAAGCTGGTGCAGTGGCCGAGCAAGCATTGCAATCTATTCGTACAGTTCACACCTTTTCACTGCAGGAGAGGTTTCTGAAACGCTTTCAAGAAAAGCTCAAGGGAGCTGAAAAATATGGAGTCAAAAGAGTCTTTGTAAGCGGTGTTGGCATTGCTTTGTTCACGTTCTGCTTCTATAGTTCTTTGGGATTGGCTCTTTGGTATGGGTCCCAGCTAGTCTTGGAAGGAAAGTCGACAGCTTCAGCAGTATTCGTTGTGTATCTCGGAATGATCATGGCCAGTATATCCCTGTCTCAAACGTCTGTCAATCTAAGTTCGATTCTAAATGCATGTGCAATTTCGTACAAAGTGTTTAAAGTCATTGATACAATGCCCAGCATAAACTGTGACGACTGCAGTGGCGAGACACCCTCTCGCATTGATGGTGCTATTGAATTCAAGCATGCCAAATTCGCTTATGCCTCAAGGCCCACTGTGTCTGTGCTCGATGATATTTCACTTGAGATCGTTCCGGGAATGACTGTTGCATGCGTAGGATCGTCAGGCTCTGGGAAATCAACCATCATTCAGCTTTTACAGCGATTTTATGACCCAACTGAGGGCCAAATTACGCTGGACGGGCATGATTTGAAAAAGCTAAATGTCAAATGGCTTCGCCAAAGCATCGGTATTGTCGGCCAGCAGCCAGTGTTATTCAACATGACGATCCGAGAGAACATTCAGATGGGCAGTTCTGTTCCTGTGTCAGACAGAGATATCATTGCAGCAGCCAAAGAGGCAAACTGTCACAAATTTATCAAGCAGCTACCTCAGGGCTACAATACTTTGATCGGGGAGCAGGGAAATATGCTCTCAGGTGGCCAACGACAGAGAATTGCAATTGCCAGGGCAATCATAAAGAACCCGAGGATTTTATTGTTGGATGAGGCAAGCTGATAGAATATATGTATATGTACTGTGCATTTTGATCTAATCTAATTCGCTAGGCAACGTCGGCATTAGACACTCGATCAGAAAAACTGGTTCAAAATGCGCTAGATAAAGCATCAGCAACTCGAACCACTATCATCGTTGCACACCGCTTATCTACTATCACCAAAGCAGACAAGATTGTTGTCATAGACCAAGGAAGAATAGTGGAAACAGGCACACACCAGCAGTTGATATCTCAAAACGGAATTTACGCTGATCTAGTAGCCAAACAGACCATTAATACTGACAGCGACGACCAAGATGCGTCAACCATAGACGAAGAAATCGATCGTGAAGAATTAACGATGAAACAGAAAATAGAAGATGAATCACATCTTCTTAGTGCTCTAACCAAGGTGAATACGATGGACTCGACGAGTGGATTTACCGTCAAGGACAGCATACACAACGAAAAAAGTCTTGCAGGAGACGCTTCTGTCGATAATGACAACAGAAAATCCAAGAAGAAATTTTCAAGCACTTGGAGTGTTGTCAAAAGAATGCGACAAGAGCGAAAACTGATTGCCTTGGGCGTTGTGGGAGCCTTGATCCAGGGCTCTATCTTCCCTCTGTACGGATATTCTTTCTCTTGCGTTATTGGCATACTATCTGACCCAGAATACCAATCAGCACCACCTCTACAAGGAACAAACCTATATGCATTTGTATTTTTCATCATTGGAGTTTCATCATTTCTTGGCGCCGGATCAAAGAGTATTTGCTTTGGGCTCAGTGGCGAGTATTTCACGCATCGACTTCGTGGCCAAATGTTCAGCGCTTACATGAAGCAAGATATCGAATTCTTTGATAGGAAAGAGAATAATACGGGTGTACTAACAACCAACCTAGCCATCAATGCACGAAGCGTCAGCGACATGGTGTCTAAAGTCTGGGGAGATGTCATCAGCTTGTTCGCTACCTTGGTAACCGGTCTCGTCATAGCGTTTAAGCATAGCTGGGCCCTCACGTTGATAACTATGGGTATGATGCCCTTCATTGCCCTTTCAAACGCATTTGATTTATATTTGCAGCGAAGCTTCAACGACAAGACAATGCGTGATAATGTCCAAAGCAGTCAAGTGGCAGGCGAAGCTATCCGGGAAGTGCGCACAGTAGCTGCTCTTGGCAAACAAGATTATTTCGAAGAACAGTATGCCAAAGCGACGGTATACTCCTACCAACTAGCAAAGAAAAAGGCGTATTTTTCATCAATTGGGTTTGCGCTACATCGAGGAACCAAGATATATACCAATGCATTGGCCTTTTACGCTGGAACCAGACTGCTTGTCAGTGGCAGCATTGAATTCAGTCAGTTATTTGTCTGTATGACAGTGTTGATCCTTACAGCAGAAGCAGCCGGCCGTGATAGCTTGTTTGCGACGATTCTCACAAAGGGGAAACAGGCTACTTCAACCATATTTGAGCTTTTGGATCATTCTTCGTCTGCTATCGACGCTGAGCTTGAAGGAGCAGAGCCCATGGTTGGCACTATTGAGGGAGCGATCAAGTTTGACCATGTTAAATTTGCATACCCAACAAGACCAGATCAGTTGATTTTAGACGGCGATTTCACTCTTGAAATCAAATCAGGTCAAACAATTGCTTTAGTTGGTTCATCTGGCTGTGGAAAATCAACCACAATTGGCTTGTTGCAGCGATGGTATGATGCTATCGAAGGGTCTGTATCTTTAGATCAAAGAGACGTAAAATCGTACTCTGTCCACAACCTTCGAAGTCATATGTCGATCGTCGGCCAAGAGCCCATTCTATTCAACGTGTCAATTGGCGAGAATATCAGGTATGGGGTCGACGAAAAGGCAACGCATGTAACACAACAAGATGTCGACAACGCATGCAAGGCTGCAAACATCTACGATTTTATCACGAGTCTTCCCAATGGATTTTCAACGATTGTTGGCCATAAAGGGTCTCAACTCTCCGGTGGTCAAAAACAGCGCATTGCTATTGCTCGAGCTATTTTACGGAAGCCCAAGGTTCTGCTTTTGGATGAAGCCACATCAGCACTAGACAGTGAAAGTGAAAGATTGGTTCAAGAGGCGCTTGATAAGATTATACAGGAGGGAAACAAGACGACCATTACCATTGCGCATCGACTATCGACTGTCATCAATGCAGATGTCATTTGCGTAATGGAAGACGGTAAAATCAAGGAAAAAGGTAGACATAAAGACCTTTTGGCATTGAATGGCTTGTACTCCAGACTAGTAACAGAGCAATTACTGTGAACAATAAAAAGAAACTCTCATGTATATACTTTCGCAACATCATTTTCTGTATTCAAAGAGTCTAGGTCACAATATGTATACCCAACCATGCATTTGGTTTTATTTCCCTAATTCAAAGAAATTGACTCTAGCTCTTTTCTATTTGTTAGATTTCAGCATGCTTGGAGGCGGGAAAATTTATATTTGCGCGTACCCAATAAAAACCACATTACAATACTTGTATCTCTCTCTCTCTTTCTCTTCCCCTGTTATATTTTTTTTATAAAAAAAATGAGCAACCCAGATACAAACAATCCTAAAGTCGGTCGTCATAGGGTTTTTTCGAATGAGCAGCGTAAAGTACGCAATAGGCAGGCTCAAGCAGCATTCAGAGATCGACGCAGTAAATATACAAATTCTCTAGAAACTGCTATTCTTAATTTTGAAGAGACAATAAAAAATTTGAAGGAAACGAACAACCAGTCGATGAAGCGGGCCCAGTTAGCGGAAGATCGTTCGCATCATCTTGCGTCCGAAGTAGTTTCATTGCAAAAGTTACTGGAGATGGCGCTTGCTGACAATCAAAGACTTGAAGCGCAAATCGCTACAGTTATTTCCAGTGAGTATATATCACAGGAAGTACGCTGTCTCCTTTGCTAATTACCCCAATCTGCAGACAACAATGTAGTGCTTCCTCTTTCACCAAATGATAGTAGCAGCTTAACTTTTGATAAAATGTCTCCATCAATTTCTATTAATAACCTGCTTGATGGGCTTAATGATACTACAACTTGCAGCCCAATGTCTTCGACAGCATCGGGCGATCAATTGGACTTGTTCACTTCTTTAAACAACACCATATTTACAGGCGAGTCCCCTAGATTTTGATAGGCTGTTTTGTAAAGAACGTTGATCCTAGAGTTTTCTTTTAAATAGAACCCACATCGTACAACTTTACCAACAATAGTGCAGAATTTAGTCTTGGCAAGTATACTAATTTAATGCATGTGAGCTCTCTGATCCTAGTTGCTTTCTTTCATGTAGATTTCCTATAGCAAAAGATCAAGATACCCTTTTTCTTACAAACTCTCGCTGTATGCACAGAAGATGTTCCTATATAAGCAATAATTTGAGAGAGTATGCTAGTCTTTTATGGTAATAAACACCTTTATAACGAGTGTTGATCGGTGGTAGTAAAGATCAATTAGATTTCAATTATAACGTTGAATAATAAGTGGTAGATAATAGATGTATTACGATAGATTGATAGATATCTTATTTTGAAGGCGCATTTTGATCAAATTGGAAAATGCGTCATTATACATGAAACATCATGTAATGAGATTATGTGAATCACTACATTGGACACTAAATCAAGATCAGACATGGATTTAATAGCCTTGACTTCCCACTAACTAGCGCACACTTGATTTGGACTGGATGGCCTAGACGCTAGACATAAAAAGTTATTTGTAGAAATCAGTGGTTTTCATGAGAAGAATTCAAATATAATGTAGTAGTGTATGAATGGTTATAACAGAACACAACCAGTGCTATCAGATGGTGAGTAGTTGATCGCGATCTGATCTAGATGTATTCTTTGAATAAGCCTGGAACCTTGCAAGAGGTCCAAACTTGTAGCTTCTTCCTTATTTGTAAAAGAATTACCAACAATAAATATCATGATCCGTGCATTATGATCAAGTTGGATATGACATATATGTAGCCTTTATATGGATACAACAATTTGCTCATAACTTGGGCTAAAATGACCGTAGTACCGAGATCTAACTTGGAAAACTTGGCTTGGCGCTATCTGGCAACAACATTGGCTTCCATGTTTTCATTGATATCTACGAAATTATCAGATGATATCACAAATTCACATATCAGAATTGCATATAATCAATGATAGGCTTTGATAAAGAGCAAAATAAACATTGACTTGTGCGCCATATGAACAGACATGATCATCGCTATTTGAGCATAACTTGAATTCCACTGGGTACTGTGTGTATCTAAGGTTATCTACAAAAATAGGTTTGTTTTTCATAATTAATTATAAATATCAAACATCTGTTCATAATGACTTCTGCTACTACACGAACCGTAGAACAGCGATCTTGGGAAACTTGGCGTAGACTCACAGCAGCTATTATTTGTTAACAACATTCGCATCTATTTTTAATTGATGTCTATGAAATTATCTCCATAAAACATAAATTTTCATTTAAAAAATGCAAATGAACACATGTAGTAGGTTTTGATAGAAAGCAAAGTGTGGATTGATTTTATACAGGCAAGATCAGGGCCATCTGATAAGCACTTGGATTTCCACTGGGGGACGCATCTAGCAAAAGTCGTATAATTATTGGAAACAAAAAAAGATGAAAACAAGAGGCTAACGAGATACGAAAACTTTATAATACTTTAAGATGGAAATTGAATCTGCTCTTAATACCTTTCACAACTACATAAATGTATAGTGACCCATTTAGATTGCTAATTGGCAAGACTAATTCCCAATAAAAATCTACTTAACAGGGTACGATGTAAGGCTATATAATAAGGGCTACACTCTTTGATCTGACAGAGCCTTAACCTTTATCCTGGTGCTCAGATCTGTGTTACTTACAGGAACAACCTTCTTGATTTGAAACAAAACAGAGATTTGATTCAAGAGTATCACATCACATTATTGGGCAATCTCCAATCTTTAAATTGAAGTACATCATTGCCATGATCTCCTTTCTATAATTATGGCAGATCAGTAATTATGCGCAAAGTGATTTTTTTTTATTTGCAGTATTAAATGGACACCTCAATCAAGATCAGTCATGGATCCAAGAACCTAGAGTTTGCGCTATCTGACACATGCTAGCAGGTTGTACTGAATGGTGTGTACTATATAAAAAATTATCTCGCAGAAATCTGTGGGTTTGATACAAAAATCTCATAAAAACAACTAATTATGAATAACAAAGCATGGCATGAATTTCACTTATCTAATCATTTAACAATTCAGCAGGCGTTTGTATGACTACCACCAGAAGATGGTTCCATTACGAAATGCATTGCAGACTGAAAAATACTTTCATCACCTGTATGAGTTGAAAAACAAAAAAAAATTGGTTGATAATTTTTCTTTTTCTTTTTATTTATATTTTACAAATTGTTGCTGCTAAATAAAGATGTCGCATTATTCATATGTTGATGGTGTTGTAGAGGATGGGTAGGATTGCTGTGGCTAAAAGGCGAAATGTCAATTGCAGCAGGCGGAGAATTATTCAAAGGAAGAGGAGGTGGATGTTGCGGTTGTTGTTGAACTGCAGTATTCCTCAACATCATTGGATCATACAAAACGACCATGCCATGTTGAGCATGGTTTAAGCATTGGAAACCACTGAGAGGCGATCCTAGTAAGACCTCGTATAATTCACGAATATCCACTAGAAAATCGCCATATAAATCATTCATCATACAATGCAACTGTACCAATGTATGATATTGCTGACTACCTCTAAATATATTAGTTTGTGTGATTTCGTTCAACTTTTGATAGGCCACTTTAGCTCTTTCTAATGTCACTGATGGACAATCAGGCTGTATTCGCGTTTGGAATTAATTATATGTCCACAAATCAGGCAAGCTTACTTACCGGTGCATCACCAAATAATTTTCCATGGGCGTTGTCAGAAAGAACAGAAGTTGGAGTCCAACCATTCGTCCAATTTGGTTGTATTGGCTGTGAGATGGGTTCACTTGAGAAACGTCGATCAAATGTAGGCTGTTGCGCAAATCTAGTGTCGTAATCGTTCACGGGCGTCATGTTATTTCGAGGTTCACCAAATAAAAAGCTACTAAAGAATGACTTGGGTTCTGTAGAGTCAAACGGCGAGGCAACAGAGGGACGTTTGACAGCATTAGATGCTGTAATTATAGGATCAGATGGTGCATCATGCAATGGACTGCTTCCAATAGGAATAGATGAAACCCGGCGACCATTGGTGGGCTGTCCAATAGGTGCAATCGGTGTAATAGATCGTCGAGAGGATGAACTTGGTTCCAACGGAGAGGTGATGCGATTATTAAACATCCCCATTATTGATGGAGAATTATCGGATAAAGTGGAAGGAGCTGGGTGGTCTATGGGCGAAGCGTTTAATAAAGAGGATGATAAAGACGTGCCTTGGAGGATATCGAGATGAGAAGGCAAGAACGAAGGATGCTGTAAATGTGGAGGCGGTCGAATGGGTGTTGTGTTGATAGAAGCAGCATTTGGTTCAACGAAACTAGGTCTACCTGAGCCCACTAAAACATCAATTAACACTTGTTGTCTATCAGCGGAATCGTCTATAGATGTTGCTGTAGGTGCAATGATTCCTGGAGGCGGAGACGGCGTTTTGTTTGTTTTTGAGGCCACTGTGTCTGTCAGTTTGACAATCCTGGCAGGTGAAGGAGCAACGTGTAATTCTGGCTCTGCAACATTTGCTTGTGCCTTCAATTTGACAGTTGCTTCTTGTTTCAAACATTCTTTTTCTTCTTTTTTCGCCTTTATTTTGTGTGCTTTTTCTCTTTCCAAACGATCATTTTCTTCTTTTTCTGCTTTCATCTTTTGTGCCTTTTCCTCTTCCAGACGCTCCTTTTGCTCCTTTTCTTCCTTGGCCTTTTGAATATTTTCTTTTGCAATGCGTTCCGTCTCTTCCTTTTCTTTACGCTTTCTTTCCCTTTCAGCAGCCCGATCTTTTTCTTCTTTAATTCTTCGTTTCTTTTCTTCTTCTTTTCGAAGACGCTCCTCTTCTCTTTGTCGCTTTTCTGCTTCCTTTTTTAATCGTTCTTGTTCACGTTTTTGTCTAACAATCTCATTCTTCTTTTGCTTTTCCCGTTTTGCGGCTTCTTCCTCGGCCTTCTTCTTGGCTTCACGAGCAAGGCGCTCGGTTTCTTGCTGTTGCTTCAATTGCCTGGTCAAAATGCATCTCAGTAAACACAAGGCTTAACACTGGTGTATTTTATGTCAAGAAAAATACCTCTTTTTATCCTTCTTTTTCTCTCGTTCTATTTGCTTTTTGGCTTCCCGTTCTTCGCGAAGACGGTCCTCTTCTTCAAGTTCTTCCAATAAACGCTGCTGACGCTCCTGAGCTACTTTCTCTCTATAAGCTGCAAGTACACGTTGCTCAAACATACGGGCAGCAAATATTTGAAACATACGACGACCTTCTTCCATTCGTTGTTCTTCGGTACGCGGATCCTGTTTAAAAAGAAAGCTATTTTAATATTGTGAAAGGGTAAGTTTTTTTTTAGAAAACCATATACCTCGTCATCATCATCGTCAAATGCATCTTCATCTCCTTCTTCTTCTTGGAGATAGTTGTTGGCAAGGTAGGTTATGTTATCCTCTTTTTGCATTCGTCGTGCAGCAAGGCGTTCCATCATATCAAGAAATTTTCTTCCGTCATTTTTTAATAAATCGTCAGCCACGGTCAAAATTCCACCTAGAAAATGAGCAAATCAGTACGCAATTTGGACAACGAGCTAGACATTTCACATACCTTTGACAGTTAAACTGTTCCCAAAACTAAAGTGGTCTCCATTGGCAGAGGCCCTCGAAAGAGCAGTATGACGGATATGTGCCATTTCTTCAAAGCGACTTCTTTCAGCATATGTAGCAATAGGAGGACGAGTGATGATTTCGTCGTCATCATCTGCATCCTCAAAGTCTTCATCCTCTTCATCCTCTTCGTCATCGTCCTCATCATCGTCGTCATCGTCGTCATCATCGTCATTGTCGTCCTCATCGTCGTCCTCATCATCAAGATCTTCATCGTCGAGGTCTTCATCATCTTCGTCCTCTTCGTCGTCGTCCTCTTCGTCCAAGGGGTCTGTATCATCGTAGCCATGGTCATACATTGGATCAGTAGAAAGATAACCAGCGTGCAAAAGATTTGCTGTACCTCGAGTCTGGCGCTGATGATTGGCATATTGCTCCAATTCTTCGTAATAGGCGTCATACAAAACCTCCAATTCATCCTCAATGGCAGCTCTACTTAATTTGAAATTGGTTACAAGGATTTAAAATGAGAGAAATGCTGCAGCAGGCAGCTAAAAAAATTACCTCCTTTTCCCACAAACGGAGCAATTGCAGTTGTGTTTCTGCTGTTCTTTCATTTTACGCAACACGGCGTCTTTTTCGACTTTCACTAATGAACGTCTTTCATCTTCGCCTAATTGCAGCCAAAATTCTCGAATTTTCTGTCGTTCTTCAGTATTATTCGTGATTGACCAAAAATTGTCTTCATCTGACTTGGTATTGTTGTTAGAGGAAGAGGAAGATGCCGGTTGAGTGTTCAGATGGTCACCGTGTCTGATTACGTGGTGGTTCATCATGGCATCGACCATGTCGGCTTGCGTTTTCGCAGCGAAATCAGCAACTTTTTGCTTTGACTTTTTCTTGTACTTTTTCTTCTTTTTAGAGGCACTGGAGGCTGTACAATTTGAGCTCATATCGTTGCTGGGTATGCTTGATGGAGTAGTAGCACTGGTGTTGGGGGATTGAGTGGGCTTTGAGAGTAACTGCATAGACTTTGTCATAAGCCTGAATAGCCAAATGAAACAAAGGTCAATAAATAATTTTAAATCAAAAGACAAGGCCCTTTTTTTTTGCAATTATAAAAAAGAATATAGTGGAAATTACAAATACAAGCGACTTTTCTTTGTCTTTGTAACTGGTCTCTTTGAAGTCGTAGTGGATGAGATAAGAAAGAAAGAAAGTGAAATGCGTAGAAAGTTGACAATTACCCTTTTTTTTCCAAGCCTTTTTAAAAATATACGAAAGAAAGAAGAGGAAAGAAGAAAAAAGATTGTTTCCTGACCACAACCTCATCAGAAGAAGCCTACAGGCAAATTAAAAACTCCTCCATATTCCATGAGAACCTTTTAAGCCAATGGATGGGAATCTTGTGACGCTGCTAGCTGGTTGATGATCATTGAATAACCAAAGACATGCGCAAATCCAGGGCATTGAATTGAGCAGCATAGCTCTTTCGATTATAAATTTCAACATCAAGAGGTATGCAATGCGGCTACTTCCATTCCAAATCTGATTGCCCACTGCTGCAAACAGATGTAGTCTTCTTACACTTGTAGGAGTGTTTGTGAATGCCGGGAAACATAACATTTATGAAAGTGAAATCTTACTGTTCGATGTGCAAGGCAGATATATTCGAAGTTGTACTGCTTTCATACTTGCTATAGATATGTATGCGGTTAGAAACTAACCTCACATCAAGGGTAACTATTGAATTTGTCAATGAGACACAACTTGGTCCATCTAACACACATTCTATCTAGTATAACAGGAATTTGTTGTTTTGTAAAGGACATCCAACCTTTCTGGATGAATTCCAAGTAGCAAGAAGATTCGACAAAACCAAGTCTCTTTTATTTAGAATTACTATACCTGATAATATATCCACTTGCAAATGCATATTTGTAACACTGACAGGCTGTAATTGTCATCTGAGGGGGTCATTTTTTTCCAGTGACACGCACACAACAGAGAAGTGCAGTTTCTTACAAGTAACATTCATAAGCTCATTACGTTTGCCGAATGTCTGAATAGTTTTGCGTACGAGAATATGCGTTTGTTATGACTAAAACGCAGCACACATTTTCGTTACGACATTACTAGCCAAACCATTGGTAAGAAAGTCGATCTTGCTGATTTCCCTAACAACGAAAACCTTAACTTTATTGCAGTATATGATCCGATGCAGAAGAATTCTTTGCACGATCGAGCAAAAACCATGTCAAAAGGAAACAAACTGATAAAGTATAACATAATACGTTAAATTATTTTTAGCGCTATTGAGAGTATATTGATTATACTTGTTTTGAAAGGAGTTGATAGAAAAGTCTCCTATCATTGTATAAATTCGTTCTGTGGCGTAATTTTTGTGAAAAAACAAAGAAGAGTAATGCCATTCTCGAATAGCAAAAAAAAACGTTAGGTGTGGATCCGAGTAAAGATAATTTTCTTTTTATAGTTTTTAGTTAAATAAATACTGTCATGGAAAATCAGAATATATAGAGTAGATATTGCATGTAGATATATATATATATATTTGTATATATCATTTATCTAGTATGAGGAACGGATGGAGCCTCATTAGGAACATGTCTTGACACCTTTCTGCTGAGATCATAATCGTTTTCGTCTGGTACATTGCGTCCATTGCTTGTTGTTGAAGTCGAAGCAGGAATCATTGGTTCTTGCGGCTGTGCATAATAGACATCATGTGAATATGCAGTAGTGTTGTTATTGTTGTTGTTGTTGTCGTAAGTACTATTGTAGGGCTGATTGTACACATTGCCATAATACGAATCTTGAGGTGGCGAATGTGCTCCATCGTACCCAGCGTACTGCGGTTCATCAAACGCTGGGTTGTAGGCCTGGACAAATGGTCTGGGCTTAATAACCTGCGAAGACGGTGTGCTCATGGATAATGGCCTGCTGCCTGGTACACTATTGTTGTCCGAGATCACAGTTGGTGTTCCATATGTACTGTAGTCGTTTCCAAAAGGATGTGGGCCCATTTCAACTCCTCCGCTCGTGTCTCCAGCTGCTGATCCATATGATGTATCTTTGTTTTTGTTGCGACGACGTCTTGTTAGTATAATGACGATAAAACCTAAAAATAAAGCGTTTATCAGTATATATGTCAAGTATGTAATAGATGAAACATTCAGTTTTACCTATCAGAACAATGGCAGATACACCGCCAACAACACCGCCTGCAATAGCGCCAACATTACTTGGTCCACCATCCTCTCCTGTTGGTAGACCAGGTATGGCTGTAGCGACATGAGTTATATAGCTACTGTAAGAAGTCGATGTGTAAGTACGAACAACCGTGCCTGAGGTTGTTACAGTGACAACAGGGACGGGTGAAGATGTAATAATTTCTTTTGTTGTAGTTATAACAGGCGGCGTAGTGGATTTAATGGGCGGCGCGCTGGTTGGAGTGGAGATCGGGGGGGTTGTGGTGTTTCCTGGAGGAGTTGTAGTATCTACAGGACGAGTAGAGGATGATGAGGTTGTGCTTTCTATATGTGAGGAGCTTATGGTATCGCTCGTCCTACCGTTCGATGTGGTACTGGTAACAGGAGGATCCGTAGTAATGGGATTAGACGTTGTAGATGTAACAGGTTCCTACAAGACACAAATATGTCAGTACTTTATCCAATGCCTATTTTATCTTGTATATATTATTATTACCGCTGTGGTTGAAGTTATAGAAACGACGTCTGTAGTAGAAGAGGGAGGTACTTGGCTTGTGCTAGGATTTGCATCCGGTGTAGATTCGGGTCTCCCAACAGTGACGGATACGCTATAGTCCATGATTTGATGTAATGTGAAATAAAGATAAAAGAGAAAGAATAACGACAGATGGGTACGAAAAAAGGGCTTTTTATTGCAAGATCAGCATTGATTTCATCGGGCTGACTCTTTTAAATGTAACGCCTTTTCCTGATCACTCGCTGTGTAACACAAATACATTTCAAAGAGCCTTCTTTGTTTATGAGACACGAAGAACGAGTCAGTAAAAACTGATCCCTTAAAATGAAAATTCCAATGCGAAGACTCCTTTCGCAAGAAATATACATATATATATATATAGTGAACAGGCTTTTTTGCCCTCCTGAATTCTCTATTTTATTTCAACATCTTGAATTTCATCCACCTTGACATTGGTAGTCTCCATCTCGGCCTTTTTAGTATCCGTGGACCCACCGCTCTGTTTGTTTGATCCAAGAATGCTTTCTACGTTATATTTTTTCAATTCGTTAAAATCATCTACGACTGATAACATGCACACGGTCTGCAAAGTACAGCTATTCATTATTACTTGCTCTAATCTCCGTCGCATATTGACATTACCTGACAGACTTCAGCAATGATAGTTAAATCGGGATCCTGTAAATCAACATTATGTCCAGGCCCAACAGTAGCAGCTAAAGCGTTGATAATACTCATGCGATCAATTTTTGTGCAATTACGCACTCTACATACAACAGCAAACTAACATAAAAGATGAATAATTTGCTCAAGTTGAATGGTAATCGGCATACTTTTCTAGGAATCAAATTTCCCTCGCTGTCTTTTTGACAAAAATGAGGTTCGAATAATGCCTTGGCAGCGACTTCAATGTCTCCAATATGAGCATTACAGGTTTTCTCAACTGGGAGGAATCTAGAAATGTATCTAGTCATGAATTTTGGAGTTTCTTTCAGCTCTGTCAGCATGCGATGAACCAGTTTAGACGGATTTACTGGAGGATTGATTCTAATAAAAGCAACTAGACAAGTTGCAGTAAGTAAGCCGTTGCTAAGCAACTATTATCGTGAGCAAGGTTTACCACAATCAGTTGCTGTTGTAATGTTGCTATATCGCTTTTTGGCTGCAGGTTTTTTCAATGAAGCAACTTCTTTAGCAATTGAAGCTTCCAGGTCAAGCTCCTCATCATCAGAGCCGTCTGATGAGTCACTTGTTTCCTGGGGATATAACTCATCACCATACTATCAATTCTTGATCCGTTAAAAAAGCCCTAAACACTCGAAAGCTCTTACAAAAATACATGACTTACTCTAGCTAAAACGTCTAAGGCTTCTTTTACTGCACGGTTTTCTTTACCGCGAGAGCACATTATAAGCACACCTGCCATACCAGGAGTTACATTGAACTTATTGTAGTGGCTTTTTGTGGATTTTTCCTATGTTTAGATTCTAAATACACAACATCTGAAAGAAAGAAACCCTCCCCCACCTTAGATCACAAACCTTCATACAATGATAAACCTTTTGCTTCTTCTTCTTGTTTCCTCCGTTACTACTTGCTCGTTTAGACATTATCGTATAGTGTCAAGAGACCTTTGACAATACGACAGAAAGAAAAAAAATTAGATCTCTAGACAATCAATCAGAAAGGTCACAGGTACAGACTGCTCTTTATGTAAATAATACTCGCATATTTTTAATGAGTTTCAGTACTTGCTTAGGTTCATAGCTACCAAGCCATATAAAGATATAAATATTTTTTAGTGGCGAAGGCTATTGCCATGTTTTTATGGTAGTTTATAGGTATCGCTTACATTTCTCAAGTAGCATTCTACAGTTAAAAATGTATTCATTCTCCGACATTACAACGGCCCCCCAATGGCTTCATTTTGGATCGATTCGACACAAAACAATGTTTTCTCGATGATTACTCAAAATTTCTTATAGTTAGCATCCATATCTCATTAATGATCATAGATACTATATTTGATTTTGTATTTAGTGGTACTATTAGTTTATTATTTTGGTATCAAAAATTGCATGTTATTTAGCGAAATTCGAAATCCCTTTTTTCGTCAATTCATCTAAATTCGACTTACTTCGCTTTTAAAATAAACATTGAATGTGTTCACTGTGTCCAGGGGCTCATTTTGAATTAATGCTTGCCATAACAAAATATGTTACTTTTGGCCCTAAAAACTCAAAACACTGATTTTGATGGGTTGCCCATGAGGGGTACCTCATGGTTTTTGATCGAATTTTTCAAAATACCAAAAACTAGAGGAAAAGTGATAGCCAACAAGTGTGAAATGAGAGCAATTATTTGGCGTAATTTTCACCGCCGGATATGGCCTAGAAAGTGAACTAGCAGCATCTAGAAGTTCTCAAATTATAACTGTTTTCCATTGATTGCAGCAGAAATGACACACGAAAGGCTGCCGAAAAACTATTAAAAAACAATATAGGAAGAAAATCACTTACGAAAATCTGATACAAGTATTTTACTTGGATAGGATTAGACGAGATACATATAATCAAATATAATGTTATTAAACCCCACACTTCTAGTTGATGGTGCCTGGAATCTTGATCTTTTGAAGCTCTAAATGCAACCGGTATCTCCTATTCTTTCGACTGTAAAAGTGTCCTATCTTAATATTGGCAATTCCAAATGAATGCTTGGATTTATTATGTATCATTGATTTATTAAATTAAATATGCAGTAGAGTGCATACATCATTTCTCATGGTGCCCTTCAAGATATATTGAAAGATATTTATTCAGATGCGCTGGTTGCTGACACGCATGCTTTGATATATTAAGAATATATGCTACTTGTACAACCTGAAAAAACATGCTCTTTCATATAAAAATGAATCAGCATATGCGGGCTAAAAGGAAATTGGATCAAGGTTTTTCAATTCATCAAACTTGCACTCTGCGAATGTTAATCTCTACTTTTAATATATCATTCATTGCCTTTCTTTTCTTGAAAACCATAATGTTCTTGTTCTCTGATCGAATTTTGGCATGGGGCTACTTGGTGCCATTAACGGTTTACAATATCTCATACTATTGGATAAGATGCAAACAGTGGCTGAGACAAGGGATTAGAGGATATATAAAAAGTCTCCTTGAATATTTTTTTTTAATAATTTTCTTTATCCATTTTATTTATTTATTTTTTGGAAATACCTTTGAATAAAATGTCTTCTTACTCTTCTTCATACCATCATTCTTCCTCTGGTGGAGGTGGATCTGGTGGCTACAGCAGTCGCGGCGGTAGCAGCAGCTATCGTGACAACAGAGAAACATCTCCTAGAAGATCCAGCAGAACGTAAGTTTATTTTGTATAAAATTTTTTTTCTGTTTCCTAATTAGCTCTGTTTCTATTGAAAAACCAACTAGTTCATCTAGTTATGATAATCATTCTCGTGGCGGTGAAGATCGCGGCTACTCTTCTTACCGTGGTGATGCCTCAAGAGGCAGCAGTCATGGCTATGGTGGCAGCTCTGACCGTGGCTATGGTGGGGGTAGCAGCAGCGGCGGCTACGGCGGAGGCAGTGGCTACGGTGGAGGCTCCAGCAATAGCTATGGTGGCAGTGGAGGTTATAGTGGAGGTAGCAAGAGCTATGGCGGCAGTGGAGGTAGCAGTGGATATGGCCAATATCCTCAAGGCGGTGGCTCTACCAATGGAGCTGGTCTTCAGGACATCAATTGGGATTTGGCTTCTTTACCCAAGTTTGAGAAGAACTTTTACACTGAACACCCTGACGTGGCTAATCGTTCTGAACAAGAAGTGAACGTTATCAGAGCTAAAGCCAGCATGAATGTTACAGGCCACAATGTACCCAAGCCTCTGAAGACGTTTGACGAAGCTAACTTCCCTTCGTACGTTATGGATGAATTAAAAACACTTGGTTTTGCTAGCCCTACTCCTATTCAATGTCAAGGTTGGCCTATGGCTTTAAGTGGTTGTGATGTTGTCGGTGTCGCCGAAACTGGTTCTGGCAAAACATTAGCTTACACCCTTCCTGCCATTGTTCATATTAATGCTCAGCCCTTATTACAACCTGGTGATGGACCCATCGTTCTCGTTTTAGCTCCTACTAGAGAACTTGCTGTACAAATCCGTGGTGAATGTACAAAATTTGGTTCTACTTCTCGTATTAAGAGTACTTGTCTTTACGGTGGTACTCCTCGTGGACCGCAAATTCGTGACCTTGCTCGTGGTGTTGAAATTTGTATTGCTACTCCTGGTCGTTTGATTGATATGCTCGAAGCTGGCAAGACAAACTTGAAACGTGTCACTTACCTTGTTCTTGATGAGGCTGATCGTATGCTTGACATGGGTTTCGAGCCTCAGATTAGGAAGATTATTAACCAAATTCGCCCTGATCGTCAAACCCTCATGTGGTCTGCCACCTGGCCCAAGACTGTCGAGCGTTTAGCACAATCGTATCTTAAAGAATATATTCAAGTTACTGTCGGTTCTTTGTCTTTGAGTGCGTCTGAAAACGTTGCTCAGACTGTTGAAGTTTGCACTGAAGAAGAGAAGCGTGGTAAGCTCATTACTCAACTTGAGCGTATTATGGAATCTCCTGAAGATGAACGAAAGACTATTATCTTCACTAGTACCAAGCGTACTGCTGATGACATTACCCGTTTTCTTCGTCAAGATGGATTCCCGGCTCTGGCTATTCATGGTGATAAGGAACAACGCGAACGTGATTGGGTCTTGAATCAATTCCGTTCAGGAGGACATCCTATTATGGTTGCAACTGATGTTGCTTCTCGTGGTATCAGTAAGTATTGCAGTTTTTTTTTACATTGATATTTGAACGAAAAGGAAAGAAGAATTTGATGAGGGGGCCACCCCTTTTTCACAATTCTCGTAATTGCGCAAAATTATATGTGTATATCTCTTCCGTTTTGTATGGTAATCTCAACCTTATACAACACATCAACGTTTTACTTTCTCTTTCATTGCGAAAGGGAAACAAAGGCAGAGAATATCCTTTAAAAAAAAAAGATGGCATGTATCAGGTAGATTGTATCGAATAGTACATCAAAGAGTTCTTTTTTCTTTCTTTTCAAGGTAAGAAGAGTTAGAAAAAGCAAACGCAAGAACACAAAGCCAAACATTTTGATATTAAAAGCACCTCTTTTTCTATCTATTGTATCACATTTGTTCTTGTCTCTTTGGTTATTATATCTCACAAACATCTCCTCTTTTTTTTTTGCTCATTATAATGGCGTTATTATGGAAATGGTTTTACATTTCTCTTGATAATCATTCGAATATTCGATTTTTTATGTCTCATGCTCATATTTCTTACTCTTCTATTGTTATTTTTGTATTTGCTTTTCCAAATGTATAGATGTCAAAGATGTCAAATTCGTTATTAATTATGACTTCCCCACAAACATCGAAGACTACGTTCATCGTGTTGGTCGTACTGGTCGTGGTGGTAACACTGGTCACTCTATCACCTTCTTCACTGCTGAAAACGCCCGTCAAGCCCGTGAGTTAGTCGACATCCTTAACGAAACGAAACAATTCGTCGATCCTCGTCTTCAAATGTTGATTCAACATCGTGGTGGAGGCGGTGGTGGCCGCGGTAGAGGAGGCTATCGTGGTGGCGGACGTGGTGGAGGAGGCTATCGTGGCGGACGCGGTGGAGGAGGGAGTTACGGTGGTGGATATGGTGGTGGCAATGGTGGAGGAAATAGATGGTAATTCTGCTTTTTTCCTCTTATCCATTTCATCATTGTTTTCGACTACTTTCTAGACTTTTATCCCTATTTAATTTTCTTCCACATGTTAAATATAAATAATCTGCTATCGCTTTTTCTTTGCTTTTTTTTTATTTAAATAAAACACTCTACTCATGAACTTGCATCTGCAATAGGTTCTCTTTTAAAAATTGTTGTTCGTGGAATGCAACGGCTTTTACACTACAATGAATCCTTTTTTGTTTTGGTAAAGCATTACAGTGGGTTGAAAAATGCATTCACTCTCCGACATTACAACGGCCCCCCAATGGCTTCATTTTGGATCGATTCGACACAAAACAATGTTTTCTCGATGATTACTCAAAATTTCTTATAGTTAGCATCCATATCTCATTAATGATCATAGATACTATATTTGATTTTGTATTTAGTGGTACTATTAGTTTATTATTTTGGTATCAAAAATTGCATGTTATTTAGCGAAATTCGAAATCCCTTTTTTCGTCAATTCATCTAAATTCGACTTACTTCGCTTTTAAAATAAACATTGAATGTGTTCACTGTGTCCAGGGGCTCATTTTGAATTAATGCTTGCCATAACAAAATATGTTACTTTTGGCCCTAAAAACTCAAAACACTGATTTTGATGGGTTGCCCATGAGGGGTACCTCATGGTTTTTGATCGAATTTTTCAAAATACCAAAAACTAGAGGAAAAGTGATAGCCAACAAGTGTGAAATGAGAGCAATTATTTGGCGTAATTTTCACCGCCGGATATGGCCTAGAAAGTGAACTAGCAGCATCTAGAAGTTCTCAAATTATAACTGTTTTCTACTGATCGCAATGATGAATACAAACCACTAACAGACTAGAAAACTAAAATAGTGTCAAATATGATTCAAATGACTCAGATGTAATGGTAATGAATTCAAAGCGATTGGCTTCAGAACCTGCAATTTTAATTTTTTGACGGTTTAAGCGCACTTATAGTAACCTTAAAAACTTCTTGGCGTGAGTTTCATGTAGTTGTATTGCTTTGATATCGGGTACCTCAATTGTTTTTTTGTGTACATAGATATTGCTTCTCATATTTAATAATTTGTCAAATTTCATAGGTTTCTTCGGGATATAATAGCAACAATAGTAAATAATCCAGGAACCTGTACTTGATATGCCACGGAAAATGCTGCTTGACTGTTTAGGTGAAATTGAACTAATTCGGTATATTCATTAAATAGTAGTATTCCAGACTGTCTCAATGTCAGTCATATTGCTGTATATCTGGCACTTTTATGTGCCCTTTCTGTATCGTTTCGTTCTTTGGCGGAAGCAAGACAAAGGTCTACGACGCTGAGTATAAAAGCCCACATATTGATAGATTTGTGTTGCAGGGGGGGATCCGGGCTGTATGACCAATAATGCTCAATTAAATAGTTTTCTACAGTTCTTTTGTTCGCTTCTACAACATGTCAAATCCTACCGAGAATACTGAAGCGCCACCTGTATCTCTGAAAGAGATGAAGAGATTTGAAAAATGGACAAAGTCGTTGCAGTACATTACAGGACTTGGAATAACAGAAAATGAAAGGCGAGAATTCAAAAAACGTCTTGATGTTGAACTTGAAGAATACCAGTGTAATCAATGTGAAGTTTGGAGAGATAATCTGCTTAAAAATAGCCCTCCAGTGCGGTTTATGGTCGATCAGCTCAAGAAACTAGATAAAAATATGACAAAGGAGGACTTTCTATGTATGCCTTGCGACGAAGCCAGATCTGGTGGATTTTCACCAGTTGTGGGTATTTTGTTGTGTCAAAATAAAATTGCAACAAAGACTATGCAAGAGCATACGATGGTTCATGAGATGGTCCACATGTATGACCACCATAAATTCAATGTAGACTGGAACAATTTGAAACACCAAGCTTGTAGCGAAGTAAGTGGCAATAGGTTCCATACTTAACAGGAAAAGGCAGACTAAAACTGAATTTATAGATTCGAGCAGCCAGTTTAAGTGGAGATTGCCGTTGGACAAGAGAGGTTCAAAGAGGTTTCTTTACGTTCACCAAACAGCACCAAGCATGTGTTAAAAGAAGAGCCGTCATCTCAGTAACCGAAAATCCCAACTGCAAAGACAAAGAAGAAGCTAAACGCGCAGTATCCAGTGTATTCGATAGCTGTTTTGCTGACACTCGACCTTTTGATGAAATTTATTAAAAAACCTCGTTACACCACTGTCCTAATGACGCGACCTTGCTTTTCTCCTTTTTATTTTGCTATACAACACTTATTTAAATAGACTCTCTCTTTCCTAACGTATTCCCTTTTTCTCTTTCTCTTTCTCTATCTTTTAATAAAAATCAGGAAAATGACCACTGCTAGTCCTTATAGCGCACAAGGCGTCCAAACAAAGCTCAAGGAGGTGCTTGCTACCCTTGATGCTCAGTTATCTGAATTCAAATATGCCAATGAATTTGAACAGAAGACTGGTGTCCCTAAGAGCTATGTCGCTCTTGGTGCTGCTGGCATCGCTTTCTTGATGGTTTTCTTCAATTTGGCTGGACAGCTCTTGACAAATGCCATTTCTTGGGTCTATCCTGGTAAGTAACATGGTGTGTACTGTTGTGTTTTATCTAAAGCTAAGCGTCATACATTACTTGTAGCCTACGCTTCCTTCAAGGCTATTGAATCTCCTGACAAGGCTGACGACAAGCAATGGTTAACTTACTGGACCGTTATTGGCTTTATTCAAATGATTGAATACTTTTCTGATATTCTCCTTTTCTGGTTCCCCTTCTACTATCTTTTCAAGACTCTGATTGTTCTCTATTTGGCTTTGCCTCAATTCAGAGTAAGTGTATTTTCTGTATTTGATGGATGAATTAGATATATAAATGGGGGGGTTAGATGCATTTGATAGAATATTATTGTGTGTGCTAATTCTATATCAATCATGTTAGGGTGCTGAGACTCTCTATGTTCGCTTCCTCCGTCCTTATCTTCTTAACGCTCAAGATGGTATTGACGCCAAGGCTGAAAAGCTCAAGGCAAAGATTAGCGAGTTTTCTGGTGATGCCAATAAGACTGACTAACTTTGCTATTTAATTATTTATCTCAAAAACTGCTCTCTATTAAAATAAACAAAAAACAATATATATTTATATCGATTCCATGTATTTTTCAGTTTTTTAGGTTAAGGTCAAAGTTTTCATCTTTATGGGGTTCAACATGCTTATTGCCAAATTTGTCCCTTTCACATCTGAGATCATGCACGAACACGTAACGTTTGTTTTCGAGTTTCTAGTACGTGGTTAATCGTTCTTTTTTTATGTTCATGTTGCCCTTAAGGTTTGATACTTCAAAATGTACCATTGATGTCTGTGTGAAAGCAAGCCATGAACGTTGCGAGTTCTCTCCATCCGGCCAAATTATACAACAGATATCATTATAGCAAGAGTTAAATTTTCATTGAAATACAACCAGTTAGCACAGAAATTCTGGAACCGCACAGTTTGTTTATTGAAATAAAAGAATCGTACAGGCACTTTTTCGATAGAAAAAACTTGGCTTGTAAGGCCGAATATTAACATCCTTACACTATTGTATATAGCTCTCACAATGTAGGTCGAAATTGCCCTCTAGTTTATCAAGCAAGAGTTTAATTCAGGCACCAGCTTCATCTGCTTGCACCGAAGATTTTGGTGGTTCCATCTCAAAATCTATATTAAAACAACTTAATAATGTTCAGAATACACTTAACATCCATCGTGTATGTTATACCTCTGCATTTTTTTCCGTCATTCTACATAAAAATTTCTTCGAAATGAAATTGATATAGATACGGGAACAGTAAACTCAATTACCACATTTATACTTTTTTTATGAAAGACACACGGACTATGCGATGAAAAATACACTGTTCTTTTTATATGCACATGTAATAAAGCTACATTACATCTACACCTATTGCCTAACTATAAATTTGTATATTGTTTTATATTTTCATAACCTTATTGAACAGTTTTTTTCTTCTCTAAAATCGACAATCAAAAGAAACTTGCTAGTTGAATTTGATCTAAATGGCGCCTGTTAAAAATCGCAGCTTCTTTTCCATCATTTAACCATCGATTTTTTGGAGCGTTGGATTGTGAATCTCTTTATTCCACTATGCAATAACATGACACAAAAAAACGAAGAGTCTTCTACTTTGAACCTAAAGTAAGTTACGCTTTTACAAGTAATTTTTTATTAGTAATAGTCTGATGTACCATTGTAGACCTTTCACAAAATCACCATGCAGCTGCTGGTGGAGTGGTCAAGTATTACCTCCAACAGACGAAAACGCAAGTGTTCCTTACCGAGATTTTGTGCTCATTAGCGAGTTTTCGGAGCTGGAAGGACCATTGCCTTTGGCTATTGTTACTGGAGCAACCTACATTGATCTAAAGCATTATATTAACGCTGTTGTGGATGAATCATTACAACGAGAGCTGCAGAAGCTTGGGCTAGAGTCATTTGACTTCAATTCTTTTGTTCTTCGTGTAGTTTCAGTCGACAGAAGTACAGAATACGAGTAAAAAAAACCCTGACGCCCATATGCAGATTATGATCAATTTGCTAATGTAACTTGCATTCTAGACAAATCGATGAAGATTTGAAGGAGCCCTCACCAATGACACCCTCTGTGTTATTCGAAGAATCTCAAGCGCCCTGCCCCTTTTCAATTCCAGATGACACTCAAGTCTATTTCACAGATTCTGAACATAATTTTTTTGCTTTTGTAAGTACACGCCATTACTATTAATCGCTGTAACTTAATTGACCTGATATTAGACACACCATTTAACGCTATTTGATATAAATGCAAGAGGATATGTTCACCCGGTGGCTTTATCATATATCACAAGAGACCCAAACAAGATTGTTATACGATTTGAGGAGTTGATGGAAAAGTTCAATGAAGTAATGTATTGGTTTTATGTCAATGACCGCTAGTAATTAACCTTCAATTGCAACGACCAAAAAAAAAAAAAGGTTTCTATACGAATGAAAAAAGGAAATTACTCCAACTTTACACTCGATCTGAAATGCAGATTATTAGATTTGGAATACACTCAATCTACACAAGCATTTTCTGCAAATACTTCCTCAAATACCAATAGTAGCTATTCATCTCAGCAGCAGAGACCTGCTTTGTCTATACAGGCCATTCAACAAGCAATTACGGCTACAAAGCTGATGATCGACACACTGGAGTCAAGTACAAGCCAGATTAATAATATAACTTTAAATAATAATGCTATGGTTCAAGATACTTTGACCTCTGAAACAAAACAAGAAAAAAAATCACATGCATTTAAAGGCATGGTAAAAGAGCAGCATTCTATCGATCCACACAAAGACTACAAACCCAAATGCATAGACACATTGTATCCTGTAGCTCATTTCGAGAGAAAATTGCGCTCGTTAGCGCAGTTATGTCAAGAACCTGATGAGCCAGAAGGTAGCGAAGAGGCAAATAACAGCAGCAGCAGCGGCAAAAACAACAGTAAGGGCCATATGAAACGACCAAGCACCACACATAACACCGCTGCGATGATACCGTTAGTGTTCTCGATGATTGAGCCTACTCTAACGCCTTCATCTTCTTCGGCAACAGCCAATACTATGAATTCAGTGCCTAATCAACGACCTACGTTTGCAAACGCCATCACGCATGACATGTATGCAGAAGCAATCAAGTATATTCAGGAAATGACGCATTGTTTGGGTAAGAGCAGTGTCGTGCTTGATGTGAATGAAGAAGAGGAGTTGTATCTAGAACCAAAGTCGTCCGCATTGACTTTTGGACACACATTTATGCTGAATATGGACAATCCCCAGCCTAGAGAGTAAGTTCCGACTTGTACAACACAGGCATTTCAGGGAGTGAATCATTGATGGTAGGAAAGAAGACCAGATTGCACCTCCAAGCTCAACTGAAAAAGTAAATATTTACGCAAGGCTGCATATATATTTCTTGAACGGTTAATTGAAGCTTCATGATGCAGGATGGCGAGAAAGAGAGACTAGACGAGGCAAAAGTCTCCAATACCAAGTGTGCATCAGAAAAATTAAAAGTTGAGCCGACATCTGTAGATGATGAAAAGCAAGTTCCAACGCAAAATGATGAAGAGCCTTTCTACCCAATTCTGTTTGCTCCAACACAACTATGGAAATCCGAGGATCGCCATTCAACTAAAACGCATCTACTACAAGTACTTGGACGCTACAATTCACTCATTGTCGATGTTATATTTTCCTTATTGATTGGCAGAACAGTGATCATCCAGGGAAGCAAAAAGAATAAAAGGTATTCTTTGCAAACGTATGCAAGATGAAATTACCTCATATATTCACTTGAAAATCGACAGTCTAGTGCAGCATGTGGTGCAGGCGCTTTCTGTCTTTGTTCCTGGTCAAAGTCAAGAACGAAACAAAATCATTGAATGGTTCGAAATAACTAAATTAACTGATGCACAGATCAAAGGAATTAAATTAGTTGGGGTTGACAAAAACTGCATGGATCCAAGTATACATATTGATAGCAGTTGTGTTCTAGACATTGACATAGAAAATGGGTCGCTGCATTCAAGTCCTGTTTATGTAGAAGGGCAGTGGATCAACCAATTATTAGATCGAATGACGCTTTTTTCAGTAAGTGATATCTAATGATCAATGATTGTAATATAACAAGTCATATTATAGTCTGATGAGTCCTACCTCGCCTACTTGCATACTGTATTCATGAATATGTCTCTAAAAGCGTTTGCATATCATCATCTCTACGTATGTGACGAATTCAAATTAGATGAAAGCCCTTCTCCTTCAACTCCAAGCAATAACACCAAAGGCTATGCTTCAGAAACTAATTCAGAAAGTAGCAACCTTAGTCGAAAATGGAGTTCAAGACTGATGAATTATTTAAAGAAACACGAAGATCAGGAAAGTAGCAGTACAGTTGCACCTTCTGTCACATCTTCTATGGCACCATCTGTTGAAGGGAGTGAAGATGAGGATAAAGAGGATTATTCGGAAGAAAATCAAGCTACCGTTACATTGCAGAGTCTGGGCAACGACAGCAACTCCAAAAATAAACCCAGAACTGTAATGGACTTGTTTCAGCAAAATGAGCCAACTACACCAGCCACAGCTACTGCAATCAGTCAGCATATAGACTATATTACACTAAACGATGTTCGTAGTAAAAGTATAGCCACAACTCACAACAACAATAATAACGGTAGAGAATTAAGCAATTCTGGAACTAGTAGTATTAGAAGTAGTAGTAGTAATAGTAGTAGTAGTAGTGGTAGTAGTAGGAGCAATAATGGTGGTGCTTCAAGTCAGTGTATGGGGGAAAAGGCAACATATCTTAATTTTGATGTTGACGATTTAGATCAATTCGGTGATACCCCGGATAGCGATGATAGTTCAAGTGGTGGTGGAAGTGAAGATGATTTGAAATCATCAGAAAAAGCTAAAAAACCAGTTCGCAGTAATGCCAGAAGAGGAAAACATAGGCTCAGAAAGCCATCCGATATTGGCCCTGATGGCGTTTCTTTTACAGAAAGACGGGGTAGAAGATACTTACAAGAGAAACTAAAGGTTTATGGGGATGACCAAACAATAGTAGTCGTAAGTCGTT
>MU619239.1:375782-399009 GCA_025201805.1 Parasitella parasitica
CTCTAATAACGTAGTATCTGGCTACCTGTGTTCTGTGAAGAAACAGAAAGTCTGTTAACGTATTAATAAATATTTGTGTTGGGTTACTTTTTGATATCAATTATCATTGGTTTAATTGGTTTCCCAAATATGACAATAAAATTGAATAAAGGTTTCATTGTTATGCTGAAATGTAGACATATTACTATTATTAAAGCACAAAGCTATATGTACCGCATTTTATACTTTTCAAATGTAACCTGAAGAGAAAGTATCAAATTGGAAAAACCACAAAGTGGGATGATGCTTAAACCTTTTTCTTTTACTCTATTCAATTTTTCTATGCTGCTGAGCATAACTTTACTATTGCTCAAACCTGAATCATTCAGTGTAGTCATAACAATGGTGTGCTGTTGTGCCAGGTCTTGAAAATGAGCACAGCAGGTGATTGTATATGATAAAGAATATAAGAAAGTAATAAAGACTTAATTTACCAGATAAATAACTATTGGCTTTATTGATCCAAAAGAAGCTTTCTATTTATATTAGCATAAATCTATATGAATCAATCTATAAAATGCAACCAGATCATGTTTGACATTTAATTGTCAAACATCATAGCATAGTAGTAGTCAGAGCAAGAGCTATTTCTATACTAAATCAGCTAAAGATTATGAATGTGAATCATTCATCGATATTTGAACTTCACAATTTAGATTAACTTCTATTTATTAGATACAATGATCGATGACATTTAAGCCTAGATCCGATCTGGAACGGTTGCCATGACAACTGAGTTGAAATAGTTGGTAACCGTGGTATTCTATGGATACGATAGATGTGACATATGTAGCCGTTATATGGATACAGCAGTACTTACCAACGATATCAGGCAGCGGATGGTTTATGATGGCGCCATAATACATAACTCCGGAAACGGGAAAGCGATCATGGTCAGTATCATAGTAGCCTACGGACGGACCAACTACAGTAGCCGCTCGATTTAAGGCTGTTCGATATAAGGCTATTCATGATATAAGGCTACAATTTTTTTGAATTTTTTTTTTAAGCAGGGAGTTAGCCTTATTAGCCTTATTCGATATAAGGCTGAAAATTTTCGAAATTTTAGCCTTATTTTACAGTAAATTGACGGTATTTAAATTTGTGTTGTGTTGAAAACTGAGCATTATGCTACAGATTTCGTACTTTTGCTCGATAGTGAGACGCTCTCTTGATTGTTGATTAATGCTCATAATATAATTGTTTGTCAAAATATGCTTTTTTAAGAATAAAGAAGTAAATGGATTTGACTGGACATGTGTCAAATTAATCTAATAGCTGTAGTACCGTATCAACTATGCGTGTGACTGTTTTAAGAGTAATAGTCACATGCACGATATAAGGCTATGTTCGATATAAGGCTAAAAAAAGCTTGCAAAAAAAGTAGCCTTAAATCGAGCGACTACTGTATGTGGTCGATGACCGCCTTAGGATACCGTCGTAGACTGTCATTCCCGCCGCCAATCGATAACACAGCAACATACTGATGGCATGAAACTCTTGATCGGCACTCAAGGCTTACTGATGTGTTGGCCACGACAAGTATATGCACCAGGATACAAGGGTGAAATCATACGTTTTGGCTCAAGCGATATATTGTGTCATTTATTGATTACTATACTCCTCCTCAATTGTTGATTCGCTTTGTACAAGAAGGTTCCATTTACTAGATTTAATCTGTCTAGGGGAAGCATTGGGATTTGGAATCATATCAGACATATCTTGCCTCTTGTCGCTCATCATGATTGTTAGATCAGAAAAAAACTTTTCACTCCATCCTCTGCGTACACCCTCTCCCCTTCTTTGAGAATGTTATCAAGGCATTCATGTTCAAACTGCTCAGAGATGGTATAAAAGCCATATAATACTACGTGCCCAGGTATTGCAGCTGACACACACTCTCATACAATATCCAAATTGAGTAACCTGACTATATCCTGTACAGTATAATATTGAATAGATATGCTGTTTCATATTTGTTGCTTCCTTCAGAGTTGGGATGGAGCTGTCTTCCTCTTTCTACCCCAAATGGTTTGCAGATGCTAGCAACAACCAAGCTGCTCAGTTATGTTTTGAAAGGCTTTTACATTGCTCGGTTGAGCGTTTTGACGGCTACCTTACAGGCCATGCTTTTTGCGGTATGATTTCCTAAAAAGATACGACTTTTTTTTCTCTTGGAAGTAAGGTAAAAGATGTAAATAGTATGTCAATAGGTAATACACATAATATGTCAAAGGGCAAGATTTATGGTAAGAACATTTATTCTCTCTACTGCAAGTATAACTCGATTGTAAACAAAGGATTTATATTTGAAACAGTTTAAAGGAGTTTGAGCAAAACCAATGTCTTGTGAACCAACTGTTCGTGTGTATGTCATTTAAAAGAGGATGAGTATCTTCAAGGAGGTGAAGTTCTCGTTATACTCTATGATATAAAGTATTTTTGAAAAGGATTCATGGATCTAAATAACTTTACAAGCTTTATTTCTCATCATCAGACCTGATATTATCTGTTCAACACATTATCATGGTATTTTGCTGATATTTTGTGGAGCATATTTCAAGGGACACAACATTTCGCTATCTCATACAGTATAATATCTGACTTGAGTAACATTAGATGTTGAAAGAAATACTCTAATGTATGTATTTGTGGTCAATAATAAAAGGAACTTTTTTTGCAGACCCAATGATTCTTTAACCAATTTGATGCATTATCATCGAAAAGTAAAAATGTTCTACATTAATCCTTACAACAAAACGTCATATCATGTTGGTGTACACTATACTATACCATTTGGCTATTAGTGGGATTAATGTCAACTTGAGAATGACAAAAAGCAGGTTTTTAATAAAATAAACATATTGATATGGTTTAGTTCTCGTCTTTCATCATAAGCAGCAGTTTTTTTTTTTCAATTTGCCTCAAAATGGCATTTTACTTAGATCCAAACAACAGCACAAGAGTTTTTTTTTTTTTTTTTTTTTTTTTTTTTTTTAAAAATTTTTTTTTTTTTTTTTTTTTTGTATATATTGCATAAGTTTACATACCTATCTGCATGCGTATTTGTTATTTTTATTGCATTGTTGAAATTACATCTAAATTTAATTCCATGTATGTAAGTACTTGTATAGTTTACTACTACGTACATATGAATTGCATATATGGATATAAGATGAATGGTCATATTATTATACTAAACAAAGTATTATATTGTAAAATAACAGCGCAGAAAACGACATGAATGCACATGTAATGTACAGTGAAAACAATAGATAAGAAGCTTGTATGTAAGGTGTCCTTTACTCCGTCTTTCCCTATACACATTACACAAAAAGTTGATTTCTGCCATCTTTTATATATATATACGTATGATTCCTGCATGCGATATAACATGGAAAGAGAGTAAATTATATGTACACAATAAAAAAAAAAATTTTAGATGCTACTCACATGTGTGATTATGATAAGATGAAATACTTGTACACTACTGTGAATATTTTATATATTTAAAGACATAAAGTAGCAATAAAGGGGGTCATATAAGGGATATAAGATAGGGAGGGAGGGGTATTAAGTACAGTTGATTTTTTTATGCTGCTGCTCACTGCAAGCAACAGATCTACCCTATAGGTATATTAATAAAATGTGGTATTTGTGGAGTGGTGATGGCGGTTGGGCGAGCATGATATTATTTACAGAGCGAAATTTCGGGATGAATCCAGCCATTTGATCGTGTAATCCAATCCGACTCAAGCTCGTAGTCATTGAGACATTGAAGGAGTTCCTTGATGTTGGATTCTAATCTGTTCGGATGACCTATTTCACAGTTAACATTGAAAGAAATAGAGGCATAAAGGCAGATTTTGACTTACCATGAACAAGAGCGAACTGAACTCGAATCTTTGATGTATTCTTGATTTTTGACATATGACACACAAAGGAGAAATATGAGTTGGGTTTTCTTTTCATGGAGCCGCTCCATACGATTTTTCCGTGAGGGTACATCCTTCCAGTCAACTTTCCATGGAAGCGCTCTTCGAGAACCTGATGTAGTTTACCAGCTGTTTCACATTCATGCTTTGAAATGCATTCAATGGCGATAGTCTATGCAAAAAGACAGGATATCAGTCATTGTGTGTGCCTGAGACATGTAGTAAAGATTACCTTTTCCGGTGCTTTTCTTTTAAATAGTAAGTAATCGCAGGTTTTAGTCCACCAATTTGGATAATGCGGCTCATCTTTAGAATATAGCCACCATGTACTCCTGGGCTCTTGCTGCTGCACTATGGTGCTCTCTATGGGCTGTGTCATAATGAATACATCTGCTGCATCTGATTTTGATCCTCGGGTTTCCTCAGTCTGGGCTAATGTACCATCATCATGTATCCAATGATGACGAGGGGCAGATGAATAGGAAATTAATGAACAGGCAGCCGCAGCCGCAGTAATCATAGGTCGATTTTGTTGCTGTTGCTGCAGTATGGAGCTGATAGCTGGGTAAGGGTCACCGTTTTGATCACTAATTGTTGTTGTTAGGGCACATGATTTTCATTTAAAAAATAAAAAAAAAAGAATAAACATACCCTCTTTTATCGATCGTTACGGTAGAATCTATCAAGTGCTGAAATGTAGTTGTGCTTTTTGGCGTTGGAGGCAAATCAAGTGTTCTGCAGCATGACATGGTATCGATCGAAGACTCGTAGGGCGTGGAGAGATTGTAGGATTCAACATCATCGCTGCCATGGCGCAAAGAACGAAGTGGGGGTGTCATAAGCACATCATCTGCAACGACGGAAGATCTCCGAAGAGGCAAACTAACTGAGCCTGTTTGTAATGTGTGTCTTAGTATACGCTGCAAAAAATGCTACTGTTGGTATGTGTACACTCACTATTGTTCTCCGCAGCCTCGAGTCGAAGAAATCTCTCTTGAAGCAATTTGCATGTCAGCTTTTGTACATTTGGACCCTGCTGGGATAGGCTTGCGATCAGGTCGGTCTCAGACTTTTCCCTCCACAGCACTTTGAGTGTCTCCCAAATCTTTCCGTCTAAATCAGACTTGTGAGTCACTAAGGAAGCTTGCAGTTGAGGGTCGTTTAGCGAATTGAACATGTTGGTTGTAGTGTGCTGCAAAAATCGCAATTCAGTGCCCAAAAACGACTTGTTGGTCAGCCAAGGATGGTTCAATATCTCAGCCATCTAAAAAAAATATATTATTAGCTCACGGCATGTGCGTGGTATGCAGCAGTCAATTGTATGCTTACAGTCATTCTTTTGGCTGGATCAACAACTAGCATACGCTTAATCAGGTCTTTTGCATCAGATGAAAGGTATTCTGGTAATGTGCGATATTTCCCTGTTTTAATTTTCGCCAGTAGCCTACCCATGTGTTCATCATCAAAGGGTAAATGACCGGTCATCATAGCGTATAAAATGGCCCCGCAGGACCAGACGTCAGCCGCTGTGCCGTCGTAACGTCTCCCCTAAAAAAGGAAATATGTCAATATTCAAGTGGAATGTTTGATATTTGTATATCCACTTACTTTTACAATTTCTGGACTTGCATAATGTGGGGATCTATGTAGACTATGTGTTTAATAACGGATCGAATCTTCTATATATATATATGTATATATGTATAATAGTTACCCGCAACTGGTTCTCAGTAATGCATTGGGCTGCTGCATAGCTGCCATTCCAAAATCAGCAATTTTAAGGTTCTTCTTTTCCTTGTCCAGCAAGATATTTTCAGGTTTCAAATCACGGTGGCTGATGTAGTGGGTATGGCACCAATCCAACGCTGTGATCATTTGGCCAAAGAGGTGTCTTGCTTCGTTTTCAGGCAGTCGACCCCTTTCTGCTAAGACATGGAACAACTCGCCACCCTCCAGATACTCCATGACAAAGTAGACATAGGAAGAGTCTTGCAGCACTTGCCGAAGATCAATCAAATGGGGGTGATGTAGCAGCTGCAGCACTGCGAGTTCTCGCTGCACAGATTTGGATGTAATTGAAGATGCTGTAAGATGGCTTCTTGAAATCATTTTAATTGCGACCTTTTCGCCCGTTTGTTTGTGAATACCGAGCTTCACACGGCCTACATTGTTGTTGTAAAGAATTTGTATGTGGTTAATAGGGATTAGAGTTCAGAGAAAGAGAAAGAGAGAGGAGTAGTAAGGAGAAAAGGGGGACATGACATGAGCAAAATAGGAAAAATCATAAAAAAAGGAAAAGGAAAAGGGTCAACTAAATGCTAAACTTACCAGACGCTCCACGGCCGATTGTTCTACAGAGGATGTAGTCGCCAATTTCTTTCTTTTTCTTAATGGCAGTGGGTAACGTATGCGATCGTTTATTTGCATGTTTGTTGGTTTCAATTGGCTGTTGTTGTTGATTGTGATGGCGTGCTAGATAAGTCATGAAGGCCATTTTTTTGTTGTATTGTGTAATTGTGCCCGCACTATTTATTAAGAGGTAGTAGAAGTCTTGAGTAAAAGAAGAAGAGCGAAAGAAAAGGAGGAGGAAAAAGAATAAAAAAAAATGCTTTTTATATATAGCATTTCAAATGTACATGTAATATGTATGAATGATAGCATTCAATACAAGCGCCACTTTGCTGCTGGTAAGAATAAATGCAAGATGACTAAAAAAGGGGTTTTTATCTCTTGTTTTGGTCAAAAACTTGTATGTCGAATTTATTTTGGGCCCTGGAACACAAAACAGGATGCAATTTATATATATAAACACAAACAAACTTTTATATATTTGATGATAATTATATATATATATATAAAAAGGGGATTCCCTGCTCAGTTTGTGCTGCAAGAATATGTACGATGAAATGCAAAAGAAAAAAATGGGTTGGGGTATCGTTTTAGATGGACTGGAGAAGGGAGGAAAATCCAACTAGAAATATACCAATAAAGAAAAATAATGGCACGCATCGATGGGTTGCATCTGCTCTAATGGCTTGTGGTAGCATACTCTGGAGCATCGAGTTAATTCAGGGCCTTCAAGCTAAAAATATATACAAAACACTTACTTGCACTGCAATTAGACACATCATGCCACTAACAACACCAAATATAATGCCAAACAGAAAGTTTTCCTGCTCTTGATCCACATTACGGATAGCCAGTAATCCCAGCACGGCGCCTACTGGTTGTGACATGCCGCCCAAGATGGAAGCATAGCTGAACGCAGCAAATCGGGATCCGGTAGCGTAATACAAAGGCAGCGAGATCAGGAATCCCTCAATAAGATTATGTATGGTCATTGCCGCTGCTACGCTGAGGCCTAACTGACTCGATGATTCATTTGATATAAACATGATCAACCCTTCTATATAACCGAAATATACCAGGCGTGTAAACAAACAGATAAACCATATCATGTAATACATCACAAGATGACAAACCTGGGAATTTGTGTATGCAAATTGCAATGGCTGTTTGTATGCCGATAAGAAAATAGTCATTTGTATCCTGCTCAAGATCTTCATCATGTATTGTAATGCTGCCATACTCTGCATCTCTATCACCTAGGTGATGATGGTGACGGTGATGACGGTGGTGGTGATTATGTAGTGGCGGTGGTGTTGGGGGTAATATAGGCTTCATCAAATCTCGTTCCTCTACTTCTTGCTCTAATATATCATTGTCGTTTAATTCAGGTCCGTGGACAAGTTCATTGATACTTGTGTTTCCAACGTCCTTGGAAGTGACAGCCGATGTCGGATCGCAAGTGTGGATGGCATGAGGCGCACACCATTGAATGAAATAGGACAATCCAACTGTAAATATAACTCCAGCAAAGAAGCATGAAAATGTCAGTAGATTCGAGTCAAACTTTTGATGCGACGCTGGTAATAACGTGTACAGTGAATTAAATACGAGGACTCCTCCGCCCAATGCCATTGACCCTGATAAAAACTGTTTGCTTTCCAACACTTTTCCGCCGAGAAATACGACACTGGCGCCGACGACACACGCTGTTGATGATATAATCACCATCAGCCATCCTTCAGTACTTGCTTCGATAACCATAATGTCTAAGAAATAGTTTTTTTTCCTAGAAAAGAAAAGGGAAAAGAAAGAAGTATGTCTCATGGCAAATCTCCAGTTCTTCATTTAAGTGGCAAGCTTTCGTCCCAACTGATTTTTAATTGGATGTTGTATTGAATATCGTGACACTTGCAGCAATCTTTCTATGAGCTTTTTTTACATTAAAAAAAGAGTGTATCTCGATAATATTATAGCAGCTTTATAAATTGTTTGACTCGATGCCTCTATACATAGGTAGTACATTTACCTTTATTGCCTTTTAGATTAGCAGCAGGAATCCAATGTTCTAATCGGCATATCGAAACCTTTTTGTTTTAGGTTGATCATCTCCGCTGTCAGCCGATAGAAACATGAAAAACATTTAGATTTGTTGACTGATTACCGGGTAGTATGAACCCAGAACAAAATTAAGAGATCATACAAACTACCAATGATGGGTTCAATTAAATACCTATTTGCAGTTTTAAATTTGTCGAGCTAGAAATATTTGAACACACTCCCAAAATTATGAATGTACCCGATACAGGCAGGCCTATGCTTGAGCATCAAGTATAAACAGAATGCCAATAGCTATCTCAATTTTTCAAAACCATGCTTAAGGAAAGCTTTTTTAGAGCCTGCTTACATGTAAAAGTAGCAATCCTTTTTCAAAGAGCAGGGATTTCATCGACTTTCTCAAAATATCAAACAATCTCGATTTAAACGCCAACTCATCGAGTGATCTAGTTGCCAAGGCAAATGGAGATCTACAAACCGTTTGATATAGCTGATTGCTTGTTGGCGGTAGCGGTGGTACCACAGTTAAACAGTCCGCGGAATGAATAAGGAACAAACAAGGGCCATATGCTACTTTTTTTTGTTGACAGCCCTACCATCTCATAAGCACAATATGTTGCGTCGATTCACAACCTTTGGCTTGACACAAGCAAAGTGCTCCTTTAACAAAACTCAAACCCTTTGGAAACCAACATCTGTCTGTTTGCAACAACAAAGATATGCTGTAAAGTAAAAAAGCTGCTAGTATTTAGAACAAACATCAAAAACTGAATGTTGTATTTTTTTTTTTTTTTTTTTTTTTAGGGCCATAACAAATGGAGCAAAGTTAAGCATACCAAGGGCTCTAAAGACGCAAAAAAGAGCATCATGTACTCTAAAATGTCACTCGAGATTTTATCAGCTGCTAGAGGTTTGTTGGAAAAAAAAAAAAGAATGCCTTGTTTGACAAATACTAACAGGAAAATATAAGCGGGAGGCATTGACCCAAGTGTCAACAACAAATTGCAGGCCATTCTGAACAGAGCAAAAGCAGCAGGCATGCCCAAAGATAATATTGAAAATGCTTTAAAGAAGGCCGGTGATAAAAACAAGGATGATCTCGAAAGTGTTCAATACGAATGCGTCGGTCCGGGAGGTATTGCGTTGATTGTGTAAGATCAGTTGCTGCGATGAGAGAGATTGGTTTGCTTACTGTTGTTGTTTTAAGTGAGGCGCTCACAGATAAGAAATCAAGGACGGTCAAGGAAATCAAGGAGGTCTTGAATAGGGTGGGTGGATCTGTTACCTCTGTTGGCTACCTGTTTGACAAAAAGGGCAAGGTTGTCTTTTCTGCGGGAGAGTCGGGGCACAGCTTTGAGCAAATTATGGATAATGCCATTGATTGTGGCGCAGAAGACATTGAACAAGATCCAGAGGAGAATTTGATTCAAGTCATTTGCGATTTCTCTGACCTTAATGCTGTATCCAAGGCGCTGGTGGATCACAAATACGAGGTCCAGGAAATTGAAGCTACCTACATCCCGCTTAGTACAGTGGACGTTGAAGATACAGACACTATTGAGCAAGTTGAAAAATGTATCGAGGACATGGACAACTTGGACGACGTCGTCAAAATCCATTGCAATGCAATTGTTCATAATCAATAAATGTATATATATATATATATATATATATGTATTTTATTAACAAAGCATGGAAATCTGTTAAAAGTACTGTGCGAGCGAGGCTTCCTGTTTCAATTCAGGGTGGCTGGAAACAACATAGTAGGTATGTAAAAGAAGATGAGGGAATCTAGTGGTAAAATAATACAAGAAATGGTCGGGTGGTTCTCCGTATACTTTCTTTACAGGGTCTGGCAGATCTTGCCAGTGATGTTTCTGTAGACATGATTAGTATATTGCTCGTAGATATGCCGCATTTTACATATATACCTTATTTCTCAAAGCTCTCAGCAAATCACGGACCCGTTTGCCATCGTATTTTCTGTAATTTCTTAGATCACTGGCAACAACACGATCAATACGCTTATACCAATCGCCACCCGTAACAGTAGCCATATTTGATTCAAGCGCTTGCAGCAAGCGCGAGGGCGGATCACGCTCTTCAATTTCAAATCTATCAGATGCGTCCTGCAAGAAAGTGAGTCTTTTCGAAGTAGACCAGAAGAATGGATGAGACAAAATGGTATCACAGTTGGGTCTGTTTATAAGAATCATTAGCAAGGCAAATTTCACATTGACTTTTGTATTTTTACAAACCTTTGCTTGGGTTCAATGGAGATCATTCTTTCAACCAAGTCTTTTGCTTCAATCCCATCTTCGCCCATAGAATCCAACTTTTCGAGATTGTAATGGCCGTTCAAAATGTTGTTTTCACGTCCAAATCGATTGCCAAACGGATGATCGCCGCCGCTTAAAACATAGTAAAATACACAGCCAGCAGAGAATATATCAATAGCCCTTGTCGCTTTCACGCGGCCCATCATTGTATTGGGGTCTGTCGAAGAAGATTCACGAGTGCTGCTAAAGCTAGTGTCTGATGATGTCGCGGCCAATGCGCCTGCCAATAGCTCAGGAGCTCTCCAGCCAGATGTACCAGCTGGCGAGGCTGCTGTATAATTAAAACTGCTCTGTTCACCATCTAGCTTTTTGCACAGGCCAAAATCAGATATCAGCACACGCATTTGAGGGGCGTCTTTTATAAATCGATTTTTGCAAGGCGCCAGTAGAATGTTGTGAGGCTTGATGTCTCTGTGCACAATTTTGAGCGAATGAAGGTATTGAAGGCCGCAAGTAAACTGCGATAGAATGTTGGCAGGGTTCATTGCGTCGCATTGCTGCATTTCGGGTATAGGCAGTGATCGTTCCATGTAGTCATTGAGCGAGCCAAAGCAGAGCTCCAGTGCAATGTACAGAAACCTATCAGATTCTTCTTTATAAAAGTATCGCACTACGTTGGGATGGTCATCGCTCTCTTGTAGCAATTTGACTTCTTTGAGCGCGACATCGTAAAAATCCAGCAATAATCGTTTAACTGCAACATCTCGGCTATCAAATATGCCTTTATATACAACGGTGCCATGACTCCCGTAGCCGAGAACTTTATCAGATATCTCTAAAACTCTAGACTTTGATTGCTTAAAGCTTTCCAAATCCAAACCAGTGGATGATTTCTTTACAACGGCAACTTGCTTTGATAGTCTTTGATTCATTTCTTGCTCTTCTTTTTGCTCTTCTTTTTGCTCTTCTTTTTGCTCTTCTTTTTGTTCTTCTTTTTGCTCTTCTTGCTCTTCTTTCTCCTTCCTTTTTCTTTCTTCCTTCTTTTCCTTTAGCCTTTGGGGTGCAACTCCCAAAGCTGCTGTTTCCGCCTGCTTCTTTTCTTCGTCCGTCCTCTCTTTGCTGGGTTTGTCGGTATCGAAGCTTTCCAACGAGTTGAATGAGTCTGCCCTCTCTCTGCTAATTTTTTCTTTTTCAGCCAATGCAGCAGCCGCAATCCGTGCTCTTGTTCGCTTCTCTTTAGCCCGCTTTTTAAGCAACTTTTTCCAGCGAGGCAATACTTTGACTTGGTAGAAGGCCTGCACTCGATCTCGATAGACATAGACAATAACAGACGAAACCAATATGTAGCTCTTCCAGAACTTGCCGAATCCTTCATGAAAGAAGCCTCGTTTTCTCCTCTCCTCGTCTCCATCGTCGTCGTAAGCATTCAAATCTTCTAAACGATGGTATCTGGGGATGGAGGGCAGTGTTGTAGCCAAGGATGATGGCGATGACGATGAGGAGGTTGGAGCCGAAGAAGCAGTGGGTAAATACAGTTTGGAATGGTGGTATAATGGATGGTCATCGTCGTCTACATCATCAATGATGGACTGAACAACATGCTGACCAACAAGGCAATCGATATGGTATTCGCAGCCATGGCAGCACATCTCGGGTGGCTTTTGGGTCCATTCAAAATCGCTGGATTTGGGATCATTGTTCTTGCTTCCTTCAATCAATTGACTTGTATCCCCTGGACGTCTACCAGTATACATAGATGCCCAAGGCGAGATTTGAACGAGTGGGTACTTTTTAGTTGACAATGCAAAAAGACTGCCATCGTGTACACCCACGTAAGCAGTAGCAATTTCGTGTTTTCGAAACATTAAGCTCAACATGTTACCAACAGCGCCTTTGGTGAGTGATTTAGGAGGGTCTTGCTTTGATAGTGCAAAGGTGTAATCTTCTCGACGATAAACATCAAACACATTGACTACAGGATAAGGAAGATCTCTAGTCCACATTAAATTACCGTCCTGAACATTGATGCCTGTGATGGCATAAGTGGCATCAGGGGCAATGTAGATGTCTGATGCAACCGCGCTTGTTGGGGCATCCCAATCCAACTTGTTGGGTATATACTCACTGTAAGTGACATTCCATAATTTCTTGTAATGATCGTCATATATTGCAACCTTGTATTCTAGTGTCAAAAATGCATGTTAGCTCTTTAACCCTCTCCTTTCTCGGAATTGCCGTTGCGAATACCATTTCTACCAAGAAATATAGTTCTTGCAGGATATTGACTTTGGGCCTGCGCTACCATGCGATAGTGGTTATCTACTTTATTCAAGTCTATTTGCTGAAGAATTCTTCCGTTTCGTGGGTCGATTTCAATCATTAATGTGCTTTTTCTGCCAATATATGTTGTGCCATCTGGTGTGCGGAAAGGTGAGTTGGTGACGATTTCTTCGACTGAAAAAGGTAATTTCTAAACAAGTTTTTCTGGATTAGTTGTTGTAAAAACGAACGCTTAAAAAAAAACCATCTACCTCCAGAGGTCTTCCATCGCCGTATATGTACAAAGTGCCGCCATCTTGGGGCTCTATAATATAATAGATGTCTGGATCCTCAACATCACCAGAGCCATCCCAATGACTTTGTAGATGAAACTCAGGGTCATCATTGTAGTCGTCTGAGTCCTCCCCGTCTGTGAGAATATCATCAAAAGTGTCCAAGAACAACCTATCTGAATCTTGATCAGAGTTGCTGCTGCCGGTGCTGTCTCGGCGATCAGACGTTGGACCCGGCTTATAAAGTTTGTGTGTTTCAAAGTTTGAATTTGACTTGATAAGCGAACTTCCTGGACCACCCTTAAGAGTCCAGTGAACATCACCTTGGAAACGATCTATGCCACGAATGGAACCATCCAATGTTGATACTAGTACTAAATTTGTACGTACAAGGGCACCATTTGATGTTGCTGCTGACGATGACGGTGCAGCATCTTTTCCCCCCTCTTTTCTAGAAGAATCTAATAATAAGTTTCTCTTTTGCTGATACAGAGTCATGTCGCTTGGAAAAGATGGTTTGGACTCGACACAGTAAATGGCAAACATAGATAATAATATAATGATGGAGAAAGAAACCCATTGAACCAGATTCAAGGTGCTTCTGAAAGACCTGACTACTAATACCATTTGTTATTAAATCAAAAAAAAAAGAAAACACTAATAGTAGAGTCGAGTTTTTAAAACATAATTTGTAAGAAACAGAGAAAGAATGGTTGGAAGAAAAAAAAATCCAAGAAAGGGAGGGGCAACTAGCCAGAGTTTTGCGAGGCCGGACAAGCTCTTATTTTGTTCAAACATCACGTGAAATGGGGTCTTTCATCTTCTTTCATCACCAACAACAATGGATGCAGCTTTTAAACTTTGACATGTTATTGGACATTTTGTTTATTATTAAGAATTATCATCAAAGATATCATAATTACTGGCAAAAAAATAAAAATAGTGCAGAGTTGCTTTAAAAGTACTAGAAAATTTGGCTTCATAAAGGTAAAAAATATAAGTCAAGTAAATAGGGTATCCTGATTACATTTATCCACACATAAACATGGTATCATAGCATATACATAATATATCTTTAAAGTGTATACAAAATTTTGAGCATTAAAGCCAAGGATGGAGACATATATAGCAATATGTATGTACAGGCAAGCTCTATGGCCTCTTTGAATGCTCAGTTTTCTTGGTTCTAGGTACGATATGTCTACAGCGATCTTCTAGCGATTGTATACGCAGTAGAGCCATACATTACTAGCATCTCTGAAGTATCCACGTAAACGGGTCCTCTGAACGATTGCGAATTAAACCATGTCGCAGCATCTCTTAGCCAAAGTTTTTCGATGATTTGTTGGCTTTCTACGTCGAATCGTACCCAATTAGAACCGGAAGCGTAAACCCATTCAACTACCATCGTGAGATTGATATTTGTTGTATGAAAAAAGTAAAGAGAGAGAGAGAGAGAGAGAGAGAAAAAACAGGGAACAACTCTAGCAGATGCCTTATTTATATATGTCCAAATAATTCTTTGATCTGTACATTACATTGAACTCTTGCTATCATTACTACAAGCAGGTGCACTCTCAAATCATTCATCTGGCGTCATACAGACCAAACCTCGAACACTTTGATCCCAATGCCTGCGCCATTTCCGGATTTGCGTAGCCATCAGATTTTCAACCTTCAGATCAAGTAAGCCAATGGATGCCCTGGAATTTTTTATTAAGCAATGTCAATATTGAATTATGGTCTTTGACAAACTGCGCCCCTGTAAAACTATTTACCGTTCATCTGACTGATTTTAATACAGAGAGTTTGTGGAAAGTAGTAGTGTGAGACAAAGTCTATTATGATAAAAAGTTTGTCCAAAGTGTCAAATGTAAAAGCCAACAACAATTGTAGTACATATTTTCTGATTATTGATGTTTTTGTGGGAATGCATGTGTAGATATATTATACTTGTCTGAAAAAAAAATAAAAAAAAAATAAGCATGGCTTGCAAATTAGCACCTTTAAAAACAGGGCTGATATGAATGACTACCATGCTGAGCAATTATACTATTATTTTGCTTGGCTTCTTCCAAACCCCCCATTCGACTCCGTCGTAACAGTATTCCATTAACGTAACATGTCAAGTGTGTTTTTCAGAAACGCAGAGTCTTTATATTATTAACCGCTGCTCATCCATAAATTGATCTGCATACACTATCGCGTTTATTCTATTTTGTCCAGATGGATACGTCATTGACATACTCTTGATATATTATTAATAGATTGCTCAGTATTTAATACAATGTTGAATACTTTTTCTGTTTTCTATTGCATCAGCCGTAAAATCAATAGCAGCATACTAGCATTTATTGTCCTTTGATCTTTAAATGAGCAAAAACAAGAAGAAGCCTGAGTTGATCTGGAATCTGATAACACGAATTACAATGTATAATCTTTCCTGTGTTACCCACCTTTAGTTTCCTATGCACTCGTTTGTTTCTCTCGTTATAAAATAAATAAATAAAAATGTGGGCAAAAAAAATCGTGGATTGCTTCTTTATCAAAAGTTAAAAAAAAATGCATTTAAAATTCTACAAAGAAATGGAAAAACAACTCCCCTTGCTTGATCTGTAGGTCATCTAAAGAAACACCAAGAGCTTTAAGCATTGAAGCGGTACATTTTATTATTAAACATGATAAAAAGTTAAAATTGCCGAATATCGTTGCAGCCAAATGCTTTATCTTTATGTTAAATAAAACATTGCTCACCTTGTAAATGGAACTACAAATGTCAATTTGAATTTTTGGTCACTGTTATTAAAATCGGCTTTTGTGCACCAGAAGAAACACTGATCCAGTACACATCTGGTGTGTCCAACTCAAAGACATTTGAAAGCGACTATAGATGTTGTAAGTTTGTCTGAAAAAAACGACAGATAGTTTCTAAAATCCAACTTTTAATTAGACTCAAATCTAAAACTCGAGTCAAACTCATTTGAAAACCATTGAAATACTGCAACGATAACCTGAACCAAGATTTTCACAACAATTTAGAGGCATTGTTGATGCCAGTTGTATATTTGAATACTAATCATGTTTTGCGTTATTAACGTACTGTTACACTAAAAATGGGTAATATCTAGCACAAAATACATATCTTAAAAGATAAGTTTGTACGTTACGTAAAAACCGACAGTCTTAATACAAACCTCTATGAGTATGTCGTATTATACATATTTCATATAGCTCTCCTAAATTACTAACTAAATATATATTAGAGACTACTGCAGCCATAATCAAATATAGTCTGAATATCTCCTAATTTGATGGCTTTCGCTATTCAAGACGTCATTATCATTCCTGAAAGATCAAGGAACTTGCCAATTAGCTGTCGCCCGCTGCGCACTCATCACTACATTTCATTCGTTTCCATAACGATGACTACATTTACAAATCTGAAAACAGTGGTGTGCATTTTACTGTGCTGCATATGTAAATATAATATAATACTTATTAGTCAAATTGTTGAGAAAACAGCAGTAGAAAACTTGCCACACATTGACAAGTTTTCAAATTCATCGTCTCGATATCAATAATTATCGCAACGAGGTTGTAGCACACGTTATCAGTAAATTCATATCGTAACATCCCCTTTTTATATTCATGTATTTCGCTGTTTATGGTGATACGCATCACGCGAGAGAATAAATAATAATATATATGTTTTATGGGTTGCATAACAACACACAAACACAATACAGTTCCCCACAAATAAACAGTGACAATCATGTCCATGTAAGGCTAACTAGCAATAATTTGCATGTATAAATATATATATATATATAAAGTATTACGGGTCAGTAGACGATGATTAAGCTCTTGTGTGAGCTCATGTGTTTGATCTGATAAATATGAAACTGAGAGAGCATTTTAAGACATGTTTTCAGTTTGTTTTATCAATTCATTTGTAAAATCACTATTCATTTGTTTTCGTATTTTGCGTTTCACATTGATAGACTTAATTCTCCAACAAGTAACACAGATAAATCAAATTTGATATTAAAACAATAACAGATATAATAGTAATTTTAAATATAGTGTGTATTCAATGTGAGTCATTAAAGGTTATCATCAAGAAATAGCAAAAAAAGGGGGCGAATCACTAAGGGGGAGGGAGGAGAGGGGAAGGGGAGGGAAAGGCAAGGAAATTTTGAATGAAAATGCTCAGGGAATCGTGGCAGGGAGACAACATAAAGCACAAATGTGATGATGTATGCCATGGAATCGATTTTAATAAAGGAGAAGGTGTTACAATAATCAATGTCATTTCATTAGCAATATTAAATGAGCATGGATATTTCTTTACTTGTCCATGGCATTTAGACAATTGCAGACTTGGGTCCAAAGCGTAGGATCATTCTTCCGTAAAATATATGCAAAGTATGCAATCTTTTGATTCCACGGAAGTACCCACATTAATATAAAACTAAGTGGTTCAGGATATATATGGCAAAAATAAGTCAGATGTATAACAATTTCTTCTTTCTCCCTTTTGCTTGCTTGCCTAGGTACCTGCTGCTAAAATGGCTTTTTTCGTCGAACAAGAAGCTTATCCAAAAATAAGGGGGGGGGGGTGTGCTCGCAAAAAAAAAGTATAAATACCCGCATTATTTTCTCAATTTTTGCTTTGCTTTTCTTTTCCTTCTTTATATTATAAATCACAAGAAAATGCTCTCTACTCCTTTGATTTGTCCTGCTACCTGTGAATTGTGTGGCCAATGGATGCCTAAGCATAATGTAAGCGATTCTTTTCTACTGGTAGCACTGAAACTAATAAGCATAATAGAGTGATTGCCCTAGAAATGGGATTCACCCCTCTCAATGGACCATGGACAATGCAGATCCACTGAACTGGCAAGAATACAACGACGCCTTTCAAGAGACACCCTTATGGTCACACACAAATGCTTTCCCTGCAATCGAAAACGAAAAAGACTGAACCTGAAGAAAAGAGCGAATATTATACCCGATAAATTACAGAGACTTAAGCACAAACAAAAACACACGCACATAGATATACATACACACACGCATTCATGAAACAAACACATCGCTAGCATTTTACAATGTATTACAACAACAAATTACCACTATTATATCCCTATTATTATATGCATTTCTATTAATTCAATAAAGTATCCCCTCCACTTTTTATCATCATTGCTACATGTAGTTGACGGCATGTTGGCTTTTAAATATTTCGTTTCGCATAATAGCATCCAGATCACTTAGTGCTACTCTGGCTTGATACCTTGTGAGCTCGTCAGGGTCGGTTTCCTCGGTGTACCTTAATGTGCGATACGTTCTTCTAAGACTTTCTGCTGGATATTCGTACAATGCCTGAGATGCCAGACCTCTGAAAAGAGACAAGATCAAAACAGTGGCAGCTGATGCGTGTGTTAGATAAACTGCAGCATGTTGTGACCCTCTTGGAAATTACCTCGTCTCACTTGTGCTGCTTTCTCAATTTCTAGTATGTTCAAAACCCAATCTATCAATTCACTCATTTGCGATGACAGAGCAACAGGGCATGTCTGACATGCCATGCTCAATAAGGATAGGGCTGACACACGAAGATTGCTGTCTTCATCTCTTCTGGCTAGCACTGTTTCAAGAGGTCTGACCAGTGTAGTAACTTGCAAAAAAAAAAAGAAAAAAAAAAACAGTGAGTGTGTGCTAGTCTCAATACAAACAGGGGCTTACCGTATTTCCCCAACGCATCTCCACATCGTTGGATTGTCTGCAATAGAGCCTCGCCGATACGAAGTCTGTTATCTAGTTTTTGTCCGTTATCGCTGTAAATATCGCCCAGTTTCTGAATGATCTGATTTCCATACGCATCAGTCATGGCGGACAGGCCTTTGACCGCATTTAAATAGATGTAACTGTCTTCGTCTTGCACTAATCTCACGAAAATGTCCAGTAGCTGGTCAAGGCCCTCCCCAGAAGAAACCAGAGGGTCTTTGGCCAGCGCCATTTCCTTCAACATGCCCATGCCATGCGCACGAATAGGCAGCAAATCATCCTGCAGCGATTTCATAGCATCTCGGTACTTTTCTTTGCTTGCTTCCAAAGATGTACCTGGTGTTTGTTTCACACCCGACATTTTTTGTGCAGACAGGTATGATGTAATTGCTAATAGAACCTCGTTGACAGATTCCTGCACAAGCTGGAACGGATATTTTTCCAGCTGTTTTAATGGCTCCACAGACGCTTTCAGCAGCTGGGTAGCTTGATTGCCCAGTTGCTCGTTTTCATGCAGGACTGCACGTATCAGGTTGACGGCCAGCACGAGCGACTCAAAGTCGTCTTCAGCAGAGAATTGGTCGTCATGGGCAGCGTCTTGGATGTCCTGCAGCTCTTGCTGATCTACAATATGTGCAATGTCAGGGAATTTGCTTGTCGGCTTGCTCGTCTTTTCTTTGCTTCTAAAGAGTCTCTCCACATGATCCTGTACAATGTTGTTTGCAAACGAGATGATTTGTGTTGGCTTCCCCAGAATAGTGGGTCCCAATGTATCCAGCATGCCCATAATGAGATGTAGTGTTAATAAGATGCTACAAACAAAACACTTGTTAGTTTTACGCCCAAATAGACACAAAAAAAAACTCAATATTTACATTTTGGGATCCTGTTTTCTCGCTTGCAGGGATGAATACTCGTTTAGCAAATACACGAAAAAATCGCCACACAAATCAGCATTGTCACTCGACTGCAAGAATTCAACCAGAACTCCTGCGTCGATGGGCAATTCGTTACCAGCGAGTAGCTTTTGCGATCTAACACGTAGGCTTTGTTTAAAAAAAGAAAAAGACCACCCACCCCCCACCCCCACCCCCCAAAAAATGCTACACAAACATATTCACCTTCTCAGTCGTAGTACAACGCCACCTGAAGGCCCTGGAGCAAAATATGCCACACGGGCGCCACTTAAATCAACCTTGTCCAACAAGATGTGTTTTAGTTCGCGGATCGCATCCGATGTCGTAGAGATCCGAAAGTAGGTAGACAACAGATCCTGCACAGTCTCTCTCAGCCCTGATTTGGAATGAACTGTGAACTCATACAGGTGGTATAGAGGCGCAATCGACGAGGATAAAAATGTTTGAATGACATCTGGTGATGGCTCCCCTCCAATCATGACGCGATGGAGCGTACACAGCAGCGATGTTAGTGCATCTTCCGGCAACGAGACCCGATCCATATCCATATCCATACCGTCGCTACTACCCACTGTGTCGTATTCTGTGGTATGCCATACATCCAATAGTGGCCCCACAATCCTATCCACAATATAGACCTTGGCAAGATCTGCGTGTTTCCCTATAATGCGCCCAATGATATATGTTACTGCTTGACACGTGGGCGAAGACAGAGGTTCTTTTTCAAGCAGCTGTAATAGCTGTGGAGCGATGATTGCATAATAACTCTCAATCGACGCCATTTGTTGTGGAACTGATAGTATAAGCTTGGCTATGCTCTCCAATTGCGCTAGTTGCACTATCAACAGTGAGAATAATATAAATGCCTACAATTTACAGGGTTTTTTTTTTTTTTTTTTTTTTTTTTTTTTTTTTTTTTTTTTTTTTTTTTTTTTTTTTTTTTTTTTTTTTTTTTTTTTTTTTTTTTTTTTTTTGGGCCTTACGTTGCTCCACATGGCCTATTGTGAATTCCAATACAATGGCAACTCCATTCGGCTTCAAGAGAATGCGGGAAAGAAATCTACCGCAGATGGTGCGAAGCCAGTTGGGCACAGGATGAAGCGGAGAGTTCCCTAAAAGTGCCATCAACGATTCCATAGCTCTGGACAGATCAGACCGATCAAATAGCCACATAAACATGCGTGCACATTTATCTCTTTCTTCTTTGTTGAGCCCTACTTGCTTTTTCGCTGGCAGCATCATATTCCCCGGCGTCATTGGCGTTGCTGATGATGGCTGCTCCCCTGAAGCGGCTGCCCGCTGCTGCTGCTGGAATGCCGATGTGGGCGCGTAAGCCAATTCTAATAACGCTGCATACAAATCTGGTAAATGGCGAGACATGAGGATCGAAGCTACGGTTGTGTAATTTTTGCTGCTTGGTACTCGTTCGCTGTGGGCAATGACATCGACTAAAGGCGTCGTCAGGCCAAGCAGGGAATATATCGTCTCTGTAGATACTGTCTGCGGTTGCTGTTCTTCGTCTTTTGAGAGCAGTTCTGCAGTAATATACGCGAATTGAGCCATTTTTTTTTTCAGTGTGTACTGGTATTGTAACATGCACACATACCATGATTTGTGTAGCCAGATTTCACTCTTTTGGATAGAGGCACGCCTACACCAGGCAAGAAGCAAGGATAGAATCCCCAAGATATAATCACTTGTAGTAACGTATGTATCAGCCTGAAATCTCGTACGCCCAGATAATCTTTATCGCTTTCATCCACTAGGCGCAAAAAAAAAAAAAAAAAAATGGAGATGCATGAATTTATGCTGTTCAATCAATACAAGGCCATCCATCCCCTTACCTCCTGACGCACAAACAGCCAACAAGGCGGTCTGGATTTCCAACAGGACCTTTAGACATTCATCAACAAAGGCTTTTCGAGGCTGCTTGTCACTTGTGTCGATCTGTAATTTCGCAAGACGCTGGGCAAGAATTTCCTCAATTGACCCTAAGCATCAAAGGGCGGGTTAGCCTCGAGTTGAATGCTAAATTGCACACTGTCTTTACCATCTTCTTTAATTTCAACTTTCTCTCCTATTAACCGGTGAGCCTGTGATAAATATTCTTTCAGCTTGGCTTTATCCTGCTCATGATTTGACATTTTTTTCGTTTGAGAGAAAAAAGAAAAAAATTAAAAAAAAAATAAAAAAGGCAGAGCAGTTGACAGAAATTAGTGAAATTCCATGTAGAGGAAGAAGAAGAAGCAGTCAGCTAATCTCTGGGTCGGATGCCATAATGACAAGCCTTGCCACGACATGCCTGTCAGTCCAAATACGTTTGCTCTTAACTTGTTTTTACCTGCATCTCTTTTTCCTCTGGGTGCCATTTAGCATTTTCGTAAAGACATTTTACAATTAAATAAACATCCAAAGCGCTCGAAAAATCTGAAATATCCCTTCAAAAGTTCCACTAGGCTTATCCCCTGCAAAATTAAGCATACACCACAAATTATCTGAATTTTCGTACCTGTACAGCTTATAGCGCCAAAAATTTTATACTCAGGTCACCCTTCAAAAAATAAAAAAAAAGCCTTGCACCTACTCATGGATTTTTGTCAAATTTCTGCCATGTTGGATTAATCGACGAAAAATAGAGCTAGAAAGATGAAAAAACACGGAAAATGGAGCTGGAGCCCTTCTCTATTTAAGGTTACCGTTTTTGGCATTGTTTGACAACCCAAAAGAGGATTTCATTTAGAAAAACTGATTTTCAATTTTTTGGTTTTAGCGGGAGATTTTTGGTGAAAGTTTTCTTGGATTTTTATATCGTTAGACGCGTCGTTTAATTTTACATTCAAAACCTTAACCATGCAAACCACACTTACTATATGATCTGTTGAGAAACAGTTGATAATCTGTTTTTTGACATTTTTTTTCTAGGCTCCGTATACAAGGTTGGGGTCTCATCCGACTAGATTTTTTTTTTGGTTTCGGAGAGCTACGCTCTCCGAAACCAAAAAAACAACGCATTAATTTGAACTATCGATTATGGTAGGCAAATGCATCATATGTAACCAGCTTTCGAGAGCTATTATGATATAATGGTCTTATTATTTTAATATATACACTTAAAAAGATTTGTAGCTGTAAAATTTATTTTGATCTGATCTATGTAAAGTCATTACACAACTTTTAATTCATCCAGGTACGCACAGTTTATTTGCTGATTATAGTGTATTTATTCTAAGATATTATAACCATATACACTAAAAAGTTAATTTGGTATCTCAGCATTGTTGAAGAATTTACATTTTTGACGGTTTTGCTTT
>MU619239.1:402999-444117 GCA_025201805.1 Parasitella parasitica
AAAGCTTTCGTAAATTTATAAATTTAAGCGTTGTATCCAAAATTTGTATATATTTTGAATCTTTCCAAGTGAGACAGCAATAAACCAAACCAACGCTTATTTTATACACTTTGTGTGCCCCTCGCTTCATGGGTTTTGGGACAGCGCATCACAATTGACGATTGATGTTGTATTTTGTGATCCAGGAGATATGATATTAATTGAACTATTTGAAACCCAATAACCTCGTTTTGAGCATTTTCATTGGTCGTTTAGAATTAATTGCTCAATTTTATTGGCTTAAAACCACATTTAAACCCAATAACCTGTAAACTAGAGGTTATGATTGGATTACATGACCCCACTTATGAGCAGTGAGCCTTCTTTTTCTTTTCTATACAAAAACGAAAGAAAAAAGCTCAATGCGTTTCAAACTCCGGAATATCTGTATGTATGCTGTGCTGCCATGGTTTCTGTGTGATTTTGAGGAGGTTTGGGTTTATGATACCGCATACTTGTATTTTATTTAAGCTAAGCAAGATTCGGGAAACTTGTGAAATGCATTGCAAGGAAAAAGAATTAATAACTTATAGTGCTTGTGAGGTAGTTGCCTTAATCTTCTTCGATGAGATTAACGGTTGTATTTTCTTCTTTGATTTCGTCAGTCTTCTTTTTTACTACCCTCTTTCTCTTCTTGGTTCGTTTGGTGGCAAGAGGCTGGGCTTGGCTTGCAAGTATTTCGTCCTCCTGCAACACGTTGTCCCATTCCTTCAAAAGAGCTTCAAGGTCACGACGCCAGAAAGTCTTGGGAGGCGTACCTTGAACGTCTTGAAGCTGGCTGTGTTTAGCGTCCTTTGATTTGAGTGCTTCTGCAACCTTTTGAGCTGTAAAACCACGAACATTGATGGTGAACAGGTACTCATAGCCTGTGCCGTCTTGACTATCATTGTTGTCGTCGTCATCGTCTACAACTAAAGCATTCTTCTTCTTGCGAGGATATATCTGCTTCAACCCATGCTTCTTCATATCGGCAATGACATCCTGCTCCTTTCGATTGACATAAACCAGCTTCTTGTTGATGACAAGGTCGATGAACTTGGCCTTGTTTTCGAGACGATCATATTCATCCTGAAGGACTAGAATGAGGTGTTGCTGTCATCAGCAATGTTAGACATAGCTTTGCGAGAAATGCCTTGTCTTGTGCACCTACCTTTCTCTTTTCATAGTACTCGAGACGTATGGGGTAGAACTCCCTCAAGATTTCTTCGGCAGAATCATATTTTTTGAGCTTGCCCTCCCTATTGAAGCACACCATGTTGGTTGTATTAAGGTTGGAAGTAAGTTTGAGGATCTTGTGGATATCTCCAGTCTCTGCTTTCGCCAAGTTTTCTTCGTCCAATTCAAGTGTGAGCTCTACGGCCGAGTCAGTAGAGTTGTTGAAGTAATCCTTATAAAGAAAAAGAAAGAAAAAAAACATGAGTTACTGCGCGAATTTTCAAAATGGCATACCTACAGTGATTTGAAGAGGTGGTGGTCTCTTTGGATCTTTGGGATCACGGCAGCTGTCCAAGAAATCCTTGTAAGAATCCGTCCAGACGCGAAGAGGCAATTCAGTAATCTTGATGTGGCCCTCTTGACTCACTTCAGCGATACCTTTAGTGACGAATTTACCAGTTCCACTGACAACTTCGCCCTTGAAGCCTCTGAACCAAGGACGCATAGGAACAATCTCTTCATCATTCATGATGCGGATAAGATTTTCAATGATTTCCCTTGGATCGTAGTTTGGAACATTAGTACTCCAGCCCATACCGATGCCGTCTGCGCCATTTACAAGGATCATGGGTAGAACAGGGACAAACCACTCTGGCTCGATAGGCTTGTTTTCCTCAATCAAGTAGTTCAAGAGCTCATCGTCATCGGGATGGAACACCAAACGAGCAATCTTGTGAAGGCGAGTGAAGAGATAACGAGGACTGGCAGCAGATTTACCGCCTTCGTGGCGAGTACCAAACTGACCAGCAGGAACAAGCAGATTAATGTTGTTGCTACCAACAAAGTCTTGGGCCATGTTAATGACAGTTGCAGCGATGGTAGCTTCACCATGATGATACTGTGTAAGACCAGCAACGTAATTTGCAAACTGTGCCACCTTGACTTCAGAGTTCTTTCCGCGTTTGCAAGCACCAAAGAATACCTTTCGCTGACCTGGTTTAAAGCCGTCGACAATGCTAGGAATAGTACGGATATTGTTGGCCATACTGAACAATAGTAACTCACGATTCACGAAATCGTCAATTCGGATCTTGCTGACACTGTGGTCAATGAAAATACCAGGCTCATAGGTATCCAGCCATGCCTTGCGATCGTTCACTCTTTTTTTGTTGAAGGCCATGTCGACCAGTTCACGGGCTTCTGGAGTTGGTGTAGCAAATTCCTTTTTGTGAATTTCCAGTTGACTAAAGTATTTACGGGCGTCTGCTTTATCAGAGGTACCCAAACCCTTAAAGTACTTGGGTTCCCATTCACTGTTTCTGTTGTGCTCTTCCGCCCAAGTCTCGTATTCAGGGATTGTAAAGAAGGAGATTTCCTGCTTGGTTCTCTTGTGCTTACAGCGGATAATAGGGGTGATGAATTCCAGCAAGAAGCCAGGAATATCCAGCAAGGAGGGGAACATACTGTCGATAAAGTTGATCAAAAGACCCTTGATGTGAGAACCGTCATGATCCTGATCGGTCATCAGCATCAACTTGCCGTATCTCAGCTCACTGACATCCGTGTACGTCTTGTTATGTTTCAAGCCAAGAATCGCTTTGATGTTGGTGATTTCAGCACTATTCATGATATCCGCAGCTGAGGAATCACGGACGTTTAGCACTTTACCACGCAGAGGGAAGACGCCGTACTTGTCGCGACCGACAACGGAGAGACCGCTGAGGACAAGCGCTTTAGCAGAGTCACCTTCCGTCAAGATCAACGTACAAGACTTGTTATGGGGCCGAACACCAGCCAGATTAGCGTCTTCAAGCTTGGGGATGTTGAGGCGACGGGCCATAGTGCCTTTGTCAGCCTTCTCCATTTTTTCGTCCTCCTTGAACTTGACCCATCTTACAATGTTGTCAATGATACCAGAATTCTTGATGTTTTTGATGAATGCGTCAGTCATTTTGTACGTAGAGCCAAAGGCACTGGCACGCAATGTCATGTTCTCCTTGGTTTGAGAATCGAAAGCAGGGTTTTCAATCAGGCAGTTGATAAAGAGACACATGTGGTTTTTGATTTGGAAAGGTTTAATGTTCTTGCTATGTGCTTTTTTTTGTACCTCGGGAAGCAGGTGTTTTACAATTTGATCGGCAATGTAGTTGACATGAGTGCCACCTTTGGCTGTGCAAATGCTGTTGACGAAACTGACTTGGTTGAATTGGCCATCACTAACAGCAAAGTTTACAGTCCAGCGAGGGCAATCTTTGTTGTTGCCCACAATGATAGGGGCCGAGCCTTCTTTAGGACGGAATTCTATGGTGTGTGAATACAAATGGCAGTAATCTTGAAAGGTCTTGACCTCGATCTTTGTGCCATTTAGCGAGACATGGACGCCCTTACATATACCGGCTAAATCGTAAACACGCTTCTTGATGAGAGCCTCGAAATCTTCGTCCATTTCCGTCAAATTGAACTTTTCGAGGTCGGGTTTGAATGAAATGCGAGTATATTGTTCGCCTCTGCCGTTGGCAGTGATGTTGGGCTTACCAATAGTCGTCATGTTATTCTTGAAAACTTGCTTGTACTTGAGCTTTCGTTCTCTGTCGCCAGTTTCCACAGTGAATTCAGTGCTGAAAATATTGCAAAGCTTGGCACCGTAACCGTTGCGGCCACCAGTAACCTTCTTTTCATTGTCGTCGTAATTGGAAGATGTTAAGAGATGGCCGAAAATCAATTCAGGAACATAACAGTTTTCGTCTTTATGCATTGTGATGGGAATACCACAGCCGTTATTGCGAATTGAAATAAAGTTCTGGCTGCGGTCGATTACCACTTCTATAGCGTTCATGGATGGATCACGTATCTATAGCAAGCTGATAAGCGCTGTGGTCCTTAATACACACCAAATGTCTGGAGACGGTTACCTTGTTATCGGCAGCATTGACTAAAATTTCGTCAATGATCTTGTAGAGGCCAGGGACGTAATTTATCTTTTTTTTAATAATTGTATTGTTCTCAGAGTTGAAAATGTACATTTCTTGCTCTTCAGATTCAATAGAGCCAACGTAGGTGTCTGGACGAAGCAAAATATGCTCCAACTGTGTCTTTTTCTGGTAAATCTCTTCGATCGTCTTGTTGTTGGGTGTGCTTTCGTTAAAATCCGCAGCATTCGATGCCTCTGTCATTTCGGTATCCTGCGAAACGAAATCATCTAGTGCAGGTGTGGAAGTCTTTGCTTTTTTCAATGTCTTTGGAGTAGTGGCTTTCTTTTTAACAGCTTTAGGCTTTGGCGTAGATGGCGATTCAGGTGAACTGTCTGCAGCATCGTCATCTTTGGCGGTAGAGACTGTAGTCTTTTTAGGTTTGGCTGCTTTGGCTTCTTTGGCTGCTTTGGCTGTAGTGGGCTTTGGAGAACCGGTTTTCTTTGCGGATCCCATGTTAAAAATGGGTGCAAGAGGAAGGCTGTTGGCATCAGCAGTTGCTGTCTTCTTGGGCGTTCTCTTGATGGGTGTTTTCTTGACGCTAATAGGCTCCTTGGCTTTACCCTTGGAAACACCAGCTGCTGCTTTACGTCTCTACATTATACAAGATGAATAATCACAGGGATCAAAGTGGCAAGATGCTTACCTTTGATGCAGGTGCTCCGTACTCGTCGTCTGACTCGTCATCTAGCTCAAAGACATTGTCATCATTGTTGAAATCATCGTCTTTATCCGAATCAATCTCGTAGATTTCAGGATCGTCTTCAAAATCGCTCATACTCTGATAGTGAAATCGGAAAAAGTAAAGAGATGTTCAAGATTTACGCGCAAAAGCACGCGTCAAAGGGGATCAATCCGCTCAGGAGTCACATTATGCTATTATGGTACCGTACATCCACCGTTTATTGGGAGTGTTTGAAATAACTACTGTAGGACTTGGGCATCAGTGTCTTTAGCTACTAAATTCTCCCGTCGTAGCCATGGCAATAACTAGGCCAGCACCTGTTATGAGAAGCACAAAGATCCATATGAAGGCGGTTCCTCTAGTACAGCAATCATCGCCAGCTCTAAATGATCTCGGTGCTGATGCAGCAGATGTCGATGTAATGGATGAGGGCATTTAATATTTAGAAAAATCTTTGTGTTTTTTGTTAAAAAAAAAAAAGTGTAGACATCAGCCCAATATATAGATATTGGTTACAATGAGTCCCCAGTTGAAGTATTCGAGAAGAATTGTTCTGCTTGGCAACTTTTATTTCATTGTCGTGTAAAGTATAGTTGTCAACACCTCTTTTTTTTTTCTTTTTTTTTTTGCGGGATTTCATTGCTACAGCTAAATTTTATTCAGGATCTCATTTCATATATGTATGTTTGAGGAAAACTACTTGAGATTTTCAACATTAATTCAAGATGATTAGGTTCGGTTGTCTGATGCAATTCCGTAGATTGTAATTCAAACAGATAACTTGATGGATTAATGGTTTTTTGGTCAAACTAATAAGGTAAAATAATGCCATGTTTATTCATTTAGAAATAATTATTGATTCGTATATTTTGGCGATTTGGAATCAAGTAATAGAGTCTTTTGAAAGCTACTTCTAGCAATCACGGTAGCTCTAGTCTCGATCGTTGATTATGCCCGAGTAGGAAAGGATCAAAAAAAGACCACCTCCAAGCAATATGATAACAAGAAGTATTGCAGCAACGCCTTTTTTAGTACAGCATCCTTCCTCCTTTGCTGCTGACGAGTTTACTGATGGTGTTGTTGACATTTTGCTCTTCAGGATTTTTGCGACTTACTTTTTTTTTTTAGCTAAAACATCTATCCATTATATAAATATTATCATTACAATGAGACCATATTTTAGCCAATCTGTGTAAAAGGATCTGTGTGATTAGCAACATTTTATTTGTTGATTTTTTTGCATGAATTAGTTGTCAACAAGTTTTATTTATTCATGGCAGACGACTTATTTCTACACCAACAAAAGACGTGTAATTAATGTTGCAGGACAAGAAGATTTCATGATTTCGCGATGTACGCTATTAACGATTGTTCCTGAAACCCACTGTCATATTATTTCAAGTTCGATCTGCGTATATGTATGTAGGGTAAATGATTTAATATGCATGAAAATATCACATATTGTATGTATATTTATATCGTATCATACAACACTCTTATTTCAACCAAAAAAAGAACTACTCTTGCATATAACTTTTGATACATGTGTCGCCCAATGGAAACAAAGTATATAATGGATAGCCCTGAACGTGGCGGTATCAGACAAGCATAAATCATGGCTTGGTTTGTTTTTGAGCAAAGGTACAAGCATTTTATGTGCATTTTTTTGTATAAAAGTTGGTGTTTTCAAGAGCCAAATGTTCATGTATATGCTTGCAATGGGAACTAGAAGGTATTTATTAGATGAAATTGGTTTCAGGGTATAATGGCACATTAGTTTGACTTGAACAATGGGCGATGTCTATAGCAAAATTATAGTCATATACGATACGGTGATAGCGAAGCGAAAGAATTACAGAGATACCACATCAATACAAGTATAGCTATTTGTCAAGGAGATCCCCGTCATCGGTTCATTTTCCATTATCTACACTATGCTAATGTGTTTTGAGTACCGCATATCCTATATACATGCCAAATCCTGTTTGTAATAGGTTTGCATGAAGTTTAGCAATACCGGGTATACTTCTAGAATTACTAGATAATATGATAGAACGCGCTTCGTTATAAACAGTGGTGCACACTTTATTTTGGGCCGTTTTCATGTATATTTCAGGTTTAAATTATTGTTAATATACAATGCATCACAAGCAAAAGCAGTGAACCGGGTATTGTTTCTTGGCCATGTATTTCATTCCATCTAGATGGTAATGGAATGCTTAGCGAGATTTTCATGTAAATGAAATCTAGCCAATTGATATTTAGCCAAAAGTATTAAATTCTAGGGTCATTCATTTCTGAATTTCAGGTATGTAAAAAAATATTAGTATACCTGGATTTACGCAGCTCAGATTACATATAGAGGAAAAAAGAATAACGTCAATTTTTGATAGTAGTTTATAAAATAAGTTACAGAGCGTTTAAAGATATATATAAATATATAGGAGAAAGAAAAGAAAAAGGGTATCATGGTTAATATTTTGTGGGAATTGGTCTTGCTAATGATGATGTAGATACAGAGGTAGATCTGTCTCGTTTCCTTGACAGTGCACTGAGAAAATGCTTAAACCTCGACGCAGTGTGATCTTTTGTATTTGTGCAATACTCTTGCTGAGGCGAGGTTGAGGCTATTATGATTTTAGTATTACTGCTAATATTCTTTTCTGGAATTGCAATGGGTTGCGTTGTGGTTGAGCCCAAGGCGGGATCTGACAATGTTAAAGAAGCTGTGGAATACACAGAAGACGATGATTGTGAATGTGGAGTGGTTGATAATTCTTGAATCATGGATTGCGATAGATCAATGTCAAATCTCTCTGTGAATTTTGAAGCAGAAGACATGGTTATATACTGATAAAGATAATTGAAAGGAGTGAGGCAAGAATGTAATGTTGCTTATATTTATATGCCCTTCAGGATTTTTTTTTTTCTTTTTTTTTTTTTTTTTTTTTTTACTTTGACTCGTAACCAATACAAAAGCATAATTTGAACCCTCTTTTTGACAATGCATCATCTCCGCCTATTCTTTTTCTCTACTAATTCGTAGCTTATTTTTATGTTTGTCCAAACCAACAAATGTACTTGGTGAATTCCAATACGTTGTTCTACAATTCATATTGAAATGCAAAAGCTATCCGGCAAAGCAATCAAACATGTGCTATTTGGATATTCGGATGAATCCAGACCATTTTTTGCTTGCAAGACCCTAATTTAGGCAATTTTCCATCTGACATCATGGCTCATAAACAAGCTTTTGTATTTAACCTCTTGGATTTATTTTAATAATATGATATATAGGAGCTCATTACAAATATGCAGGCCTATTTCTTGAACATTCTTGGGTACTAGCGACGCATGCCATAACTCAAAAACTGAAAGAATTCTTATGTCTACGCTGAAACTATTTTTAAACAACCTCACTTGATTTGGCATCAGTGCGCTGGTTCTGCTTTTGGGAATATAAAAGTAATCATGATTTTCGACTAGCCAATTAAAAATTCTCAATCTGCCTAATGTTTAGCCGGGCAATCAGCATCGAGATCAACCATAGTGCCTTGAAGCAAGTTTTTGGTATTGGTTCTCCCGTTCTCTCAAAATTTACCAAATATTGGATAGTAAAGACGGGACAGACATGATGTAATTTTGAAATCGTTCATACCACGGAATCACTATAGTAGTAATCTAATATCTTCTTTCCTTCCCCAAATTCATCTTAAAGATTTTGATTGACATAGTGTGCCTGGCCCTGCCAAAAGTTTGAGAGAGCTGGGAGCATTTATTATCCTTTGCGTAATGTGTGAGAAGAAAAAGGTCAACAGCGTAGTATTCGTGTAATGATTATACTACTCCTCTATTTCCTTTATAGCCCAACGGCCGTATCATGACCTTTGACATCGGAACGATAATAATGCATGAATACTTGTCGTTCTTTATTTCCATTTCTCTTGTACATAACGTTAAGCATTTTACTATATTTCGTCTCATTTATGTTTTTACAATGAATAAGCGTATTTTTTTTTTAAAAAGATTACCCTATTCTTTCAGATAGTAAAAGCTTTACAAAGAAGAGGCATTTAAGCAGAGAGAGCGACATTATATTACTCAAACTTTACTAACGGATTACCACCTATCATCAGATTCAAAACCTCGGTAATGCAGTATCGCCAATGGAAATCCCAATTTTGGTTGCCTGCGCAGAAAGCTTTGTTTTGACAACGATGCCACTTTTAGATTAAAGACGTGGCAAAAAGCTCATCAAGTATCAAAGGGGAGGGGGGTAGAAAACTGTAAGCACTGAGGCCGATGCCTTGTCTCTTGATTGAGTTACTGCTTATAAAAAGGCCAAGATTATTTTATAAAAATGTCTACAATATATTTATTTTTAATAAGAAATCATCCTATAAATAATCTACAAATAGTGAGGGTGGAGGAGGGTGGGAAAAGTTTACATGTAATGTTGGTTTTTAAGGTAAAAAAGGGATATTTAAATCAATTAGCTAAAGATGATCTATTGGGGGTTAGAGCCACTGTTGTTGTTCTCAGAGGCGGCACCTTCGTTTTGGCTGGCACGGTTCTTGTAAACCATCTCGAAAAGCTTCAAAGAGCTAGACTGAAGGTCATCAATCTTGGCCTTGAGATCTTCAGGATTGACGCTAGCATCGCCGGACTGGGCCTTCAAGGCTTCACCACGGAGAGCAGTAATCTTTTCCTTAAGCTTATCAGCTTCAGCGTTATCGAGCTGCTCCTTGAAATCATCCATAGCCTTTTCAGTCTCGCTCATGACAGAGTCAGCACGATTGGCCATCTCAATGGTATCACGACGAGCCTTATCAGCTTCAGCGTTTGCCTCAGCTTGCTGAATCATATTTTCAATTTCGTCATTGCTCAGACCCGAAGAAGCAGCAATGGTCATAGATTGATCGCGGTTGGTAGCCTTATCCTTGGCACTAACATTGACAATACCATCAGCATCAATATCAAATTCAACTTGAATCTGAGGAACACCCTTGGGAGCGGGTGGGATACCAGTCAAGTTGAAGTCGCCCAAAAGCTTGTTGTCGCGACAGAGTTCACGTTCACCTTGGAAGACACGAACGGAAACTTGAGTTTGACCATCAGCGGCGGTGGAGAAGACTTGAGACTTCTTGGTAGGGATAGTAGTGTTACGGTTAATCAAACGAGTAAAGACGCCACCGAGGGTTTCAATACCCAAAGAAAGGGGAGTAACATCGAGCAACAAGATGTCAGTAACGGAACCAGCAAGAACACCGCCCTGGATAGCAGCACCGATAGCAACGGCTTCATCAGGGTTGACAGACTTGGAGGGTTCTCTGCCAAAGACAGACTTGACAGTTTCAACGACCTTGGGCATACGAGACATACCACCGACCAAAATAACATCGTTGACATCCTTGTTAGCGATACCCGCATCCTTCATGGCCTTCTCGCAAGGAGAGATGGTGCGGTGAATAAGATCGCCGACGAGGGTTTCATACTTGGCACGAGTCAACTTGGAGTTGATGTGCTTGGGGCCAGAGGCATCAGCAGTGATGTAAGGCAGGTTGATGTCAGTTTGGACAGTGGAAGACAACTCAATCTTTGCCTTTTCACAAGCTTCACGGATACGTTGGATAGCCATACGATCAGTAGAAAGATCAATTCCAGACTCATCCTTGAATTCTTTGACGACGTGGCGAACGAGATGAGAATCGAAATCCTCACCACCGAGAGCAGTATCACCGTTGGTGGACTTTACTTCAAAAACGCCATTTTGGATCTCGAGAATAGAGATATCAAAAGTACCACCCCCCAAATCGTAAACGGCGATAGTAGAGTCACCAGACTTGTCAAGACCATAGGCCAAAGCAGCGGCAGTAGGCTCGTTGATGACACGCATGACATCAAGACCAGCAATCTTACCAGCGTCCTTGGTAGCTTGACGTTGAGCATCGTTGAAATAGGCTGGGACGGTAATGACAGCGTGCTTCACCTTCTTGCTGAGGAAACCTTCGGCAGTTTCCTTCATCTTACCCAAAACAAAGGCACCAATTTGAGAGGGAGAGTATTTCTGGCCATTGGCTTCGACCCAAGCATCACCGTTGTTATGGGCGACAATCTTGAAAGAGACGGCAGGGATATCAGCTTGAACAGCAGGATCCTTGAATTGACGACCAATTAAACGCTTGGTTGCGTAAACAGTGTTTTGAGAGTTGACGACGGCCTAGAAAAATAGCAAGGTCAAGTTTTAGCAGATGACTCATAGTCAGCTCCTTCCCCATCCGATAGACACCCTTTCCCAAATCTGCTCTATTAAAGTCAATAATTACCTGACGCTTAGCGGCTTGACCAACCAAAAGTTCTCCATCCTTGGTGAATGCAACAATTGAGGGAGTGGTACGAGCACCTTCAGCATTCTCAATAACTCTGGGGTTCTTGCCTTCCATGACGGAAACACAAGAGTTGGTAGTACCCAAATCAATACCGATTACTGGGCCGTTAATAGCTTGGCTATAAGCACGAGAGGCGGTGGAAAGAACACCGGTCTGCGTTGACATGAATAAGGTTAGAGTTCTCATATGTCAAATCATGAACATGAGCTTTCAACTTACATTGCGTGCCAAGGTGGGGAAAAGACGCTGATGGGCAACCTTTGATAAGTTGTACATTTGTTAGATGATTGGAGAAGAAAAAAAAGGTGGAGAGATGGAAAAGAAAGACGATGAAAGGCAGAAATCTGAAGGGTCTCTTTATATGCCAGGTACCTTACGAAAAATATATTTGCCGGGGTTGACTCTAAAACGAGTTTAATTCGTCCCGATTCTTCGATTTTTGAAAATGAGCTGCCCAAAGGTAAGGCGGGGATCTGAATAACAGCCAATCTTGTCCTATAGCCTTGTGCTAGAATATGCTAGCAAACTGTTAAGATTTTGGTGCAATTGCCTTTTTTGAACATATTTAAATGGTGCACAGGTGCTGTCCACATTCATCTCATTTGGGATAAATAATCGTTTTTTGACTCATCAATGCAATGAGTGTGATTTTTCTGTTTTTCTATTTTTCTTCTTTTCTTTCAACATGGGATATACAAACATCCATCGGGATTTTATGGCCAGCAGAAATCCGCAGTTTACAACTACGGATAAATGCTTTACATATATCATAACAGTTCTTGCTGTTCGTATTTATCGAATATCATACACATAGAGCAAAAGTGGAAACATTTACATAGTTACACGGTTTCTACCAAGACATTTATATGCCTGGGCTGCTTTTAAGGTTGGGATAAGGTACTACGTAGACCGTTAAATAAGATAGCTGTTATAAAGTAAAGATTCAAATTGAAGTCCACATTGCTGAACGCTGTATTTTATGAAAAGAAACGACCAAAAAAGAACAGTGTTGTTAAAAAGTCCCTAATTGAGAGATTAGAGGTGTTTAATCTCTAATAAATATTAACAGTATAAATTTGTTTAATTTCACGTTTGATGGTATGCGTTACAAACAAATCATTTAGTTGAGAATCTAGAGTGATTCGCGCTGGAAAGAGATCCTGTTTTCGACTAGAATTTTCTTTTCGTATTAACGAATTGCCTACAATAGTAACTATAAATCAAAATTGAGATAAAATGGAATACTTTATTTCACAAAGCCTCAACTGCTTCGCGGTTCTTTCTGGTCTTTTTGCTCAATTCAGATATCACATTTTGTTTGGTATCAACTATCTACGTAATTCCTTTGAGTTTATTAAACAAAGTAATTTTGAACACCCCTTAGTTTCTTGCAACATTAGCCACAAAGAAATGCAGAGAGCTTTCGTTACAACATGAATTCTGTCATCCTTCAAGTGTCAAACAAAGACACTTTTTCTTGAGTCTGTTGCGAAAGAAGCTTTGAATGCAAATTCGCAACAGTTGTTGTCATTGTTGTAAGCTTATGATAAAGTCTCACGCAAACATCCTAGGTGACGTAACGTTGAGTGATTAGTGAAATGCAAGGGTAGAAAAGGCAATGCAACTCATGAAGAAGGTCAGTGTATGCATGAGTTATCTCATATCAAATGGTGTTAAAATTTCAAAGATATGTATTGCTGCATTTGTTTATCTTTCTAAACGGGTTTTTCTTTGTGAGCAAACATACCTACGCACACAGGTACTGGTAACTTTGTAATATCTAAGGCCATGTTGAAGGATTTTGGGAGGCATTAGAGTAAGTGTTGGCCATGAGCGGTCTCCGTAGACTTGGAAAGATGTCATTTAGCTACGATACAGCTAAATGATCGATACCGTTTTGCCTTGATTACATTCTTGGCAGAACATTAATGAAGAAAGACAGCATAAATCGTATTGTGATCTGTGCCACAAAAATGACGACCCTTGGGATTAATTTCCTAGTGATCCCAATGCCCTCTCCAATTTCGCAAACACAACTAACTGAAGCCCCATTGTACTCTTGATAAGACGGTTTTCACATGCCACAACTAGGAGCTACGCTAGCTGTCGTCTCGTTATCGCAAGGACGTCTCAATATTGCACGATTCATTTTGGTATCAATGCAATCTCTAACACCAGCCAAGTTCCTTCCAGGCAAAGTGAGCGCATGTCTTCATCAAATAGCTGGAAAGTGCACATCTTCATTTATGGTTAAATAAAGTATAAAGCAATCCTTTATAAAGCTTCATTTCCTGTCTGTAAATTTAAAAACGGCTATTGTATGACTAGAACGAATTTCGACTAATGTAAAACCAAAGACAAGCTATTTATGAAATACCAGGAACCACTGTCAGAAAATGGAGAGATTGATGTTTCTTTCCCTCTGCTCTTTTGAGACAACGAATCGTAGGAGACTGTAATAGGCACCAAATGAGATGTTCTAATCTGAAATCTCACTGTGAACAGCCCAGTAAAAAAAATTTTCTTGTATCAGAAAGAACAGATGTATACAGCATTTGGCAGTAGTGTACTGGGTAAAAAAACTCTTCTTCTCTTTGCAAATTCTGTAAGCGTTATTCATATACACTAGAGTAACCCGCACCCATGGCTTGCCCATGAAAAGAGAAAAAAAAGGGGTAATTGAAAGGATGCTCTCCATGTAGCGGTATTTAGCTGGTTGTTCAAATAACTGGGGTTGATTTGCTTCGAAAAATAATAATAAAAAAATAACAATAAATAGTGATAGGATGGAAATAATAATATAAATTCATTCTTCAGAATTTTTTGTATTTTTTTTTTTTTTTTTTTTTTTTTTTTTTTTTTTTTTTTTTTTTTTTTTTTTTTTTCAAGAAAGATTTTAGGCATCGTTTTTTTTGCTTTGTTTAAAAAAAGAAGCGCCTGGACTAAATCTTATCGTCAGTAAATAACAATCTAGGTGAGTATTTGGATAGATGAGGATTGCGGTCATTGGCGAGGATGGTGGAGATGGCAGAGGTGGGGAATTTGGCTTTGGTTGCCATGTTTACCGTTGCTAGGAGAGACATGTTGATGGATGCAATTGTTTAGCTACACGTCAACTTCTTTCCAGACGCGAAGGCAAACACGAACCAATTACCAGAGACGCTGGTTAAAATAGCCAGCAGATAGAGAAATGGAATCTGGACATTTGGATGGAAAAAAACTTTTTTGTTGAACAATTTAAGCTGACTCTTTTTAGGAGATTTCCTTTTCACTTTTTTTTTTTTTCCTATTTTACACACCTTTTTGCTAACGTAAAATCAAAAGGAAATCGTTTAAAAGAAAGTGTAAAAAAGGGGAAAAACAGGGAAGCATCTCGAATTTACCGGAGACCATTTAGTCACGACTTTGTGTGTAGAACAACATTATGGCTCAACAGCGAGACACTTTTCAGAACTTTTTAGCGAATTCAGGTCTTTCAATGAATAGTCCGAATCAACAGCAGCCTCAGCAGCAGCCACCTCAGCAGCAGCCACCTCAACAGCAGCCACCTCAGCAGCAACCTCAAGTTAATAGACAAACTAATCCAAATTTTGGTCAGCAACCTCAGCAACCTCAGCAACAGAATGACCCTAATTTTTACTATCAACAGCAAAATCCGTTGCAACCACAACCTAATTTTCAACAGCAGCAACAATCACCTAATCAACCTTCTCCTCAAATGATTCAACAGCAGCAAATAAACTATTTGAGAGCTCAGCAGCAGCAGCAGCAGCAACAACAACAACAACAACAACAGCAGCAGCAGGTGAATTACAACATGGGCGGATTCAACAACTACCCGCAGCAGCAAAGAGCTCCCCAGCCGTCCGGCCAAAATGTATCTCCAATGCTGATGAATTCTGCCTCTCCCAATATGAACAGAGCAGCTGCCATTCCCAATCAACAGCAGCAGCAGCAGCAGCAATCGCAGCCAAGTGGAAGCGCAAACCCAGCGTATGGCAATCCAATGATGAACAACCCAATTTTACAAAAACAATTGGCAGAAGCACAGCGTCTCCAGCAGCAGCAGCAGCAGCAACGCCCAAATGCTCAATTTGTAAACATGTTCAACAATAGCCAGCCCTCCCCACAGCAGCAACATCATCCGCAATTGCAACAAATGCAACAACAGCAATTCCATCCACAACAGCAAAATCAACATCGCCCTCCACCTCCTAACGGATACTTTATGCAGCTCTCTCCCCAGCAATTGCAACAGCTGTCTCCTCAGCAATATCAAGCTTATCAGCTACAGTTACAGCGCCATCAGCAAATGCAGCGTCAGCAAATAATGATGCAGCAAGGCTTTGATCCACGTTTTCATCAATTGCAGCCTCATCAGCAGCAGCAAATTATGATGCAAATGCACCAGCATCAGATCCAGTTCCAACAGCAACAACAACAGCAGCAACAGCATCGTCAGTTGGCTGAACGCCCCAAGCGACCTATTAGAAATGCTGCCAGGAAGAAGCGCGGCTACGAGGCCTCTTCTGACGAAGAAGATGAATTCGACTTGGAATCTGAGGAATCTGAACCTCCAGTTAGCGACTTTGAAGACAGTGATGGAGAAACGCAAGCTAAAAAGAAGCAGCAGGCTGCTCTGGATGATGAGCCTGTCATGATCCCTATGGGAACGCATGTGTTTGAGCGTATTTTGGATTATAGAAAGCTTGATAATGGAAAGGAGGAGCTGTTGATCAAGTACAAGAATACCAGTTTTCTTCATGTGGAGTGGGTCCCTATCAAGCAAATTGAAGCCGAACATCTGGGTAAACACCGTGTCAAGAAGTTCTTGCAAAAGTACTACCAGGATGGTGAAAAAGGCGAAGATTTTAAAGATTATTTAAAGGTAAAGAATGTCTCTTTCAGTGCGCACTCGTGTATTCATTCTAGACGTTATTTAGATGGATCGTGTCATTGATGATGGTGAGCTGGAGGACCCTGTTACGGGTGAAAGCAAAGTGTACTATCTTGTGAAATGGAATGGCATGTTCTACGATGCCTCGACATGGGAAACGGAGGAAGATGTTCGTAAAACCGACAGTGTTTTGCTCGATGAATTCATCGCTAGAAAGCAAATCCCTGAAGAAAAGATGGCGCCGTCTCCTCCTAGACCAGACTCTAGCCGTTTTATCGAGTACGCTGATTCTCCACCTTACAAATACGGCAATTCACTTCGTCCCTATCAACTCGAAGGCCTCAACTGGCTAAGATTCTGTTACTACACCTTCAAATCATGCATCTTGGCTGATGAAATGGGTCTGGGCAAGACTGTCCAGTCTGTCGCTCTTTTGAATGACATATACAATGCCATTCGTATTCGTGGTCCCTTCCTGATCATTGCTCCATTGTCCACAATCCCCCACTGGACCCGTGCGTTTAACGCTTGGACTGACTTGAATGTGATTGATTTCCGTGGCAGTGTCATGGCCCGTAATCTGATTGTGGAAACAGAGTTCCACTACCAGGATGCCGAGGGCAATATTATCCCCAACAAATTCAAATTTGATGTGCTGATTACCACGTACGAAATGGCTTCTGCTGGTGCCATGACATTGAAGGATATCCCCTGGCGTTGCGGCGTTTTTGATGAAGCACATCGTCTCAAGAACAAGAACTCCAAGGTTCTGGAAGTGCTCAAGACATTTTACATGGACCACAAGCTGCTTTTGACCGGCACACCTTTACAAAACAATTTGGGAGAGCTTTACAGTCTTCTCCATTTCATGCAGCCAGACATTTTCAACGATGAGGAGCGATTCTTTGCAGAATACGGCTCACTAAAATCAGCCCAGGAAGTTGAGCGTTTGCAATACTTGCTGAAGCCCATCATGTTGAGACGTTTCAAGGAAGACGTTGAGAAAACGATCCCTGTCAAAGAAGAAACTGTCATTGAAGTAGAATTAACTAACCCGCAAAAGAAATGGTATCGGGCCATCTTGGAAAAAAACTTTAGCTTCTTGAAAAAGGGAGCGAAATCCAACAAGGAGATGCCTCATCTCCGTAATATTATGATGCAGCTTCGCAAGTGCTGTATTCATCCTTACCTTCTCGAGGGCGCAGAAGACGTTATTATCAACGAATGCAACGCTACTGGGCAGCAAGAACAATTCAACTGCCTTGTTCAATCATCCGGTAAACTGGTACTTATCGATAAACTGTTGAGAAAGTTAATTCAAGGTAACCACAAAGTGCTGATCTTTTCGCAGTTCACAAGGTAGTATACAAGCATGCTTTTATGCGATCGAATCATGATTATTTATATACATATCTATACCTCAGTTGTTTGGATATTCTCGCTGATTATTTGCGTGGAAGAAGCTACGCTTATGAACGTATTGACGGTAGCGTTCCCGGTGATCAACGTCAGGCGGCTATTGACAGATTCTCCACTCTTCCCATTGAAGAGTCTTTTGTATTCTTGTTGTGTACCAGAGCTGGTGGTGTTGGTATTAATTTAACCGTACGTCTTTACTACATTAGCCGTGTATTTCTACCTCCAAGTGCCTGATTAACAAAACATTTATTTAGGCTGCTGATACGTGTATCATTTTCGATAGCGATTGGAATCCTCAAAACGATCTCCAAGCCCAAGCAAGATGTCATCGTATTGGCCAAACCAAGCCTGTCCAAATCTACCGTTTGATCTGTGCCAACACTTACGAAAAGGACATGTTTGATCGTGCCGGCATGAAGTTGGGCCTGGATAAGGCTGTTATGGGTACGCACGACGATGGAAGTGCAAACAAAACCGCTGAATTGAATCGAAAGGAGATTGAAGACCTCTTGAAGAAGGGCGCCTACGGTGCAATGCTAGATGATGAAGCATCTGCCAAGTTCTGTGAAGAAGACATTGATCAGATTCTCGAACGTCGCACCACTGTTATTCGCCACGAAGGCAACGAAAAGGGCTCAGTGTTTTCGAAAGCAACTTTTTCAGCTGCAGACGACGATAATGCTGGTGTCGATTTGGACGACCCTGACTTTTGGGAGAAATGGGCTGCTAAAGCGCATATCGATACAACTGAACTTCCTGACGAAAACGAACTGATTGTCTCCTTGCCTCGTAGACGCCGCCAAGTACAGCGCTTTGGTTCTCGTGGTGTTGACGGATCCTACTCTTCTAACGATAATGCGGACGATTCGGACGCTGCATACGAAGAGGAGCTCGAAACTAGACCTCGTCGTGGCGGTCGTGGAGATCAAGCTCGCCCCTGGACTCTCTCTGAAAAGACCAAATACGAGCGCAAGTTGATGATCTACGGTTATGGTAAATGGGATTCCATGGTTCAGTACTTTCCCCGTCGTTCTGAAAAGGACTTGAAAGCTGTAACCAGAGCTTTGATGCGCAAGGTGCTTCCTATCTTGAAAAATGTCAAAAAGACAACCGAAGAAGATCGCAAGTTGATTCTAGACATTGAGAATATTCTGCTGAACGATGCTCGTGATGAGATCAAGAAAGGCGAGGGCATTCCTTATAGCGGCGCCACCAAAAAGCAGATTGCCGAATATAAAACCTTCTTGATCCAGGCGCCTGAAGACTACGTTGATCATATCGAACGAAAGGGCCGCAACTTTTTACTTCGCATCCAAATGCTTCATTTGATTCGCGACAAGATTGTGCCTACTGACTGGGAAGAAGCAAAGGCCTTGGAAATGCCCAAGGTAACTGGCTTACCGCCTGCCAAATGGTGGCGTGAAACTGAGGACCGTTGTCTGTTGCTCGGTATCTGCAAGCATGGCTATCAGCAATACCTTGCTATGCGCAACGACCCTGAATTATGCTTTTATGGCAAGAAGTATGATGACAGTCAATCCGGGGATCTTGGAGACGACGATGCCAAGGACAATGACAAGAATGATGATGCCGATAGCAGCAGACAAGCATCGGTGGAGCCTGTCAACGTAATTGCTAAAAAGACTTTCTCAAAGAAGGATGACGATGATAGTGATTATGACGACAAGAAGGCTGACGACTCGTCTGATGACGAAGAGTACACTGGTAAACCCAAGGTTTATGTCTGGCCATCCAAGGCTGATATTGGTATGCGTCTTCGTCGTATCATTGCTGCCTTTTTAAGAGAGAGAGCCAACAGCACTCGCAAGCGCAAGTTGGAGGAGAAGGTTCAAAAGAAGGAGAGCGATCGCCAAACCCGTCAGCGTCAAAAGGAGACCCGTGCTGCCCAGAGACAACGAGCCAGGCAAAACGAAGCCTCGAATCGCTGGACCAAGAAGAACAAAAGTGATTTTATAAAGACTCTCATGTCCTTTGGTGTTGAACGCGAAGACGACGACTTCAAGTGGGACCGATTCAAGGAAATCGCCAACTTGGAAAAGAAAACGGACGAATCGCTGTCCCACTACTACAAAGAAGTATACGCCGCTTGCGAAGAAACCGTTAAAAAGCATGCTGCCGAGAATGGCTCTGGTGCAGCCTCTTCTGCTGCTGGAGGAGCTGACGTGGATACGCCTGTGTCTTCACCAAAGGATAATGGGGATACCATGAGCCGCGAAACAAGTCTTGAACCTGAAGAATCCAACGAAAATGGAAATGTCGTTCCTTTTGACAAGGCTCGCCGTTCTTTGAGGCGTGTCGCTCAGATGGATATTATTCGTGAAAAGGTGCTTGTCAATCCGGACTTGGAGACCATCTTGATCAGAGCAAAGAAGACATCAGGCTTACCAAGGTTTGAATTACTTTTCCAATATATATACATATATACACACATTACCTCGGCCTAACGCATTATTTATTTGATATAGTTGGTGGGAAGTGCCTAAGCATGATTTTGCATTGTTGGAGGGAGTCAGCAAACACGGTATGAATCGTCAGGATCTTATCATCGAAGACCCTGATTTGCCATTCTACCATGTCAAAAAGAGTCTCACAGAGGGTGGTAAAGAGGACGAAGGTGATGAAGGTGATTTGAACCTGTTCAAATTTGTGTGGCCTAGAGATCTCGTCATCTTTCGTCGCATTGATTCACTCTGCGACCTAGTGACAAATCCCAAGCCTCTTAGTATGCGTGCATCCAGGAAACGCAAGCAAAATTCGGATGCTCGTGGATCAGGAGGACGCAAAAAGAAGGCCAAAGAAGAAGAAGAAGGAGGAGATGATCAGGCCAACCGTAGTGATTTAAGTGAAGAAGAAATGAACGAAGAAGACGATTACGCCGATGAAGAGGACGACGGAAACGCGCCATCATCTATTACTGCCGATAGCTTAACCGGAGACGTTCAGTACGAGGAAGAACAGGAGCCAGCCATACCATACGAGCCCATGCAAGGCGTGATTCAAGAACCAGCACTGGGCAGTGCTTCTGTTTTTGCCAAAGACGAGCCCACTGCTGTTTCTGCAAAAGACGACGTAAAAATGGATGTTAATCAACTTATTCATCACGACCACCAAGTTGAAGCGAAGGAAGAGGAACTAAAAAAAGTAGAACAAATCCATCAATTAGAGGAAAATCAAGATGCGACTATGTCAACTGTCCAAGAAAATGCTGCTGTTCTAAAGACTGATGAGTAGTTGATTTTTTGATTTTAATTTACTTGTAATTATAGATGCTTTTTCCTACTTTTTCTCATTTTTTCTTTTATTATTTAATATCCCAACCCAACATTTTAATATTATATTATCAAAACGAAAACAAGAAAAAAATCCCTTTTTTGCTTTGCTGTTGTCTATAAATTTCTTATTCAAAAAAGGTCAAAACGTTTAATTAAGACGCTGCATTCGCAGACATTTATCAATCTTCTTTCAACGTCTTCTCTTTCAACCCTGATACGTATAGCGACAATACTCATTCCTCATTTACTACGTTTCATTTACTAATATCCTTTTTGACTTATTCAGTACTATATCAGTACCCATTCTCGGGGTAATGGCATCAATCTACCGTATACTGCTGATCAGAAATGGCTTCAAAGAGGCTACAAAAACATTTTGTTTCTTCCTACTCAATTGAGAATCTTGGTCTGCAATGAAAGGCAGTTTCAAGAAAAGTTTTTAGGATCAGTGACCCTGAAGCTTTGAGAATGCGAGCAGCTGAGGCACCCTACGAAATAATATCTTCCATCTTCACAATCATCAGTAAACACTCTGCAAAAAAAGTTTGCTAATCATCTCAAGCCTCTTCAATAAACTTAATATCAATCGTTTTGACATTTGATGTTTATTACTAACGCCAGTTGATAAAACCAAGGGCAATTTGGGTTAGCCAAAAGCGCATGTGTTTTCTAAAAGTGCCAATTGGCACTGGAAGCACTATATTGACTGATAAATAGTTCATAAGGCTCAAACTGTGTATTCAAAATCTGGGTGTCGATCATGCACTAAATCAATGCCACCAAACTTGTATATTTGATACTGACGATCGTCAGTGTTCAGCCTAGACCGCCTTGATGTTTCTTTAGAAAGACATTGTCTCAAAAACAAGGCAAATAATATCTGAATTACTAATAGCGCTATTATGATTGATTTGCCAGATGAATAACTAGAGGGATCTATTTATATGTAATAACGAGCATGTCAATATCATTAGCATAATTTTACACATCCACATACCTAAAAACAGTTGACTACCGGCTGCACTCCCGACTGATCCTATTGAAACAGTTGCCCCGATGGCGATTGTTCTTCGGGTAAAACCAATACTATGCGTTTACGTGAGTTTATACATAATTAGGCAGATAGCACAATGGTCTCAATAGCTATCCTTACAAATTATTAACCATCCATGTTATGACAATAGCAATATGTGCATACACTGCTGCTACGAGAATACATGTAGCAATGTAATGGCCCAAATGAAACGATCCTATATTATTTGGCAAGACTAGTAGAACAGTGATGGAAGCAATAGATACAGTGTCAGCAGCAACTATATGATATGACCTGTTATACAATCGATCTATGCAAAAGTAATTAGCATATATGTGCCTGGGGTACTCCATGCACTACTCAAGTGCCTAGTACCTGAACTGTAGCATAATGCAAGTGTTGCTATAATGGCCAAAAAATACGGAGGAAGCAATAGTAACTGACTTTGTAAACTAGTAGGTTTAGAATTCAAGTCCATAATGACTATAGGTAGAAACAGAGAAACTCCTCGTAGACAGGCAGCCCCCAAAAGATACAGGATAATGTATGCGTATATCTTCAAATCCAGAAACACTGATCCTACTTGGTCCCAAGACCAGTCATCGTAATTTAGAGTTAAATAGTCTATATGCACGATAAGGTTAACGACTGTCGGCTATGTATGTAACATCTGCATGCTTATGTAGTTTGACAAACCCTCTCTTAGCTTTCTTTCAATGATTCGGCTTTCCTGCGTTACTAGAAAACTAGCACAGCTTGGGTTATCAGGGAGATACCAGGAAGCTATCAAAGCTAATGCTACGCATGGGGCTCCTTGTATTATAAATGTCCTTGTATATGTAAGAGACGATTAAGCTATCTTTTCATATCAAAGTTTAAATGTATATATACCATTGCCAAACGTGCATGTGGTTGTTGCCAATATAACTAACGCCATATGCAAACAACCCTCCAATTCCTCCTGCTAAACATCTACAAGCCCAGAAGATACCCATCCTCTTTCCAAATTCTCTTCTTGTGTACCAAAACGACAGATAGTAAATGGCTCCTGGGAAGAAGCCTACGTTTCAAAGCGGCATTATAACAAGCTATCGTATATCCAACTCATGGGCTAAAAATACATACCTGCTTCGAATACACTCGATAGCAGCCGAGCAATAACGAGACGATTAAAATCTGTACATGCTGCTATAGAGACAAAAATGATACCCCAAGCTCTTTGCTACACTAGTTAGACTTGGCCATACGCACAGTGCACAGTTTGTACGTATTTAATGACATACCCCATGAGAAATCCAAGCCAGAATGACGGACGCCAGCGTCGAAGTACAATGTTGGATGGTATGTCGAAAATAATGACACAGAAATAGTATATAGCAATAGCCCATTGCGCTTCAGCTTTCTCAATGTTTAAATCGGCTTTTAGACCACTGATATTTCCAAACTCTATGCTTGATCTGTATTTAACATTACAATCTTGTGTGGTAAATCAATATGTGCTGTATTGTAGGTACCTGTCTAATGAACTAAGTAGATAAAACAGACAGATTATCGGTAACAGCTGTATGTCTACTTTACTATGTATTGAAGTATGATTACAATAAGCTTACATTTTATTACGATAGCGTATATACATACACAACTAGTGGTACAGTGAACACAAACGGCTTTCTTTCGACTGGCATTTTTTTCAGGTCGAATAAAAAAAGAAAGATGATTGGGAACTAACTGAATGGCTATGGGTATAAAGGATAAGAATAACGGCAAAAAACAGGAGAGATGAAAGGGTAAGTACATATGTATGTAGCAGACAAGAACAATATCATATAGTGATCTACATTGAATTTTTTGTTGAAGTCTCGCCCTGCATTGCCCAAGCTTAAATTAACACAATTCGGTAGTAGGCGTGATCTCCTTGATTTCGTATACTCAGAGTATGTGTATTTGTCAAACCAAGATTGAGGATATCATACATTGGTGATCTATACATACCCCAGACCGTTTCTCTTGCACACATTGAATTAGAGATGTGCTGATAATCATCCATTTGTACAACACTGCTCACATGGATGTAATAAGACAAGATTCCTCTATATGCCCTGGATGTGTGTGTATGCGTATTTATGTATACGTGCATGCACATTAATAACAACAACAAATGATACAATCTGTATGAATAAATTACAAGCAAAAAAAAACACAATATTTTATTAACATATACCATAAATCATCACTCATCACTCTCAAAAAGAGTTTCTTCTAGCACGACCAACAACAGGAGCACGGCTAGCAATAGTAGCAACGGATGCAAAACGGTCAGTTCCATTTGTAGTTCCATTTGTAGGAAACGGGCAATACTCATGCATCATACGCATAGCGCTAGTATTCTGATGTAAATTAAATTGTCTTTTGCCTTTGCCGCTTCTTTTTTTCCTCTTGACATTGAATGCACCTGGTATGACTTTTGGGGGTTGTAGTGATGAAACTGGGATGGCATTTTCAATCATAATCACATTGGTTACCGCAAAGATGAAGGCCCAGATGAGCATACCGCTAAAACTGCTGCTATTCTCAGCCGCCAAAGAAGACACAGGTACCAGCGTATCGTAATTAGATATCGAATCAAACACCATGGAAATAAGCACATGTGGTACGTGAAATAAGGGTATCAAGATTAAGGCAGATAGCCGAGAATCAAATGTCAAACTGCGTTTTTTCTCTTGTTCTTTAGCGGGAATAGTGGCTGTAGCTGCAGAAATTGTAGCTGAAGTAGTAGTAGTTGCAGGTACTATCAAGTCTTTAGAGAGAGAATCAATGATGGCCAGTGAAGAGTCCAGTCTTTTAAAGGATTCCAAGACGACAGGAGCTGTAGTGCTGATTTTCTGTTGTGTGACATATGGTCTTCTTGTGATCATACATGTTGGGGGAGAGAATAGTAGAATGGGAGAATTTGTAGAGGGCCTTCTTGATGGAGGTCTTTTGGTCGATTTCTTCTTGGTGGGTGTCTGTGCTGTATTTGATAGTTTGCGTACCATGGGAATAGAAACAGCTTGATTTGCTTCTTGAATCAAGTTTGATAGAATATCAGCTATTCTATCAAATTGCTGGTCGTTTTCTAGCAGCACATCATCGCTTTCTGTTAACAATGCCAGAGCTGATTCAGGTCTGGCAATTGTATATCTTCGTTGTCTTTTGGATTCCATTATTTCCGTATTTATTTGATATATTTTTAATAAATCTAATCTATGAATGTCTATGTATGAAAGAGTCAACTAGTAATTTACGCAACTGTGAATAAAAAAAAAGTGCAATATTATATATATATTTGCGTACGGAAAGAAAGAGAAGGGAAAATGCATCTTACAGATATACACAAATATATAAAGCTTAAATAAACTTGCACATGATCGCTTTAAGAGAACCCAATGCTAGTCTTTTTGTTCTTTTTGCCATCGCCATATTTAGCATCCCACTTTTTGAGCTCGACTAAGCTTCCCATTTCATCGTTTGAACTAGCAGGCACCATCTTGAGAGCTTCTGTAAAGTGATCCATAGTCAGTGCCTGAAATGCGTCTGTCTTTGCTTGTTCCTGAACAGCTTTAAGTGCAGCTGTAACACAGAGATTCTTCAGGTCAGAGCCTGAATATTGTCTAGTGATCTTGGCTAATTCATCTATGGGCACTTGATGGTCCTCCTCCTTCAAGAGAATCTTTAAGATTTCCGCACGATCTTTCTCATTCGGTAAATCAACTATATATATAAAAAACAAAAATAAACGAGTAAATATATAAATATTCAATAATATTTGTATGACAAGGTGTACCGAGAATACGACGTGGCATACGTCTTAGAACAGCATCATCCAAGTCAAATGGTCGATTGGTTGCAGCCATGACGATAACGCCTTGATTAAGACTTGATAAACCATCCCATTCCACCATAAACTGGTTAATAATCTCCCGGTGAGATCTCGCTGCTTGATCTGAGCCACGCTGATTCAATAGGCTGTCTACTTCATCAATAAATATGACACAGGGCGAGAGCTTTCTTGCAAGAGAGAATACTGCCTAAAATGAAAATCACGACAACAACATAACAATTGTAAGCTTAAAATGTAACCATCCATTTTTGCCTGTGTACCTTGACATTTTTCTCGCCTTGTCCAACATACATCTCGTAGCTATGGTATATAAAAATAATAATACATTAAACAACAAAGTAATCACTTCACGTCAGAGGCACCACATCAACCTACACATCACTAGCTTGGATATCCAGCATGCGGCTTCCGCTATCTTTTGCTACTGCTTTGGCCAACATGGTCTGTTATGAAATACGCATGCGTATAAATAATCGATACGCAAATATCAGGAGATGCATGTATACAATACCTTTCCTGTGCCAGGTGGCCCAAATAGCAATACACCAGGAATAAAGTTCTTTTTCAAAATGCCTTTCCTAAACAGCTCGGGGCGAAGCAAAGGTAGCGAAATCAACGATTGTAGTGTATTGATCGTCTGTGGCGGTGCACGTACGTCTTGAAAGGACCCCTGTACTTGAGCTATGTGGAAGTGTGTTACCATGTCAGTTAATAGACTCTAAACACACAACTTACTGCCATCCACGACTCTGGCTAACAACTTGCGCTCAAACTCATTGCACTGCTTGCCGAGATGCGCAAGATCAATGCTGCCATCTTGCCTAAGTTTTAAGCTCTCTCCTGTCAGGGTCGATAGTGTGGTCGAGCTTTTTTCACTCATATATGCACACTGCTCCACAATTTGGTTTGCGGCTTCGAAATCTTGCAAATCTAGGCCGGATTTGTTGTGTTGTAATGCATGTCCTATAGCAGCTGTGACACGACGATCTACATCCGAGGATGGCCATATCGCCTTCGAAATGCCATCCATTGCAAGCAAGTCATTCAGCAGATCACCTTGATTCTCCGTCTTTAGTTTCTGTGGATTCTTGTGGCTGTACATAGCCAGCAGCTGTTTGGCGTTAATCTCTCTAATCCTGCGCGATTCGTCCTGCTTCATGAGAAGTGCCCATTCTGATAGCTGATTTTCATCCTGCAGCGATGGTAGCACAGAGATACGACGCATGTTCAATATATCAGGGTAGTCTGGGTCTAATTTTCTCGTTCTCTGGCAGTGAGAAGCTATCATGATCACCCTATGTCCTTTTTGTTTCAAGTCTGCAACTGCGTCGACCAGCGAATTCAACAGTATCTTGGAGAATTGGTCATGTATACCTCCGTAATCTCTCAGATAGACAATCTTGTCCTTGTCGCTGCCCTCCGACAAATGGCGTTTGAACATCTGAGCGTATTTTCTCGATAGCTGCTTTATAGCCTTCTCGGCTTCTTTATCTCGTTTACTGCGTTGCACTTGGATGACTTTGTCAGGATCGTTGGGCTGTCCAAATGGCACGAAATGTAGCTTTACTTTAACCTCTTGTTCGTCGGTCTCATCGTCGTCCTCGTCGAAATTGTCTTCGTCGTATTCCTCTATATCGTCCTGGTCTTTATCTTCTTGTTGCTGTTTGATTATATCTATTGTATCATGGCCTAGATAGCCTACGTCTGAATCGTCTGCATCCTGCATATTATCATCCTCGTATTCTTGGCTCAGAGCTAACAGTTTCTTGCGTTCTTGAGCATTCGACGAAAGCAAAGGCATCAGCTCGGCAACTAACAATGTATTAGACACATTTCCATCTGCTGCCATTCAACATTCTTTTACCATCTCTACTGAAGCTACGTTGTGCAAGAAATATGAAGTCTTGGGGATCCAAGATGAGCACATTGGCTTTGACCTTGGCCGCTAATTGATGGACCATATGATCTTGCAAATAACAAGATCCAGCATTGGGTACTGTGAGCCCAATATGGTCTGTGTGGTCAAATGCTGCCAAGGTCCCCTTTGGTGCCAGTCCTGATCTAATTGTGAATTCCAGCTCTTTCCAGACATAATCCGGTATAAATGATGCATATTTATTAGGCAGTGTCTTCAATGCTGCATGCTTGATATAATTTGTGGATAAGAATGATTCTTAATGTAAATATCAATTAGTCTTTTACTCTTTTTCCAGATGTAAGCATCAGTTTGGTGCACATTGCAGGATTTTGCTTACCTGGTAAGGTGGCCATGGCCATTGTTCGTCTTAATTTGGTCGAACGGTGACGGCCGAGTTTTGTTGAATTTAATAAACTACTCGTTTTTGACGCAGTCGTTGCAGGTTTCTCTGTGTGAGGTTTGGCAGCAGGAGATTCTGCCACCCTTAAATAAGCCGAGGTATGAATCCATTTATTTACATTTCGTACTGGGAGTCTTTGCAATCGATAAAATATAGACATTGGTTATATAATCTATGTATAAATAATGTACAGAACAAGAGAGTAACCAGCACATGGGTCGAATAAACTAGTCCATAATTCCTTGCCATTACAGCTGTCCCCCCGCCCGCTTCAAATTAGCACTCAGCATTGAAAGCATAAAGCAAATGCCATTAATAAGAACGAAGAAACAATTCAAAGATTGTTTAAAAAGACCAGAAAAAGTTTAGTGATTATAAAATCATCTACTTTTGTTGAAAGATTGGTTGTTTGTAGCTCGTGTAGAACTCCTTTGCATATTGCGAATACTTAAAGTATTGGATGATTGCTTTGATTTTAGTTGTTGTGATAAGAATACAGAAAATTAAATGCGTTTTCAATCAAGTATTAATAAAGTTTTGACATAATGAAATGAATTTTATATGTTTGCATTCATCAATTAGAATAAGGTCATACTTTAGCTGCGTTTGGGATGTTTTGACTATATTGAAAATAGCTTTTAAGTAACTTTGCAAGTTTCTCACATAAATACGCTGGTATAATATAAAAGGTAGATCAGTCGTTACAGGTTTAATATCCACCAGTATGCAGAATGATAATCATTGAAGGCAACAAGTGGGAAACTATCCAAACAAAACTGCATTTTCATGAAAAAAATGACTCTCAACTTGACAACAAACCTTTGATCCGTCTTCTAATTATTTTTTGTACCCATTCCGTGCTCAATTTGGCCATTTGAAGTAGTAATTTCCAAGTCAACTTTGATCAAAGCCTAATAATTTTTCAAATGGAAAAATGCAACAGGTAGCTACTAGTTAGCACTATGGATAAATGCATTCTTATTTTGCTTTTTTTATTATTTGAAAAGTGAAAACTCGAACATGTTGAAAATGATATGAAACAAACAATTTTAGCTAACCAAATAATGTTTCAATTTGTATGAGATTCTTTCTGTATAGGATGTGGTAAATTTTTAAAAAAGAGCATTTTCTACGTGTTGTGAACTCTTCTGTATACAAGGTCAATACATATCGAATCTCAAGAATCATTGTTTTCCGAAAAAGTATATAATATGTATGATTTGTAAAATTATATGGATTAAGCCTGGAATAAAAAGCTAAATGTGCAGGCAGATGGGGATCTAGGTATATATATTATGCTGCACAAAGTAGGAGAATACATCGAAGCCAAAAATACCGTGTACATTCCGATGATAGCCACAGTATCAACTTATCAGCATGGCATGTGCAAAGGGCAATCCATTCTTTTTTTGATGATGCATTGATCCCTTAGAATTGTGGTTGTTTGTTTCAATAGTAACTTGTCTATAAAGCGTAAATGCCACCAGATCAGATCACTGGAGAGCCAAGTGTCGAGAAAATGGTAATTATGTGAAATTACAGTGACATTCAATCTCGTTTGCATAACCGGCTGCGATTTTTTACAATCAAGAGACTTGGTGCATCATTATCAAAAGCTTGATGATGTAGATGCATTTGATGACAGAGAAAGAAGAGAGCAATTGATTGTTTTTGTGTGAGAAACTGGAAATCTGGCGTCATGATTAAAATTGTCTGGATTTCAAGTGAGAGAAAGAGTACCTTTTCTCTTTTTTCCTTCACTTTTTTGTTTTCTCTCCATATCCTTTTCCATCTCGTATACAAACCTTTTACTCCTCATCATGACAGAAATTACACAACACTCTTTGCAGAGCCAAGTGATTCAAGAGGAGGTCTCTATAGATGAACGAAATGTAAATAGCATACTTGAGGAAGAAGATATCACAGAAGCAACTTCTAGCAATTTGAATCGCACTCCCTCACCACCAAGAGATAAACATGAAAAATTGCACCAGAATGGGGGTTCCGATTCTGAAGAAGATGTGACAGAGGAAGCTGTGCAGCGCTTTAGCTTTTGTAAACCAACAACCGGCATGGATAGTTTGAGCACGGATTCTGCCGAGAATGCAATAGAAGAGACAGATGCTGCGACTACTACATCTAACAGAGATCAAGAGCAAGACGGACATTCTCATATACTAGCAAATGTCCATGAGCATGCAGATCCAGAACAAGCGTCATCTGACAGTCATTTAATTGGATCCACGGACACTGTCAATAGTGCTACCATGTCAACTGCGCCTACTACTGCCGCCAATACTGCTGCATCGACTGATAGCAACGTTAACAGCAACAGCAACAGTAACCCTACCAACAGTAACCCTACCAACAGTAACCCTACCAACAGTAACCCTACCAACAGTAACAGTAACCATAGCAACAGTAGCAGTAACCATAGCAACAGTAGCAGTAACCATAGCAACAGTAACATAGCATACACCACTCAAAACTCACCTCCCTCTATAAGAGGTCGAAGCGCAAGCAGCGCAAGTCCTACCACGCTAAATGGTAGCCTTTTACCTCGTTCACAAAGAGTTTGGGAGATGGATAGGCAAGCACCTGAATGTCGACGTTGTCACAGACGTTTTAATTTCCTAATTAGAAGACATCATTGCCGGTAAAATGTGCTGCGTAATATGAAAGCTCAAATAACTGACACCATACCTTACCATACCTTACCATAGTCGCTGTGGACAGATTGTATGCGATAAATGCAGCTCAAATAGAATTCGTTTACCTGTAGAAGAATTGATCGAAGACCCCATAGTGTCACCCTCCCAATACCCACTACTAGCCTCACAATCTCAGCGAGTCTGTGACACTTGTTATCGAGAGCCGATACGCCGCTCATCCGAATCACACCAACGAAGAGGTCATCGATCTACTCGACCCATGGGATTTGGATCGCAAATGAGACGCACAGATAGTAATCAGAGTCTAATGATAGATTGCCCAGTGTGTGGCACTACTTTTTTGGGAATGCAGAAAAATGAGCAGGAGGAACATCTACAACGATGCTTAAATGTAGGCAGTCCGCCTGTGCAATCACCACGCTATATTGGTAAGTGTTCAGTAGTGCGTATTAAGCGTAACAGGAATCAACGACTAATTTTATCTCAGTATACCAATTGTCACAGGACTCAACACAAATAGGCGATGAATGTCCCATTTGCTTTGAAGAGTTTGAACAAGGTAAGTTGGACTCAGTACTACCTTGTTTTCTTATGCTGACCAAATGAATGGATGTTAGGCGATAAAATATCAAGAATGATCTGTTTGTGTTCGTATCATCAACAGTGCTTGGGCTCATGGCTGCAGAAAGGGAAAGGCTGTCCAGTACACTATGATTTCCTCCAAATTTAATTGATTTAAATTTTTTGTAAAATCTCTTTTTCCCTTATGTATGCTAAATATACACACTCATATTCTTGTTACTCATAGCTACGAACAACGCAAAATAAAATCTATAGCTCTATTGGATCATTTATTTTACGGAAAACACTCATTTTCAGCTGAATTGCCTCGTTAGCTCGTTTAGCATTTTAAGCATTTTGAAATATCTTCTAGCAGTGCAGAATCCATGATGTATATCGTCAGAAACAACAAGATGGCAGCGACCTCCAAACGGTTTTTTGCTTAAAATAGCCATATAATTTGTCATATCAGGCTCATCCTTTGGAATTGACTTGAAAATAGGGATGCCTGACTTTTCTGCATCTTTTCGATCAATGAGAGAGGGATGAATTAAACAGGCGCCGACGAAAAAAGGTTGTTAGCTGCACATTAGCTTATGCACCCAACAGTATCCTACAAATGTGGCTGCTTTGAGACCATCTGCCTTCAATTGTTTCTCTACTCTCAACATTGGAGTCACCTACAATAACTGTCAGATTTGAACATCCATCTATCAAGCCAATCGGTTTTCTGATGGGATATGTTTATTTAATTTTTTCGAGTGGTTATACGGATACATTAAATTTCACTCAAATAAAATCGGGACCAAGGTCTCCTTATAAACAAAAAATACTACGACATAAAAACATCACTGAGGAAGTAACTGATAGATACGTACTGTTCCTCTAATTGAAGAACGAGATTGTTTATGTCACACAGAGATAAATCAGGAAACATATGCATCAGACCCTTTTGTTCTCATGAATATTCTGCAATTCATTTTTCTTTCTCTTTTCATTTTTTTTATAACCTTTGCAGATGAAAAATGGCTAGAACTAAAAAGAAGCAACGATTAACGTATATTCCTGGCGTAACACAAATAAACACTCTTCCACGCTGGAAATCAATGGGCAAAAAAAGAGCCATTGAGGAAACAGAAGTGGTTGTTGTGCCAGGTCTTGAAAATGAGCACAGCAGGTGATTGTATGTGATATAAAAATATAAGAATGTAATAAAGACTTAGTTTACCAGATACAAAACTATTGATTTATTGATTGACAAGAAGCTGTCTATTTATATTAGAATAAATCTATCTAAATCAATCTATAAAATACAATCAGGTCATGCTCGACATTTAATTGTCAAACAAGATTATAACACAGTAGTAGTCAGAGCAAGACCTATTTCTATATTTAATCAGCTAATCGTTATGAATGTGAATCATTCATCGATAAGTTGAGCTCCGCAATTTAGAATAAGAAGAACCCAAATAGATGGTTTCTTATACAAGACATTCTATTGAATACTTCTATTTACTAGATAGAATAATCGATGCCATTTAACCTTAGATACGATCAGGAACGGTTGCCATGACAACTGAGTTGAAATAGTGGTAACCATGGTATTCTATGGATACAACAGGCATGATCATCGCTATCTGAGCATAACTTGGTTTCTCTTGGGTGACCTTTCTATCACAAGTTATCTGCAAAAACAGTTTTATTTTTCAATATTTATCATAAATATCACATATTTGCTCATTGTTGTGCCAGTGTCAAAGGGCGCAGCGTAATGTTATGTAAAATATGATTTGTATAAAGTAATAAGACTTTTCTGAATAAAACCAGATACAAAACTGAAGACTTTTATTGACATAAGATATGATCTCTATTTATACTAAAATATATCCCAATCAATGTTTATCCACATAACATCTGATGTTTGACAAGAAGTGTCAAACCTTATTAAACCACAGCATTTCCAGGACAGACCTATCTTTCTATTTTACATTAAAGAGAAGATTGGGTAGGATGTCTTCCCGACATCCCGCGATCTGATCTAGATGTATTCTTTGAATAAGCCTGGAACCTTGCAAGAGGTCCAGTTACAACTTGTAGCTTATTCCTTATATGTAAAAGAATTACCAACAATTAATATCATGATCCGTGCATTATGACTAAGTTAGATATGACATATGTAGCCTTTATATGGATACAACATCGATCTTTTTTTTTATCAATTCCACAGAGACTCGGTAAATAATTGTAAATAATAAGGTCATTTCTATGAAGTATTTTGAGACATGGAACTAAATTAAACCTTTTTTTGTATAATTGTCTTTTGATATTATGCACGGTAGTAACCTTTTCCAATTCATTAACTACTGAGATATTTCAAATCATAGATACAAAGTTCTAAAATATCAATAAAATAGATATCACCAAACAGAAAAAGACCTTTTTTTTAAAGCTTTTTGGCGGCGGCTTGTACAAAATGGATGCTCTCTTTTCACAGCATAAAAAGTATTGGCAGGGCAGGTAACCTAGTTTGTTCAAATTAGTTCAAACAATGGGAAATTCATGAATTTAATACCGGTATTCAGTGCGCTAAAACCTACAAATGAGGAGCAAAACTTCGAGCGTTAAGAATAATGAGAAGAGTTTTTATTTATAAAATAGCCAGATCATGTTCAAGTCTCTACATCTCCTCCTTTCGCAAAAACTAGGCTTTCAATGTGTTGAAGAAACAAATTCAAGGAAATACTGCTAAAATACATATACGAGGGGCTTTACACAACATTCATGTTTGTTGCCCCATGTAGAATATCGTATACAAGAGTCCACGACCTGAATAATGATATTATATAACATGGTGGAAAAGCAAAATGATCAGGGGTGCATTTGCTCACATTTATATTTAATTTTTGATGCGCATAATACGCTGACTCACATCCATACATTTAGGAGAGGCTTTATTTGTTTGCATAATGTGCTTCGAGATATGGAATATATTATATGTGTATTGCATTGCTATTTTTACGGTCCAAGATGTGAATCGGTTTAAGATTAATGCTATTAGTAGAGGAGTTCTTTGTTTTGACACCAAATGTACGCATAATAATGGTTACGAAGCTTTGATACATTAACCAGGCAGTAAACGAGACAAACGACATGCAAAAGTGCACTAGTTGTGTATTCTTGCTTGCTTTGGCGACAGTATTTTGCTGTTGGGGATTATAATGAAATCTGCCAAATATTGATGAAAACAAGACAGTTTTTAGAAAAGATCCCACTTGCACAACTACTTTCCATAGTTCTTCGTCTTGATCTTGATCTTCTTGCTCTTCTCCATCAGAGTCTAGACTGAAGTAGCATGATTTGAATGATTCCTTTACAGGAGTTTCCGGTAAAAATTTCACTTCTGTGATATCTGGATTGAAGCGCACACTTTGCTTGCCTGATTCTGAAACGCATTTCGACCAAAATCGATCGTTTGTTCTCCAGTAATCTTTTTGTAATAAAATTGACGAAGTAGATGTGTTTTTTTTCAGAACTGGTTTGAGTGAATTGATAGCTTTATTTGATGTATGGAATTTTGTGTTGAATGATAGTGAAGGGTGCGTATTCAATTCTTTATCAGATGATGTCGATTGTACATCAGGTGGCAGGTACAGCGGCCCGTATAACCCTGGATCGAAAGAAATTTAATTTTATATTCATGATTATTATGTGTATATACCAACAGGTAACATCTGATTCTTTTTGCCTGTAAGGTAAAATGTAAATATTTTTTGAAATAAAATTCATAAATGAATGGTATTTACCAATTCACTGTCGACGGATGGATCATTTGATTCGAATAGCTAAGTTGCTTGGTACATGATCGAGCCATTTGTCTCCAAATTGCATTTTGGTATCGAATTTGCTTATTATGCTCAACTGACAGTTTTTTAAGTTCTTTGGGTGTGCCTGTTTGCTGTTTACTGACAATGTTGAATTGTGTTTTGGACCGTTGTCTTTTGAGTTCTCTGTGAGCTTGGATCAGATCTACACAAGACCATTGATGCGATAAATAGTCGACACAGACACAGGCTTTCATATTAAAAGAAATGTAAAAAGTTATACAAAGAAGAAGGAGATGTGAATTTACTCTCCCTATGTACCATGTTTTTATAGGCTCGTGCAACTTGTTCCCACAAAAAGAAAAAGTCGAAACACTTTATAAATTTATAGTTTCAATTTAGCCCAAAACAAAAAAATTATCTTCTGACACAAGCTCTGAATGGGCGTTTTATCTTACAATCGAATTTTGCAACACACATACGAATATACACACACAGACCTAGTTACACATGATATTCTCTTTAAAATGGTATATAGTGTTTTGTAGATCATGCAAAAGTGTCTGGTTTCCCGCTTAAACTACAATTGTAGTAATAATTCAGCATGTTTTGACAACAGGGGGGTGTATTTCAAAAGGGGAATGTATGTACAGCAAGTAATTTAATTATTAATTCAAAATGATAACATTTTATTAATGTTTAAAACGTTGATTATTTTGTCAATATAATCTAGAACAGTATATACAAATGACGATTGCATAAAGTGCTTGATCTGATACAGCATTTCACAAACAAACATATATTCGATGAAACAACAACAACAATAAATGTATGTAACAAAGACTTCTAATAAGTATACATTTAAATATTTTGCTATCATGTCTTTACAAAATACTCATCTGCCATTGCCATGGCAACCAGTTAATCAAAGTATATGTTTACGCTTGTTGCTCTATAGAATCCCTCCTACACTTCTTTACTAAATGAACAATCTCTTTCAGCAAAGGCATTGAGCTCTTTACTTCATTGTTGAGCTACTTTGACGTCATACAATTGACTTCTGGATAACAAGAAAAAAGCAATTTGTGAGAATACAGTTCACGACCTCTTTTTTTCGTTTTTTCATATAAAATTATGGCTCAGTCTACTGATGGTATAAGGGTTGTTGACGCCGAGCCTCAACCCACAGCTACACCTACTCAAAATTCATCCTTGAATGCAAATGCTCTCTTGAATAACACTTTAGATGGATTTGCCAACTTGAGCTCTCGCTTTAACCCGTTCGCACAAAAGCTAAACAAGAGTTTAGGTCAAGTCAGACAGGTAACCTATACAAAGTTTCACACAGAACAAGGCTAATTTGCTTACCAATGCGATAAAGTATGCTCAAGAGAAATTGGGAACAGCTGAAAATGTCACCGAATTGCCTCAAGAATATAAAGATTTGGAAAAGGTAAATGCTTGAGTTTTAAGAGGAATCAGTATGGATGGCATGTATTAACTTGATCGAAAGCGTATCGATGCTCTTCGCAGCGTACAAAACAACATGCTCAAAGTTTCTCGCACATACAGCAACTCGTCTTATGATTATCCCGTTCAAATTCAAGAATCTCTACTTGGCATGACCAATACTGTCACCAGAGAAATTCAACATTTAACCTTGTCTTCTGCTGCTGATCGTGCAGCAGAAAATGCTCCTGCTACAGCAGAAGAGCCCAAGACCTTATTACATGGTCTTGCGCGTGTTGCTTCTCAAGGATCTCAAGCTATCGGCGTTGAAGAACCTTTAGGAACTGCGCTTTTCAAATATGCTACAATCACCGAAAAAGTAGCAGACGCTCGTGTAAAGATGGACCATGCTATTGTCGAAAAGTTCAACAAGCCTGTTCAAACCACTCTCAATTCATCGATTGAACAAGCTCTCAAGGCCAGACGCAATGTCCAATCAATTCGTCTGTCGCTTGATGCATGCAAGGCTAGATACCGTTCCGCGCGTCCTGAGAGATCAGAAGCAGCTCGTTTGGAAGTAGAACAAGTTGAGGATCAATTTGTTGCAGCAGTTGAAGAAGCCACCAATTTGATGAAAGCAGCACTGGAAAACCCTGAGCCTTTCCGTAATTTGGCAGATTTAGTCCAAGCTCAATTGCAGTATTTCAAGGAAGCCCATGAACTTTTGAGTGATCTTGCTCCAGAATTGGATGAAATGCAAGTAAATCAAGAATCTTTGTACAGAAATAGTCGTGTTTAAATTTTTCTTTTCATGATTAAACAAAATTTGTGTATTTTATATCTGTCTGACACATTTCAACATGCCATTTGCTTCTGTTAATTTCAGAAGCTCTCTAATTATGAGATCTGACGTAGCAATCCGAAAGGAAGCTGCCGGAGAAAGTGCTTTATCCTACAACTTTCAGAATTGTGATACTGTATCATTGTTGGAAGGCAATCTTAAAAAATGCGTCGCACGAGGAGGCTTTCATTATCACATGTCTTCAACAAGCCAAAATCAAGCCGAACCAAATCTATATAATTTTTTTCTTTTTTTTTTTTTTTTTTTCCGAACATGACGAATAAACGAAACCATTCTGCTCCTCGTTCAATGGATGAGCAAGTTAACAGCCAGGATACGAATCATTCAGATATGAATATTAGCCATTCTTCTTGGTTGTATAGACTGACAACGGTACCGAATTCGAGCACAACAAAGCTAAATGACAGTGAAAAAGAACCTCAGACAGATGGAATGCTAGATAAAGTTGAAAATGATGCAAACATTATTGTCGAAAAAAATCATGAACAGCCACAACAAGAAGAAAATGCTCCCAATTATCCCGGCATTGGTATTTGGTCATGGTTGGGCTATCCAAGTTCTCAAGCAGCTACTTGCACTTCCGTTCCTGAATCAGAACCAGCGTCTGCACCTGTTCCAAACGATGATGTGAATACAGCGAACCAAGAATCAACAACGAACGCTCATCAGATGAGCGATGTTACAGTTACACCCAAGCAATCCATTTATCATCAGACCCGTAATTCATCTACTGCTTCCACTAAACAATCCTATTGGAAATCATTGTTTACATCGAAAGAGGATACCAATAACAATCAGCAAGATTCTGTCATAATCCTTGACAAGGATGATCCTACAGAGCCAGATATACCCGCAACGGAAAACGCTGCAGAAGGAGAGCAACGGCGACGAAAACAGCCAGTCGCGCCATCTCGGCATAATGTTGTTTTACCAACGTTCAAAGCCCAGTTTAGCAAAGCAACTGTTCCGCTCCATCATTCAAGCCCTTCCATATTTTCTAAAGCAATCAATGCTATTAATTCAGTTATTTTTCCACGGAGCCCTCCGTCAGCCATTGATGATGAGTGGCACTATATCAATCGGCTGTCAACTGTACTGGATTCACTAAAGGTAAACATCTCAAATAAGCGAATAATTATCGTAGGAGTGCATGGATGGTTTCCAATGAAGGTTCGTATCAACATAAGTTATATGAACACAGTATAATATGCAATGGTAACTTTTGTATATAAAGCTTGTTCGAAGCATGATGGGAGAACCGACGGGCACCTCTATCAAGTTTTGTGAGCAGATGACAATGGCAGTAAAGCAATACTTTGAAAATACACATGGAATCACAATACCAGACGAATCTATAGTCAGTATCCCTTTGCAGTGGGAAGGGAAAGTGCTTGAAAGAGTAGAAAAATTGTACAGCATTATTGAATCAGATTATAAAAACGTGATAGAAGAAGCTGACATTGTTCTGTGGGCAACTCATTCGCAAGGAACTCCTGTTTCTGCCATTTTGTTGCAAAAATTGATCCAAGAGAGCATTATCAAAGCCGATAGACAACCTATTTGCTTGCTTGCAATGGCTGGAATATCACATGGACCGTTTCCGTCCCTAAAAGGAAGCCTATTTGTAAAGGTAGAAAAATGTACACGCAGCAAGAAAAATACAGAATAGCAAGACTAAAAGATTCAATCTGTAGTACTTTGAAGCGGATGCAGCTAGGGAGCTATTTGAATTCATGAACTCTGATTCAGATATATCAATACAATACAGAGAAGCCATGGCATATATCTTGCAAAACAAGGTAAAGACTGTACTAGTTGGTTCAATGCAAGATCAGGTTGTCCCGCTGTATTCTGCCATCATGTCTGGTATCAGCCATCCCAATATTTTACGGGCAGTATACATTGACGGCCATATCTACACCAAAGACGACTTTTTGATCCGTCTGATTACGTTTGCGCTTCGATTGCTTAACGTAGGCTTATCAGATCATGGATTTCTCATACATATCAGTGAAGTTCTTGCGGGGAACATCTACGCTTGGGAAGGCGGCCACTCCACAGTGTACGAAGAGTTAGATGTATTTATGCTGCCATTGCAATACCTGTTTGAAACGAAACCCGTCGGTCAATTGGAAATCCTAAAACCAGCATCTCTCATATCTCAAAAGCTAAGCAACTCCAGCGACAAAGCAAAGCAAAAGGTATTGGATACAGTAAAGGCTAGATTGGATCCTTTTCAAGCTAAACTGCGACTTAATCCTTTCCATCTTCCATGGGCAATGAGGGGCATATGGGATGACCCTAGAATTCTGGATGATGATACGCTAAGTAGCGAGTTGGACAGGCTGCAGGAACTGTTTGATAGATGGAACCCTACAAGCGCTAGATTGAAGGAAATCAAGTTTAGATTGGAGCCGTTGAAGGCGAGGTTGTAGAATGCAGTATTTGATGCGTATATTATTTGACATTGTTTTATTGACTTGGTTATATGTATAAATGTTTCGACTGCAACTACTATATTCAGCTTCCTCTAATATTAATAAACTATTTATTTCTTGTCGTTTTTCTTTTGCTTGTTCAAGAAATACTCGCCACTCTCCAATTGTAAATCGATCTTTGATTTTGTTTGCGCAGGAGGGAATGGTGTGTATTCTTTCTTTGGCTTCTCAATGACCTTCTTCTTTGATTTGACGTTTCTCTTCTTGAACTGTGGCAGAAATCTATCCCATGATTCCGCTGCTAGTTTAGGGTCCTTTGAAAGTTCACGCTTGATCATGAGCTCCTAAAAAACCCTGCTTAACAAAAAAAAAAAAAATGGCCAAGATTTACTAGCTTCAACTTACTTTGATGTGGTAAATAGGGTGGATGTTTTTCATACAATCAAGAACAATGCGACGAAGGTCCTTGAGGCCCTTGTATGGGCCCATTGCAGACACTGTATTACCTTGAACCATCATGTAACACTTTGTCAATAGCTCGATAGCCTTTAATGTTGAGCCATTAGGGCCGATCAACCTCTGTCTACGCTTAACGAACCTCTCCTTGTTGCGAGTAATGTTGCCAATCTTGATGATGTCGCAAGCAATACCGTCCTCCATTACTTTGACAGCCTAGTCGACACCGTCAGTGTTAATCAGCATTTCCGTAAATTACTACTGAACTTACTTGTGGGAAAGGCACACTTCTTGCCAGCAATTTGATAAGATCTCTTGCTTTCAAGATCGAATAGGGATCATACGATTTTCGGGTTGTTTTGACGGTCATACTGCCTTCGACTAAATCTAAAACGCAACTGATGCCCTAAGGAATCAAAAAGGAAAAAGAATAGTTGGCATTCAAGACGCTATCATGTTAAATTACTATACACTTACAAATTTCTCAAGCGCTGCAGTGACAAGAGGCCATGTTTCTCTCAAATAAGCCTCTCTGTATTTAGGAAAGAGAGTTGCAAAAGAAGATTCCTCGGTAAAGGGCTGTGAAAGATGCTCAGGCTTGAATTCCTCAATCTTCCAATGGTCAATGTCGTCTGTATCCCAGGCTAAAGAGACGAATTTTTGTTAGTTATACCCAAATTGTTCTGATAGATTATCTGAGACATACGCTTGTCCTTTCGGAAACGGTTGTTGTTCTTTGGTTCAGTGTCTTCAGCCATTGCTATTGTATTGTTCAAGAGATA
>MU619239.1:444132-481390 GCA_025201805.1 Parasitella parasitica
AAAAAAAAAAAAAAAAAAAAAAAAAGAAGGTATTGTGAAAGCTTTCCGCCCTGTTAATTCTACCGAGGTGGCTTGAGTTGGATGTCACGCATCATGGTTGCATACTTTCTGTTATGTTGATGTAATGCATGATTCAATCAATGCAGCTATTTATTGAAACGATACGGTATATGCCAATACGAGACTGATTCGAGTTGTGAATCTCTGAAAAATAAAGCACTGTCATGTCAAAATCTTTAGAAATTTGGATTTTATGTAATGAAAAGTCAGGCAGCTCGAATGGATTCCAAAGATCTCGAATGTTTGGCAATAATTCTTGATATATATACATGTATTGGATCAGTTATTCCTCTTCTGCTAAATCAACTATGACTGGAGCATCGTCTTCGTCTTCATCCTCATCTTCGTTTTCAGCCACTTTCCAATCAAACTTGTTCAAGATAAAGTATCTAAGCTTTGTATACCGAGAAACCAGTTTTTCTTCTGATCCTGGAATGTTTCTTTGCAATGTCTGTAATGTCTTGATTAATTATAAAATAACCACACCATATTATGCCTTACCTTTAGCATGACGCCTGTAAAATTGCCCTCTGACAGTATATCTCGATAGAAATCCTCGGGACATTCATCCAGTTGGAATTGTAGTACGTCTATGATGAATAAATACTTGACACCTCTATCGAACCTACCCCCACAAAAAAAAAAATTGCTTACCCATAAACTCTATAAACAGACATGGCTTTTCTGTCATTAGCTCGCTACATGAACACAACAGATGGACAAGCTTCTTCCACTGATTGAATCCTGAAAAATTCTGTGCCATCAACAAGCAGACAAATGAAAGCTGCAATTCGCCCAATAACACCTTGTAATCTATGGCAAGGCAGCCAGTTAATTTGGGCATTTTGAGGCATAGATGTTGGGCTGATTACCATTGTAATAAACATTTTCAAGAAGTTGGCCAGCGAGCCACGATTTATCCAGGCTCCACCGTGTCACTGTATCTCCCGAGGCACCGTCTGGAAATGACTTGCGTAGATCGAACGCTGTAAAGTCCATACCTTCTTCTTTTTCAATTGCTTTACCTAATCGTTTATCGTTAAGTGTGTTGATATCTTGATCGGATACATTGACTGATTTGTCTGGCAAATGGGAAACTTTGCCATTATTGGGGAGAACCCGTCGAACAAGCCCTGGAATGATGTAATTTGTCAGTTTCTTCCATCTTTGAAAGTAGATGGGCGGTTCAAGAGGATATGGGCCCATATTGCGGTCTAAACTTCTGATATCTGCATGCATTTTAGAAGTTGTACGGGCATTACTACGCCTTGTATTGTATCTTACTGGAACGAATACCCTCAAGTTGAACGGGGTCTAAATCGGATTCATCTCGAAGATCCTCGGTCTGTGGATCCCATTCTCTTACAAGGATCTGGTAGCCAGCCATAGATGTTTAGATCGTCGCAAGTTTGCTTTATTGTGGTATTACCTCTTGTGATTCGAAAAAATGAAAAAATCCAGTCCTGATACCTTGAATGCCTTCTTTGCTTGTTGTGCTATAAAGCAAGACGTTAGTCGCATAATGTAAGCTCGAGTCGAGACGATGTTTATGTACGAAAAGTATATAAAGTGGAGGCCAGGAGGAATAAGCTTGACACCTTTGAACATTGGGCCAATTGTCCACGCATTGTAATCAATGCCAAATTCTAGATTAGGCGGTGCGTCCATAAAAAGCATGAAAGCCCCTACATCAAAAAGCTTGTTTGCGGTTTCTTGATCCATTTGACCTTTGTGAAAAAAAAAAAAAAAAAAAAAAAAAAAAAAAAAAGGCAGCAGTCAGAATTGGTTGCCACTTGAGCTTCATATACCCAGTTTATTTGGCATGGCAACGAACCGAATTTACGATTCAAGAACATTTCTACTAGGAATTTTTATTTACAATTAGTATAATTCTTGATGCTTCAGCTTGGAAGATACATGGTGATAGTGCTGTAGATCGTCATTGTATTCCAATTTGCCATCTATGGTCAAATTGCTAACGTGAAATAATGGATTATCCCTATAAAATTGCTGGATTAGTACACGGCTACTTATTTCTAGCGATTCACCCTACAGATTGAGTCTTGTGGTTATTTCGGTAAGATTCAAGTCAAGCACTTTACTTATGAATTCGCCAACTTGGGTGTTTTCATGACTCCCGATCAAATATTCAGCGCCACTCCCATAAGCATACAGATTAACATCAACACCACTATGGCCATGAGTTGCCCACTGCATTGCAATGTTATTTAGTAAATATCCATGGACACAACGGCAAGACACTTACGCCTAATTGAGCTCGAATGGACACCATGTCTGCTAAATATTTATCCAAATTGCTCTTTCTCAACAACTGTTTGATTTCCTTTTCTGTTGCGTCCGTGATTCCGAGATTATCTTTCAACACTGTGTCCACAATGAACTTTCTTGTCAGTGAAGACTGCTGCTTGATCAATTTTTCGAGGTTTATAGTTGAGCTTTTGACTTTGGTCAGCACATCTGGATACCACAGATACTCTGGGTATTCTTTAGTTACTTGACGTGCTAATGATAAACCGCCGGTTTCATGATCACTGGTTGAAATCATAACCGTGTCGGGATGTTCGTCGACATATTTCTTGACCAGTTCAACAGTGTTCTGATATTCTAAAATCTCATGTACATGAGTGGCAGCATCGTTCCTACCAACGTTCTGTTAAAATAACGCTCCTATATTCTAATGGATTTTTGTCACTTACGAGTGTGCGGCCATGTCGATTCGGCTGCCTTCAATCATCAAAAAGAATCCCTTTTCCTTATTCTCAGTTGCCTCGTACAGGATATCTAGGGCTTTCTTTGACATTTCTGTCAAACTAGGTTGGCTGTCAGGATTTCTGTCGATTTCGTAGTCCATATGCTGCAAGTAAGTTAGTACTTGCATAAGATGCGCTATAAGGGGTGCTTACGTCTGAGGAAAACAAGCTAATTGCGGGTAATACGCTTCCATCTGAAGGCAGGGCCTCGAACGCTTCTTTACTGTTATGGATGACGGTAGTCCAGTTGTAGGAAGATGATGCTTCCTCCAATAGATTGCGGGAATCTGACCTGCAGCCCCCGTCTTTTGAAATCGGTAGGAAGTGACAATACCCGCCCCCGAACATCAAGTCGACGCTCCTTCCTAACGGGTTGTCACCTATTTGTTGTATTGCTATTGCATTTTCGTTATCTCTGTCTTGCACATGTGCCGAAAAGGAAGCAGGTGTTGCGTGCGTTATACGAGACGTTGCAACCAATCCGGTCAGCATTCCTTGTCCATGCTTGGCAGATTCTAGCACAGTTCCACAAGGATTCAGTTTAGGGCCCACTATTTTTTTTTTTTTTTTTGTTTTGTTTTGTACGTCATTAAGGAAAATAAACAAAAGTGAAAAATGCATGCATTTACCTCCAACTGCTCCATTGTACGTTTTCATGTTGCAGCTAAACGCCGTAGCACCAGCAGCACTGTCTGTTACTAGAGTTGATGAGCTCCTTGTTCTAGATTGCCCAACATGGATTTTATCCAAGGGCATTTCGTAGTCGTAGGGTTGGTTTTGTGTGTACTGGTAATATGTTCTAGCAAACGAGACTGATGCTGGACCAAGTCCGTCACTAATCATCATGATTACATTCTTAGGCTTTTGCAAAGATGCCGTTGATGAGCTCAAGAACCGTGTAGGTTGTTGACCTAGCGACAAACGAGTCAATTTCAATATAATAAATGTACAAGGGATAAATTAATTAATTCTTACTGTGAATCCAAGGTTGGCTGACATTGTTGGAACCCTCAATAATGTCTGGCCCTCTCAAACTCATTGCGATAGCTATTCCAATCACTGATATTACAGTGGTCGTGCAGCCGGTAATAATCCATCTGCGGTACCGGCGCTATTCAATGTTTTAGTATAAATGTAGCACTGAAAATCATAGGTTCAGTATTACCATACAAGACGGCTGCTTTTCATTCGGAACCCACTCATTGTCTAATGAAATGTCTTCGCTGTATTCTTCTGTAGAAGATCGAGATGTCTGGTTGGAATCTAGGAGTGGCTCGCTCATTGATAACAAAATTAAAAAAAGGAAACAATGAGAGAAAAAAGTGAAGAAAGAGCAGTGTGCTTTTGCAGAAACTTAAAACAATGCGGAGATCTAGCCAACAAGCCAGTAAGTCGTCGATCATTTTCTTTTTTGGGATGTGAATTTATTTGCACTTTGCCTTTTTAAGAGTGGGTCTTATTGAATCCAACACAAACAATTCCTAACGCCTGTTGGCTTCACATCGATTTTGTACATGGTCTTTTAGTTAATATGCATATCATATCAAACGAAGTGTAAAAAGTAAAAGAGCGAATTTCAGTCCCGTGTGTATAATTTTATACAAATTTACTAAAAACCATAAATTATCTCTATATGCGATATATATGATATACGATATTTGAGCAATTCCAAGATCATTGCTGGCCTCACAGTCTTCAAACTAGGAAGAACAACTATTTGGTGGGCACATTGCCGTCCAAATGAGTTGGCTAATTGATAAACCTATAGGACCTGGATTCTTTTTCTTGACACATCGCGATTATTCATTGTTTCCTCATCGATACAAATATGATAACACGTCCTCACTATTAGTGAACAAATAATAAGAAATACACACGGGCTCAGTACCCTTTGACTAATTGTTTTATTATTGAGATTGGTACAGGGACGTGGGATGATAAAGCATATCAAATAGTGGGTCCGTGCCTTGACAGTTGTTTAAATCAGCCTAATGTTGTTGTTGCTATGGAAACCGTGATATTAAGCTATCCAGCAACAATTGAGGTGTTTACTGATCTGTATCAAATGCAAATACAAAAATATATAATACACCTATAGCAAACCGCGGATGCTTAGTACTTGTAGGAGATTAAGCACTATATTATTGCATTCAAAATCTACATGTGCAGATCTACCACTTATTGATTTTGTCAAAGGGCGGTGAGGTTTTTCAATGTTTCAATTGGAAAACTAGAAATATCAAGTGTCTTGTTAGGGAAAGTTAGATTTGCACTGAATCAAATTGGTCGAGAACTTTGCTTTTTTTCCTTCTTTTAGCTTGCAAATAATAGAGAGATACAATACGCGATGGTACTCCTCAATTTCATGTCAGATAACAATGTTGCTTATTAGGTTTATGGTAATAGCCAGGCTTGTGTAGGACCTAATGTAAACTTGAAAATTTTCCATCGAAAATACTCTTGTCAAAACTTTAACGAAAAAGAAAAAAAAATTGCCTTGTTTTATCTATAAATAATGTACTGCTGATTGTTGTATGCTTTTTATCTAGAAATGAAGCTTGCCAAATTCTTGTTTTCATGATCTAGATCAGAAAATATGCCTATTATTGTTTCAACACGAATAAAATTGTCCGGTTGGTGCATACATTAGGTTTGTTGATCCGATCGACCGGAGATCTCATGCTTCGTATGAGGGACATACTTTACCCATTGCCTCTTGTTTATGGCATATCTCCTGCAGTGCATAATGTAGACATAATGCCTTGTTTTTGCATATAGCAAATGGTAAATTTTTCAAGAAACTAATATGAATTCGTATCATGATCCAAAGCTCTGGTTGTCCTCATGGATAGCTTGATGAGTCATGATCTGCTGTATTTTTACAAAATGTACTTGTCGCAACAATCCGATTGTCTCCGCCCAAAAAGGATTACAAGATGTCTATGTGATATAAAAAGCACGACATGAAAATCACCTATCCTTGTCTTCTCTTGCAAATTTCGTAAATCAGAAAATGAAGCATTCAATTGACCTACCAACAACTGAGGTGATTGCAGAAAATGACTTCAACGGCGATACAACTACAGATCAGACGTATGTGTCTGCCAACGACGCCACTAGTGTTGCAGGAGCAACTACATCCAAATGTATAACAGGCAACAGTAAAAAAAAGTGCAAGCTCAATGCGTGGTATAGCCTTATGATGGGTGATATCTACGCTTCAGATGATCCTAATCTATACTCGCAAAACAAAAAAAATGTCATCATAATGCTGGTAGCTCTCAGTGGGATTGCAGGACCAATGTCGTCCATGATGTACATGCCTGGTATTTTGGCCGTAGTTCAAGACTTGCATACAACAACTTCTGCTGTGAATGGCACAATATCTGCATTTGTTGTATTTATGGGTATATCTGTAAGTTTTTTTTTTTCTTTTTTCGTCCATAACGTGCATGAGATTCATTATTGACAATTTACAAAGCCATTAGTTTGGGCCGCTTTGAGCGACACCTATGGTAGAAAGCCAATGTACGTTTACAGCGGTATTATTAGCGTGGTAAGTTCCATTATTGGAGCTAATTCCTCCAATATTGGCATGCTTGTTGTATTCCGTGCTTTACAGTCTTTTGGCTCAAATGCGGGTTTGACATTGGGCGCTGGTGTTATTGCTGATATGATTCCCGTTGAATCCCGAGGCAAAGCTTATGGTATATTTTATACGTGAGTCCTGATTCTTTTTTTTTTTGTTTTTTTTTCTTTTTATAATAACGTGTGATAATTTTATATTCTGTAGTGGCCCTTTATTAGGCCCTGTCATTGGTAAGTGTATTTGATCTCTTGCTTCATCATACACAAATCGTACTTACGTCTTTCACATATAGGCCCTACAATTGGTGGTATGTACATCATGCTAGGCTTTTTGAGTTGCGTACATCTACTAATCTGATGCTTTTACAGGCTTTCTTTGTCAATATTTGGGTTGGAGATCCACATTTTATTTTACAGCCATCCTATGCGGAGTTTTGCTGATATTCAGTGCATTTTTTCTGCCAGAGACACTAAGGAAGCAAAGGCCACAAGAAAAACAGCTCGACGACACCCTATCTTCTACGAGCACTACGATACATGTCAAGAGTAGCTCGTCCTCATCGCCGTCCTTTTTGGCTACACTGTACACCAGTTTCCATCCCATGATTACCATGCTATACGATCCGAATGTTATTCTTTTGATGCTGTTTAACAGTATTATTTTTGGAAGCTTATATATTTTGAACCCTACCATCACTCAAACATTCAAGCACATCTACGGCTACACTGAATGGCAAACGGGCTTGTGTTTCCTCTCTTTGGGATTTGGTTTTATGCTAGGTTCTATTATCAGCGGACGGCATTCCGACTATATCCTAAGAAAGCTCTCCAAAAAAAATGCCGATGGCAAAAAGATCGTTTCTGAAATGCGTTTGCAAGCTGCAGTGCCATCATTTTTTCTCATGCCTGCAGGTTATTTGATTTATGGCTGGACTACAGAGAAGCAAGTAGGCGTCTATGCTCCTCTTATTGGTTTATTCGTTTGTAAGTTCAACCCATTTGTATCTTTTTATGGCAAGTGTTGGCTCGATTCTCATGTGTACATTTTTAGACGCACTGGGGCAGATGTGGGCTTTTACTCCAACTTCGGTCTATCTTGTCGATTCAAAGCCAGGTACACAGACATGCTTTTACGATGCCCTACATTTCAATTAATAATGTATCTATATATATATGTAGGCTATTCAGCAACTGCAGTTGGTGTAAACAGCTGTGTTCGCTGCATTGTTGCTGCAATTACAACGGTGTTTTCTAGTGCTGCCGTGGATGGTTTGGGTAATGGTATCATGTTTACTATTCTAGCAGTTGTTGGAATATTGAATGGTGGATTTGTTGTTGCTTGCTATTTGAAAGGCACTAAATGGAGACGAACATTTGAGCAAAAGCATATGCCGGATTTATACATTTTGAATAACCCTGACCTGGCGGGTGTGTCTGCAGTTGTCAAGCAAAATGAAGAACAAGATCTCGAAAAGGTTTATACTCAACATAGTGCATGTATTGCTTAGACCATTTGGATATGCATTTTCATTACCTTTTTTTTTTTGTTTTTTGTTTTTTGTACACTTATTTTCTGTTTATTCCTACTATATCACTATATTATTATACAACTTGCATCAACTCATTTAATCATACGTATATAAATATTTATGTTAATGCCTGGCAGCCATTTATTCTTTCCGGATTACATGTAAAAAAGAGACCGCATGCGACCAAAAGGGGGCCAGCCCAGTTTAGTTTCTGACACAGTCATATTATAGCAATCTGTTGTTATGGTAACATGTTGAGATAAAAGATTTAAAAATAAACATGAAGCGTACAAACATTGGAACCCCAAAGTTCGTGCATAAGTGTTATGTGAGCACATTGACTTTCCACGTGGACATCACATCCCCCCCTAAAACATGAAAGAGTGAGTGACTTGTCGCACGATGGGAGATGTGCCCCATTCCAAACCACGAGTGGGCCCGCTTGGAGTGGGGTTTTTGGTTGATAAACATGCAAAAAGAACAACAACAAAGGAGCCCATACGAAATTTTAGGAGTCGGCCGCTTTACGACGCAAAAGGAAATCCGAAAACGCTACCTACAGCTCTGTAAAACACATCATCCAGACGTTTCAGCAAACAGCAGCGTAGATTTCAGGGAAATCACAGTTGCTTACGAGATGTTGGCAAACAACAAACACCAGCAAGCATTAGACATCAAACATCACAGCAACCACCGTAGTCCAATAGACACCAAGCTGTGGACAAAGAGAAGCTATCTTTTTGGAGTTGCATTGGTTGCCTTTACGTTTATGTATGCATACGAAGGGAAATCTTCGCCGAGAGTGTTGCTGCCTCATGAGAAAAGAAAATTGGCAGCAGCAGCAGCAGCAGCAGGGGCGGCTCAGCAGCAATTGCCTACTACGAAAGAGCAAAACCAAGTGAAAAGAAATGATGTAACCCCGTGGCAAGCAGCCGGAATCTCTTTTCGTGAATGGCGAAAAGGCTAAAAATATTTTTCTCTCTCTCTCTCTCTTTCTCCTCTCTCTCTCTCTCTTGCTGAATACCCCTCCCCTTTTTTTTTCTCCCCTTTTCGTTTATCACAATAAATGCCAAGTACCACCCTCATGCTACCGTCAAAGCCTATCGCCATCCCAGGCCAAACACTGGATAATGAAATGTCTTATCGAGAAATCATTAAACAATTGGCACAGACTACAGCGAAGCCCTATGGCGACATACCCCCTATGATGAAAACAAAGAAAAAAAAGAGATCCAAGAAGGATAAAGCAGGCTCACCCACGTCAAAGCCAGCGTCACCCACCTCATCGTCCAAGCCTATAAGAAGGATGTCGCATGTCGAAGACTGGATTGTCGTCGACAGTAAGGAATCTTTGCCTGACGAGGAAGAATTGGTATGTGGGCAGACACAAATTTTAGTGCGATGGGAAAAAAAAAATTAAAAAATGCTGCTTGAAATACAGGTACGATCACCATTTAGAAATTTTTTGTCTGGAGATTTTTTTACAGAGGTGCTGCCATTGCACATGCCGCCACCTTCTTTGAGCGAACAGTTTGGATTGGAGGAAGAGCAGGGCGAGGGTAGGAAATTACACGGCGATGCGCAATTATCGCTGGAGCTGATGCAAGAATATGATGGCATGAGCGATGATGATGATGATGAGCAAGTCCTGGGCACGAGTTGGAAATCACCATCCACTTCGGTAATGCCCAAAGATTTACTGCGCAGACATTCAATATCTTCATTTACCTCCTCCGCTTCATCGACCACTACGACGGCGTCGTATGCAGTCTCTTCATCTCCTCCACACCTGTCAAATACGGACCATGAATTATGGAAAGAAACACTGGCTAAATTAAAAAGGTCTCTATTTGTATCCCCTCCACCAACACTAACACCGGTGCCCGTACCACCGACGACCACAATACCACCAGCGTTCAAACTGAAAAGAACCAGCAGCAAACTAATTCCAATGCCTATACCGCCCCGAAAAATATCGCAAAAAAGACGATCGGAGGCTACCACACAGCCAAGATTTAACCCGGATACCAACACATATACAAGAGACACGCGGTCGAATCCAGACCATCTGAGGATGATTTCCGCTGAATTAAACATGATGAGGGGAAGGAAATTGTTGAGCCCCCTGAAACCAAGAGGATTTCTACCTAGAAGAAAGGATGCTTTTGTTCGTGGTGCAAGACGAAATAGATCACATTTGATGCAAGAGATTATGATTGATAAATGAATCTTTTTTTTTTTTTTTTTTTTTTTTTTTTTTTTTTTTTTTTTTTTTTTTTTTTTTTTTTTTTTTTTTTTTTTTTTTTTTTACTTTTTCGTCTATCGAGCAAGTATTAATAAACGCTTTCTTTTTGTTGAGTGGTTTGTATACTTTCCTCAATTTCTATTCTCTTGCGGAATCCCAAGGCAGTGATTTTCCATCAACCCACATTAACTATATATCACTTGATATACGTTGATGTGCGTTGATTAAGAGACACATTGATGAGTGGTATAATACCCAAACGAAAAATAGCCTGCTGAAAGTCTTTTGTCTATCCAAGAATTTCATCGTAACTTTGTCATCCGGCCAATGTTCCAACACAAACTTCAAATTGTAGATTCTTTTTCGTAATCTGCTAAAGATAGTTGGCTGCTATCGTTAAATCCTTGATATAGCATTTAATAAACTTGTCTCAAAAAATGAGAGTGAATATCAACGTGTGGAAACGCAACATAGGCTGATGTTACCCCAGAAAATATGAATTCATTGTCATGTTGCTTAGCGCTGTAACATCGGCATCAGACCATAGGCGTCTGGATTTTTTAATAGTTTCTATCTTTGCAATCATTATCAGCAGTTACATGAGATGTGAAAGTTCATCCATTACCTTCACTGTTCAAATGCCCATTTTCAGCCTCATATCAAGCACATGAAGTCGTCCCCATCTGGCCTTGTTAGCCCTCATGAAAAATGCAGATTTAAAAAAAAAATTGCTCTTTCATCCCAGTAACAACAATTTAATACATTACAATGTAGAGCCAAATTAAAGACATATAAAATTCACATTGAATGGTACTCTGGAATATTACCTTTCAGAATGAAACCGATTATTTCAAGGCAAAAGACGTTTTTTTTAATTAAAGATTTCTATCAAGATATAATGCAATAGAAACCATTGCATATTATACCCATTCAGAGAGAGAATTTACTACTGTATATTTGGGTATTTTTTTCATTTGTACTCTTGAAGGCATACTGCTTTCAAATACTAAAAAAAAAAAAAAAAGGTCAACATGCATCCCGCTTTTGTCCAAAACGGAGAAATTAAACCGCAACAACAACAGCAGCACTACATCTGCCAACATGATGATGGTTGCCAAGTTCGGGCTGAAAGTCATTTAGACTGAAAATGCAGTGTCTTTGTAGCCCTTCATCAGATGTTCAACGTTTGATGGGAGAAGCCTCAATCACAGCTCTCAAGTTGGAGGACAAGAATCGATCTATTTATCGCATTTTTCCGTATTCGTTCCAAACCGACACTATTATATCTACCTACCTGATATCTGCGAGTGTTCCGTCATGACTTTTATATGTTGGATCAATAGGTACTGTAACATTGGAACCATACCTTACCGGTAGGTTCCAAGTGGTGACTGTACAAGTGACCGGTCGAAGCAATGGCATCCAACATTTCAAAGGGAAGGGGCCTGTCTAAAAAAAAAAAAAAAAAATACGAGTGGAGATATGAATTGCCACAAGTGATATTCCTTCTTCCTAACAACACAGTTTTTGCTCAAATGTTTCGTTTAGGACGAGTCTTTCAGCAGGCCGGCAGTAAGGCGCCTACTGTGCTTGGTCGAAAATTATACCAAACCCCACCCAGCATGACTTCACTGATCTCTCGTTTCAGCCAAATGCGCACTTATTCTAGCAGCAAACCCCCTGTGGAAAGCCCTAGTTTTCTGACAGGTTTCAATACGCAAGGCAATGCTATGGGCAGCATCAAATCCTCAGCCTCACCTTCGAGCCAATTCAAAACGAAAAAGCCTACTACGCCTGGTAAGCGTTGGTTGAAGCGTGTACCTCGTGATCATCTCTACAAGGGTAAAGCTGTACGCAAGCTGACTATCGCCAAACGCAGCTCAGGCGGACGCAACAACACAGGCCGCATCACGATTCGCCATCGTGGTGGAGGACACAAAAGACGTGTCCGTGTAGTGGACTGGCATCGTCAAGAATCAGGCACACAAACTGTCATGCGTCTTGAGCATGACCCTGGACGCACTGCATGGATCGCCTTATTAAAGAACGACACTACTGGAAAGCTTAGCTATATCATTGCTCCTCATGGCATCAAACCTGGCGATAAAGTTAGATCGTATAGAGACCAACAGCAAAAAGAGCAGCAGCATTCTGATGAACCTGTGATTACTCGTACAGTAGCCGTAGATGCTGGCAATTGCATGCCTTTAAAGATGGTCCCTGTTGGCACAATCTTGCACAACATCGGGTTGAAGCGTAATGGACCTGCAGTCATGGTAAGAGCGGCTGGCGCTTACGCCCAGTTGATTCAAACGGGAGAAACTGGCTATGCACAAGTGCGTCTATCCAGTGGTGAAGTTCGTTTAGTCCCTGTTGATGCTTGTGCCACGATCGGTGCTGTCAGTAACCCTGATCATCAGCATGAAATGCTCGGTAAGGCTGGTAGATCAAGATGGCTTGGTATTCGCCCTACTGTCCGTGGTATGGCTATGAATGCTTGTGATCATCCTCACGGTGGCGGTAGAGGTAAATCAAAGGGTAACAAAGACCCTAGATCTCCTTGGGGCGTATTAGCAAAGGGTGGCAAGACTAGAAAGACACCTAATCAGTTCGTGGTTAAGCCAAGACCAAGACGATAAACACTATCCGCCTTTTTTGTTTTCTTTTTAAGCTGCCAAGTATATAGATTCAAGAATCCTCTCGCCTTTGTATTGTGAATATTTAAAAATTATATTAAAAAAAAAAAAATTATACAAATCAATCTTTTTGCTATCTCTTGTGCAATCTTTGTGTACTATGACAGGGCTTAAGTGCGAAACCACCACAAGTAGAGAATGTTCTGATTCACAAGAATTCGTTGAAATGCATACATTTGACAGTGTTGGTGCGAACGATGATATTGAGGCTGAAGAATTTCCGATACTTGAATCTGTTCTGGAGGAATTCTACTTTGACTACTACAGCCAAGAGCAGAGCTATAATCAGCTAGTGCACTATGGAATTGCTGCAAACCCCTCTACTGATGTCAACTACAGTACTAGCTTTGCTGAAATGGTTTTGGAATCAGTAAAACATGCAGATAAAGTCTTCTTGACTGAAGTGGCTACCAACTTTGACGACAATCTACCTTCATTTAATTCCATCATCAATTACGATGCTTGTGCAGCAGAGAATCCAGACGAGAGGGAGGAAAATGTAGTTGAAAGAGCTAGACAAAATCATCACCAACTCGACGAAAGCGAAATCCCCTTACAGTTACTCCAAAGCGAACAGGAAACCGATCCTGCAAACCAAACATTCTCTGGGTTATTCAAAGCAATATCATTCTATTCGCAGCCTTCTCGTGATGAAGCCAGCCGAAACAAACTGCTGCTTGACGAATCACAGCATGAACGGCTTGATAACAATCAGCTTTTCATGTTTGACAATGATGATAGATCTAAAGATTTTTCTTCGTGGTTCTTGTTTGATAGCGATGATGAGAGCGAAATTGCCTTGTTTAAAGTAAAGCATGCTATGACATAAAGCCATCCATACGTTAATTTTTTTTAAAGAAAGACATATTAGGCGAGGAAGATGCTACGCTCAAGTATTTTGCTAGCAAGAAAAAAAAAGTGGTTGGTACTAATAATCAATGCGTTGCACCCGAGTCGAATCAAACCAAAGCAAGTGATACAACCGATTCAAGAGTACAACAAAAGGAGAAACATCATCAAACATACATTGCAAGCAGCTCACAAACATCGGACGAGTGGAAGGACATGAGTGCGAAGGATAATGGCTCCAGCAATGAGATGAAACCTCTTTCAATCACAAAAGATGTCTCGTTAGGCAAAGAACTTGACTTTAAAGATGCTATTATCAAGACAAGTACACCTAGTAACAGTAAGCTTGGATCTTTCAATGACACTAAAGCGGTTGGGGAAGAGTCATATCTTCTTGAAGAAGTGCCTTTTAGAGAAACTAGAAGCTCAAAATACTTTATTCGTAATAAGCGTAGTATTATTATCAGCAAAGAAGGCCCAGCATCATAATATGCAGGTATAGACGAGGCCTATATACTGGAGTTTTTTCTTTTGAAAAAACATTTGTATATTATATTGCTGACGCACAGCACTTGAAATCACCCCTAATAAATACAGAAACATGATAATGTCGCGTATCAAGATTCTCTAGACTGAAAATAGTACAAGTAATGAAAGCTTCTGCAATAATTTCTTATGGGGCACTATATACGTATAATATTACATGCAAAAGCAAATTAATTTCACGGATAAAACGCAACAGCTTGAGTTTGCCTCCTACAACTATCACTTTGTCCTTGTATCCACCAACTTTCAGTTGCGGAGCAAACCATGAGTCTATAGATAACTTGAATATACCTTAGTATGGGTCAATAGACACAACGATAATATAGAATATGTGTTTAAGAAATCATTCTATATAGATTCTTATTTTCGTTGAGACAAGTAATGTTCCAGTGAAGCACTGCCAGTCTGCAATAAACAGTCAATCTCTTTCTTAAATTCTGCACTCTTTCAGGGCGATCCTCAAAAGCGGATATAAGTGTGAGGCATACTATATCCTGAGTAATGCTTTCAAGCATGCTTTCCAGATAGACATATACGTATATCTCATTTAGCATATCTTCCTTAAATCGACAGAGGGCACTTGGCAATCGCTGGTTGTCTATTCTATTTATACACGCCTGCAACTGAAAATGACCCTGAATTAACTCTTTTCGATCTTCTCAACGATAAGTCTGGTTGATGATTGTGATTTTATGATTGACATGAGATAACTCACACGCTGACTAAAAGTATAGATCATGATTTGCACCGGAGATCATATTATTTATATAAGTGTTTATTTTGAGCTTTAAGGAGTGGGGGGGGCACACTTACACATCATTTATCAAAGTTCCTTGAGCAGTATCTAAAATCACGTTTAATTGTTTAATATTCGACGATGTACATATATGTGTATCTATTTCTGTCAGTAATTAACGATTAGTTCACACTGATATCTCTATATGCTTTCAAAGAGATTGTATTGTATACAGGAAAAGCAACGTTAAATGAGAGAGGAGTCTAAAGCGTAATTTACAACGTATTTAGACCAAAAATACTTGAATTCTAGACTTTGAATCTATTTCATTATAAAAAGAAAATTTTCTCTGATTCCGCACTTCTTCCTTTCCTCTTTCATCTCTTTTAATAACTTTATAATAATACCAATATGATGCTCAGTAAATTAACCATGTCAACAACATCCATAAGCTTGAACCTAAGCAATTATAAACGGAAAAGGCCGTCCAGCTTTGTTTCCAACATTGGGCCATTATTGCAACGCATCAAAAGGTCATTCAATCCCAATATTAATTCATCAACTGCACGACGATCAAATACAGTGCATTGCTGCTTGAATGATTACCAAGAAACGTCAGAGAAATGTGCATTGAGTGCATCCCTAATTGAAGAGCGAGGTAAGAATGCTCCTTAGCCATACCTACATGGTCAACCTGACAAGTTTGTCTAGATGAAGATGACAGATTGAGCTGGTCTCAAGAAACCTTCATATGCGCTGCAAGATCTGACTCGGAACCCAGTAAAATTTACGCTAAACATGTCGAAAATTGGTGGTCAACAACACCTTCAATCCACTCATCGTCCACTAATGCCGTTTTGTAAATATCAATTCATTTCATCATTTTTGTTACACAATTCAATCTAAAGGTCAATGATATCATTTTTTGGTTGTAAATATTAGTTTATTATGATATATGTACAATTTGGTATATAGTTATTCTCTCGCTTTTAAATGGAAGTTAATAAACCTGTGTGTTCATCAGGTTCACTGTGTGTCTGCTGATCTGATTTTCTATAAATCAACTTCATTCTAGTCCACCATGTTGCCCCGCATATGCCATCTTCCTCGTCTAACGAATTTGTCTTTAAAAATGGCTGTGAATAATCAGATGGCGTAATGCTCAAAGTCGAATTCGAATCACTCGAGTTGGTAGCACAAGCTGATGGCTGCAACGAGATCACCAAAACACCATACACTAACAATGCAATACCGAAAAGGACGGCCATAACTTGCCAGTAAAATAGCCTCTCCCACTGATTGTAATAAACCAAACCATTGAATAGACAGGAAACGTTGAAGGAGCAAAAATTGAGTGGAACCAGAATAATCGTATCACAGAGTTGAACACCACGATTTAAATAATACAACTACAGCAAAGGTTTTTGTTACAATCTGCAGCAAAATAAGCACTTGCCAAATCACAATATATACCTGGAGTACGGCCGAAAACACCAGTGCGAATACAATGACCCACGTGAGAGGATAGATGAATTGATTGTCATGGTGAAATACTGTCAAAATAAGCAACTCCAGCCCGCTTTTGGCAAACAGCATGGCCTGGCTACTGATGTTTGCTCCGAAGATGCCATAACTGATCCCCAACCACATCTTCAAATCGGGATGTGTCCAGTGATTCGGTCTCACCTTCATCAGATACTCGACCACATGAGTCGAAATTAAGCCAACACAAGTGAACATTTCGACTAGCGAAAAGTAGACGATGAACGCAGGCCGTTTATACAGAGCAATCAGGTCTTTGAGTGTGTGCTGGGGCTCGGGCACAGTGCCAAACCCAGCGACGAGGGCAGCGCCCAAGACAATCAATCCTGTGCCCACAACAGTCCTCTTTGTAAATGGATCGCCCAAGATCCATTTAGCAAAAAGAGCGTTGAATACCAGGCCAATGGCGCCGATGGGAGCCAATATTATAATAGGTAAATATCCTATTGTGCATGTAGATCCTATTAAATTTGATATTGTGTAAACCAAAAATCCAGATACCCACATAGGTCGTTTGTAGAGTGGTATAGTCGAGTCAATTATGAGATGCGACTTCCTTTGCAGAGAAATCCCGAATGCTTGTGTCATGCTTGCTACCAGAGCAATTGATAGTGGCCTCCAGATCTCTTCTTTCATGATATATTCTAACGACTGGCTGGATAAAGGAAAGAGGGAAGAAGAAAAAGTAGAAAAAGTAGAGAAAGGGAAAAAGGTATCGAGTCTAAATTTAGCCCCCCAAAACAGCCTTTTTATTCTTTGTGTGCCTTGTAATTAATAAACCACAATTTCTTTTTTGGCATTTTCACTCACTGCGCATGTTTATTGTATACTATATAATCTCCTAGCAAAACATGTCATCTATTATTTTTACTCCTTTTTACAATATATTATCACATGTAGGAAAAATAAAAGAGGGGCCTGGACTTGATTGCAATAAGATATCTAACGTGCGATGTATTAAACCAATTAAAAGGCAACGCTTATTATTGCCAGTACGGCTGTCTTGGCTGCTGTTGCTGGTAGAATGGCTGTGGTTGCTGATGCACTGGTGGTGGAGGTATTTGAGTGCTGCTGCTACTGCTGCTGTACGCCATTTCATTGTTGTTCTGTTGCTGCTGATAATAGTCTTCATAGGCACTATAATCATACTTGTTCACGGGTATAGCAGCATTATATACTGATTTATTTACATAGGGCTGTGTGTAAGGCTGTTGCGGAGGCTGTTGAGGTTGCTGCTGTTGTTGGTAGTGTACCGAGTAGTAGCCATAGCTCTGTGGTGGTTGAGGAGGAGGAGGTAGTGGCGCATAGGGATGATGATGTGGTGGGGGTGGATGAGCATATTGATGTGCTGGTGGGTGTGGTGGTGGTGTGTGATTCATCATTTCCATTGGTGGGTGCGGTGGTGGTGTGTTGTACTTGTCACGAGCAAACAGAGGCACATTCGCATTACCGTTGATGACAGGTGATTGACCATAGAAAGAAGTGTCATAATAACTCTATTATAGAAAGTGTCAGTCCTGTACTTTGCGTCTGAACATGTTGGCTGCACATACCATTCTTTGCGGATCAGCACTGTAGTAATCGGTTGGTAAACCGCCTGTATATCCCGCGACCGAATTATGCACGTTCGGCATATATGCTGTATAAGGGTTCATTGTGTATGGTTCATTGTATACATGCTGAATAGGCTGAGGCTGAACTAGTTGCTGTTGTTGCTGTTGTTGTTGCTGTTGTTGTTGTTGCTGTTGTTGTTGTTGTTGTTGTTGTTGTTGTTGTTGTTGTTGTTGTTGTTGTTGTTGTTGTTGTTGTTGTTGTTGTTGTTGTTGTTGTTGTTGTTGTGGCTGAACATAGTGTTGTTGTTGAGGATGGAATGGTTGTGGAAGAGGTTTATTTGTATTGTGAAAAGATGCCAAGCCGTTCGATACTGCTACTGCTGTTGTGTGGTTTGCTTTGGTATGTTCAGAAACATCTGTTGCTGTTGGCGCTTTAGGCCGTGGCGATGGAGTTGCATCCACTTTGATTTCTGCAGCAACAGCAGCATCTTGCAGTTGTTCTTGCTTGGCAACATTTACTGTGATGGCTGTTTCCTCGACCGCTTCCTCATTCTCATCTCTAATGATCTCTTCTCCATTGATCAAAGTCAAGCTGCCAAACTGCACGTTGATCGATGACAGAGACGTAGCTTGTTGGTTGTGTGGTAATACGACGGGCTCTGTTTGATTTAATCGTCTGATTATCGTTGGCTTCCGGATATTTGCAGCAGTGGTAGCAACTGGAGTTGCAATGATTACTGGCTCAACAGTTGGCTCTGATTCCACAGCTTCAGCTGCTGGAGTCTCTGGCTCACCAAATGTCGGCTGGTCCTCTACTATTTGCTCGCTCACTTGATCTACAGCTTGGTCTGCTGTCTTTGGTTGCTCGACTTGATCTACTACTACTTCATCGACGGCTACGCTATCCGGCTTAGCCTCGTCCTCCTCGTTTGTCGAAACAGGCTGTGCGTCAGGTTGCGAATCTTCAATACTGTAAGTAACCACCTCCGGTTTCGTCGGCCCTTTTGCAATGCTCGCCCATGAAGGCTTTTGATCTTCTTCTTTTTCGGCAGCTGTCTTTTGGGCTTTGTCTTTTTTATGTCTTCTTGATTTGTCTAGAGATGCGCACAAAGAATGAGTTGTCTGCGTTTTTCAATGGTATTATACAACATACGATTTCTGGACTTGCCGTTATTACCACGTGTTGCTACTATTGCATCTATTATCTTTTGTTGGTTTCTTGACCCTTTTGTCTAGCATTTCCTTCTTACCTTTCCCCTGTGCTACAGCGTCATTTGCTGGTGTATGTGCTGCTGCTGCTGCTGCCGTGGCCGTAGGCGCTGCTTTATGATTAGATCTCTTGTGATTCGATTGCGTTGTCGGCTTGGGCTTGGGTTTTTTGGACTTGACTTGGCCCCATTGACTCGCATGGCCCTCTGAGATACGTGTGATGGCAATATCCAAGTCGCCTTGACATTCATCCATAGCAAACAAAAGGTCATTGTGGCTCCACTCTGGAAACAGTTCAGTTAAGGAAGGCAATGCTTGTCTGTATTGCGCTCGCAGTGATTTAATGTCGTTTGAATTATTTCGCTGCCTCGCGCCTGAGTTGGGTGGCATTTGTTGTGATTTTTTGTAGTATATGAAAGAAAGAGTAGCCACCCTCCTACCTCCCCCTCCCCCCTTTTTGGATGTTTATTGTAGTCAAACCACACGTAAAACGCGACTTGTTGCGTTTGGATAACCCTGTTAATTCAACCTCAGAGTCCTCATACCTTTGGGTTGCTCCAACATGATCCACTTGAAATACTCAAGGGAGACAAGCGGTAGTTCGATGGGTATAGGTTAGCTTCATGCATTTTTTACTCTGGTAAAAATAACTAACAAACAATACTTACTACTAGCTTTGTGCTGTTGGATTTAGAATACAAACGGTAAGAATGAAGTAAGACTTTCTACAATTGCACAGCAGTTGCCTATGTCTGTGCATCAACGAGGGAGACTCAGTAAGGCAAAAGCATTACTAAACTGCAGCTAAAACGTAGCAGCATAGCACTGTGATTTTAAATATTTAATGCTTAGTCAGTATTGCCTCAAAACTGCAGCAGACAATTGATCTATGCGTTTTCATGTATTGAATACCACATTTGTCTATGGTTTTGATTGAACGGGTGGTTTCAATTTTCAGTATGATTTTTCTTTGCGTGGTAACCCACCATGTAAACAGCTTATAGTAGTTATTTCCTTTACAGACACTGTTATCCACGATTGCAGCAATAGCTACTGCGGCGACCTTTTTCATTTGTAGCCCTCTTCACCGTAAGGTAAGTTCAAGCCATCAAAAATTCTCACAAGATTGAGTATTTTCAATCACAAGCAAACCTTGCAAGAAGCTGTCAAGATACTATGAGATCTTTGAATTTTAATAGTGATGAACAAATAAGAAATAAAATTAATATTGATTAGATCCTCCTTAAGGTTAATGAGAAATACTTTGGCATGTTTGTTTTAGTATGATATTTTTATCTGTTTAATGCAATATGTAAATCTTATGCTAGCATGAAAAAAAAAAGCTTTTCTTTTTATAAAAGAAAGAATAGTAAACAAAAAGCTCAACTATTTATTAGCCAATATTGACGAGCATTTCGTTAAGATGTTTATTTGTGTGTAATAGTCCAAATAGAGATGAATCTGTTAACAGTTCAGTATTTTTGGTACAAGTTGCTGTTCTTTGAAGGGTGATTCATTACTTGATTTATTTCTTCATGTTGAAGGTCGTGAAAAAGATAGAACATATTGCTTTGTTAGTCGGTGCTACTTGTAGATTGACTTGCCAGCCAATTAATATGGATGCATATTAACTTTGCAAGTTCAACTTGATCGAATAGATACGTTAAAATGATCATGAAAAAAAAAAATAGGTTAAATTCCATCATCCTTGCACGAACAATTGGCAAGAATAGTGGCAATTTTATAGTGTCAGTCATCCATTTGCAACTGGGGATGCCTTCTTTATTGTACTGTTCAAAGTGTGAACGAATTTGTTAAGCTCTTTGTTACACACTCACGTGGAAAAAAGGGAAGCTGGAGGGCACAGTAAAAGTTTGTTTGTATGTGTTGTTGTTTCTGTGTTGTTGTTATTTGCACTACCATTACTGGCAGATGCAGTAATGTTAGTGCAGCGGCACCAAGTAGAAACATGATTTAAAGTAGTTTGAATGGTATCGCAGCTCTATCCTCAAAATTAGTCCTGTTTATCAATAAATTGCACATCTTACTTACATACTGTGCAACAGTTCCATCTTTATATTTAGCCGGCTTCAAGAACAAGGGGGACAAAGATCAACATAAAGTGCAATTTTGTTTATTATAATAGCGAAAGAAGGTAGCCGCATCTTGTTTGTCTTTGAATTTCGGAAGACAAAAGCTAAAATAAAAATTATAAATGAATATGCTTGAATGATATTGAGACAGCACTTACCCAACCACTTTTTGAGTTTTTATAACACTAATAGGCTTTACGAAGGAGCACTTCATAATTTCCAGAATGTCGTTATCTGTTTTTCCCTTGATTGTCTTCCCTCCAAGAAAAACATACAACTCAACATCTAAATGGGGTTTGTACGGTTTGTACAATTTAGTTAGTACATTGTAAAGGATTTAGCTAAACATGTATACCTTTCAATTGATTGTTATTTTCTAATTCTTCCTTTTTTTAGGGAATTAGCTGACCTGCTCGCTTCGCTCACGACGGCCATCGTCGCCCTACCGGGAGCTCAGATATTGAATGCTCTTTTATTGTAACTTAAAACATATTGTTAGACAGAAATAAATATATAGATGTAGTAAGGCATAATAGAAAAAAAAATTCAAAAATCAGTAGAGTTATTTAAATACTCCATGGATTACAATATTATCGGTGTATGATCCAGTATAGTTTTTGGTAGTTGAGACATTTCTATGCAGAAGAATTTGATTGAAGGTAGCTGCTTAATGCTCGAGAAAGCAACATATAACTGGCCATGTGAGAAGAAAGAAAGTCGAGTGACCTTGGGCCTTGATGGTCATGGTGAATACCGGTCTAACAGAAAATTAGCAATCAACTCAGGACAGCAAAAAGAGAAATAGGGGTTTGCACTGGTGCCTCCATTTTTCTCTATGCCCACATGCGTGCTTGACAATGGTGACAGATGCTGTTCCTTCCACCAAGGTCATGGCGTTCGGTGAAAGAGGGTGTAATTCTTTTAGCCATGTTATGAGTATTGTTGTGTATTGATTTGGCACATAATCTACTGGTAGATCGCAAATGACTTTCTTGTCCACAGCTTGAACAAACACGTCTGCTGGTTGTTGCGCCATTAACGCTGATTGTTTCTGTTTGCTGATCTACTTTCATAGTTTCAGATTGAGATCCCACTTTATACAAAGAGTTTGATTATGATTGTAAAGTGAAAACAAATTTGAGTCATACGAATAGCAATGTTGTTAGCGCAATGACGATAAGAAGATCGATGATGGCCTATGACACCACAGCTTCCGCAAGTGTTAGTATTAGCACGGGTGTTATTGAGGCAAAGCCTGCTTGCAGAACGCGAACGGCCTTCTTGACCACAGCTTGAGCAGATTCTAATAGCTGGCTCTCTGTGTTTGTAGTAATAAAAGTGTCAACATATTTGTATTAAATAAAACAGAGTGTGCAGCTTAAAAAGTCGCCTTTGTTGGTTAGACCATGTCCAATTTCGAAAGATTCAAGCTTTTTCGCCCGACTTTCAACATTATTCACTCTGTTTAGAGAGTTTTAATTTTAAATTAATGTACATGATCATCTATTTCATGTTTTGTTTCATACGCACATTTTACTTATAATTTTCTGAAGTGTTAAGTATTTTTATTTAGTTTCTGAAATTGAGGATGTGCTTGGCTCAATGCCAACTTCTCGAAATTTAACAAACTGGAATGGAACTGAAAAAACCAACTAAAGCATTTGTTAATTCCATTTCTTCTTGGCTTAGGTTTGTTTTGCTTTATTCTTGAAGCGTGTAAAAAAAGTTAGCAGACTCCATTTTTTTTAATTATGTAGATGGTCAAGGCACCGTTTACGATGAAGGCGGAAATGAAGCAATGGACATTGACAAAGAATATGACCCTTTCAACACCAAAAGTTTAATGACATTAAGTAGACACAAATCATCGGGTCCTTACAATTTAGATCCTAGCAATGAGAATCTCGACATTGTTATGCACGACTTGGAGGAAAAAATACGTCAGGAACGATCAACCAAAAAGTACAATGTCTATATTGACGATCAAAAGGCATTTGTATACTTCAGAAAAATAAAGCTTTTGAGTGCAGCTGTGGCAGGTAGACGTGCTGGTATTGTTGAACGTACCGCTCAAACTTGGGCTAATAGACTGGACAATGATCCTAATTGGTATATATTTGAAAAGGAAACCAATAAGATCAACCGCCATAAGGCACAATTACGAGCAGAGCACAAGCATCGTTCATTAGAATTTTTTGATAAATACCCTTAAGCTACAAGAAATGATGCCGTGGACAGTTTAACAGAAAAATTCGAAGGGCTAGATGTGAAAGGATCCTCTTTTGGTAGTTTTATACTGCATAAGTGCAACTCGACTGTTTAAAACAGTTACTCGTCATCCAGCTGCAAGAAGTAGTGACGATAATTTGATTAAACGCTTAAAGTGGGAGCATGGAGTAAAACGGATATTGACTTCTAAAGTAACTGTGTTTTCGTAAAATCCAGATCAGAATCTTTCCACTCGAATCTCGTCTGTAGGTTTCCCACTGAGTTTCTGACTTCAGGCTCACACATTGGTTTTTTCACAGGGATGAGCATTGTGTTTCGTAAATGGCTAATAAGTTGCCACTTTGATATAGTAAAGTCTTCAAATCGTTCAGTCAAACTATTTATTATATCGTCTGAATATAACTGGGGGTCATTATCAAGTAGCTCTTTTATGTACTCGTTATGCTCGATTGTAAATGAGCTTTTCGGACCACTGTTTTCTCAGACTTTTTATACGCAACCTCTTCTGCCTCTTTGTAATAATTCTACCATATTAATGCAGTGCGGTAATTAATATTCAAGTCTCTTGCAACCTTGGCCACAAATCCACGCTCTTGAGGATTTTCGAGCATACGGTCTATAAATGTTTCTCTGGTGAAGTCGCTGTAATTGTTGTATAACCTCACTGGTGGCTTCAACTTACTAGTTTTCTACTGCTTTCTAACTAAGGATTCTTCAGCAATATTTCCGGAGCGCTTAACGCTCAAGTTTGTTAACCAGTTATTGTTTTATGTGTTAACACATACTCCATCGGATCGTAAACTTTTTCTCCTTCATTAAAAAATTTTCATGTCCATCTTCATAGAAAAAAGGTATTCATCATTATGTTATAGTTTTATTAGGAAGAGAAAGGGACAAACACAGGTGCAGAAGATATGCGACAATTAGGCGCAATCTTCCTGCCAATTTTACCGTAGTTCTAGCCAAAGTGACAAAGACTATTTAAACCTATGACATTTATTTTTGTCTTTCCGCCATTTGCTCTTGAGAAAACGTCAAATTCCATAGGCTTGACTGTAATTTCACACAATAAAAAGGGATGCATTTTGTTTGTTTATTTGTTAAATGTTAGATACAGATGAAAGTTTTTTTTTTTTTTTTTTTTTTGGTATCATCGAAACAAGAAAAAGTTGGAATAAAATAAAGAATTGAAGATAAGAACTGAATACATAGTGGGTATAATCTCTATCTCTTTTTTTTTTGTCGCTAATCATAGTTCATTCTGGTGTATAAGGCGGGATGGGTAAGTGAAGATCAAGGACTCGTGAAAGCGTCTTTTTCAAGTCATTTGGAGAGACTGGTTTACCAATACATCCGTTCTATAAAAGTTTAATAAATATACTAAATGCGTTATTGAATGTACTCACCATGCCAATTTCTCTATATTTTGCTCTCCATGTGCTTGAATCGTTTGTTGTTACAGCCACAATAGGAACTTTGCGATTTCTTGGCAAAATATCAAATTCTGCCAATGAGCGAATATGTCTTGTTGTTTCAATACCATTCAGAATTGGCATGTCGATGTCCATGAGGATAAGATCAAATGGTCTACATTTCAATGCTTCCAAGGCCTTGACACCGTTTTTCACCAACTCCATGTGCTCAATTGAAACTGACATGTGTATGTTTAGCAATCTCGATAAGATTTGAAGATTAATGGTATTATCGTCGACCAACAGTACATGTAGTCTTGGTGAGTGTGCTGCGTGTGGTGGATTGCTGAATCTTCTTTTGAATGATTTTGATGACGACGGCAATGACAATGATGGAAAAACAGACAATTGCTGATGCGGTGTCGTTGGAGGAGAAGGCAGTGAAGTTGATAGCAACAGGTTTGGTGGATTTCCATCAGCAAATAATGAAGCCGAATAGCGAACACATGTTGGTTTTGAAGGTGATTTGCCGCTATCGTGTATGAAAAGAGTTGGCGCAGCAGATGGTGAAGAGGATGATTCACTGGAGGGCGAATTATCATTGAAATCTTTTCTACGTGAAATAGATTTTCTTTTGCTCTTGTAAGCGAAATAGTCCATTTTTTAACGATAGAGAGTAGAAAGAAAGACAGTTGAACAAAGGCACTATCAATTATTGAATATCTTATTAACTCTTTCTTTTTCGAACTGCTCCGACAGAACCACACAAGTGGCATAAATCTTGCTCGACGGAACATCCCCAAAACAGAACATGGGACCTCACCGTGCTGTGCTGTGGCAGTGGGGAGAACAACGCGGTTATTCAATCACCCAACAATTCTATATAATTACCTTTTATGTTTTTGGAACCAATCCAAACAATCTTATATCTTTATTTAGACGGTTAATGCAAAAGGAAGGGGGCTGAAAAGAGAGAGAACCCAATCTTCGTTTGTCTAAATTTTCCGCCACTTTCTTTAAGCTGATTAATCCTTTGTCAGTTACGCAATCTCGGTATACGTATTTGGGGGGTTTTTTTTTTATTCTGAAATCACTGCTATAAATTGTTTTGGTCTGCTTTTTTCTTGCACCTCTTTTTAGATAATATTCAACACAATTATGGATACACCCGCAGAAGATTATTCCAAGATTCGATGGAGCTCTCATTATACCGTGGAAAATGCACCAGTGGAATTTAACTATGGCGATAAAGCTGTATTACCCCCATCTGCTCTAGAACAATTGCTTGCACAAATAGGCATTTCTGGTACATTGCCATCACCCTTGACATTTGAATTACGCCACCCTCATTCAGGAGCAACTATTCACTGTGGTGTCAAAGAGTTCAGTTCGGAAAGTAGCACAATACAACTCCCAAATTGGATCAGAGAGTCTCTTGGCCTCAGTCAGGGAGATCATGTCTTGATAAAATTATCACCATTGCCAAAAGGAACGTTTGCTCGGCTAAAGCCTACATCACAAGACTATAGAGATATTACTGATTATCGAGCTGCGTTAGAAGCGCATCTACGGGTGCACTACAACACGTTGACAAATGGGCAAACACTTTCTTGTAGATATGGTGGTCGTGTTTATGATTTCCAAGTCATGGAGCTGAAGCCCCAGGATGCAGTATCTATTACAGATACAGATCTCGAGGTTGAAATGGATCCCATCACTAGCATTTCGACCAAATCCAACATAGCGACTACAATTATTCAATTGAATCAGGTTGTAGCAGGGACTATTATAGCAGCAGGCCATTATCAATATTGGAAGTTAGAGCTAGATAAGTCATCCCAGGTGTCATTAAATATAAAGGTTGAGGGTGGAGATGCAGGTAAGAAAGCTATCAAGTCAGGAAATCTTATATTTAAGGGGACTAATCCATTATACAGATGTCGTGATCAGCAGCACAGATAAATCACCGACATTGGACAATCACGAATGGTCTGATTTATCAAGCGAAGTGGAACGAACAATTAATATCAAAGATGTCACAGCAAATGCATTCATCGTTGGTATCCATGGATACAGGGATGCGGTAGTAACATGGGAAGCAACGAGTCAAATTAAGGACGGCGTGGACATGACAACCAAAGACGAACAAGCGTCGGACACAACCGGAAAAGTGCAGTGCAAAAACTGTCATGCATGGATCGCTGAAAGAACCCTGATGTTGCATGAAGGATTTTGCTATCGAAATAACGTAGTTTGTGAATGGGGTTGTGGGAAAATATTCAAAAAAGATAGTCGAGAACTACAAGAGCATTGGCATTGCAACCAATGCGATGCTACCGGAAACGATCAATACGGACAGGACAAACACATGGCATATTGTCATACTCCAAAAATATGTGTTTGTGCGAATTTTACCGCACAATCTTTTGAGGCATTAGCGGAACATCGTCGCACAATCTGTGCTGAGAAACTGATTATTTGTAGATATTGTCATGTAAGCACATCTTGACCAACAATCCAATACTATAGTTGTTAATCCCTTCTATGCGTAGACGTTGGTGGCGCAAGGAGATGTGTCTTTAGATCCAAGAGATAGACTTTTGGGATTACACTCTCATGAGAGTTATTGCGGATCCCGAACGATTACTTGTCAAAAGTGCAACAAACCCGTTTCGATCAAGGATATTACCGTGCATGCCAAAATACACGACGTCAAGCGTCAGCAACAGATATTACCGCCTACATGTTGCAACCGGAATTGCATCCGCCCCAAGCAAAAAAATCGCCTGGCGTTATGTCAGTACTGTTTTGGTCCGTTCTGGATCACAGAAGATGATCCCAAAAATGTTAAACTAATTCAGAGAGTTGCCCGTAAAATCCATTCTCAATTAACAGTAGGATGCGGGAATCGATGGTGCAGAAATAAGGTGAGAGCGGATTACTACATTGATTTATACAGATTACTAAATATGTGTATTATGGAACAGTACTGCGCAACGAGTACAAATGATCCAAAAGATGCTACAACCGCTGCAAGTGTATTAATTCCAATGATTAAAAATTTGCCAAAAGAATTAAGCTCATTAAACCCGAATCCTGAGCTATATTTCTGTGTCGATGAATCAGTAACAAGAAAGATGTTTTTAGCAGAGTTGCTGGTCAATCAAGTGGACGGAAAGTACGATTTGGGTTGGTGTGTTGTGGCCCTAGAAAATAACCACGAAGATTTAGACAAGGCTCAGCAGTGGTTAGATGGAAATGCGCCTAGAAAAAATGTGAGATACTAAATAGATTCAAAAAAAGTAAACAAATCATTATACGTGTATGACCCGAATCGCTCCTCCCCTTATATAATAATTTTTATGTTTGTTAATTGTAATTGCAAATCAATGCCTTGCTTGTATATTAGGATGGCAAATATACTCACATTACTTTATTACTATATTTGTAGTCATCACCATTGATTAGCCAAAAGTTTATCAAACCCAAAATGGTGCCAGAAAAAAGAATTTATTGTTCATTATTAAATTCAGCATCTCCTAAAGTTTAAGCGTTATTTTTTTTTTTTTGTTTGTTATATCACATTACTTTAAATTAGTTTAGGAAAAAATTCATTAAAGCAAGAAATTTCGGGCAACCGTGCGATCATATTAAACGCTCAGTATCTAGAAACACAAGGATTTAATTAATAAAAAACAAAACTTTGCGTGTTTTGGTTTTCTTTAGTTAGGAATCCTGTAACAAAGTTTCAAACATTAAAAAAAAACGTGCCTGGCTCATCAATGCATTCTGATTATGACTGTTACACACACGCATGGCTGTTGACACCTTATTATGCTCCTTTAGTTCCTGTTCCTGACTCGCTCGGATCACTTTTGACTCCTTTCAAAACAAAAGAATTTGTGGTATAGTCTGAACAGTCGTCAATCAATACTTTTTCCTGCTTGATCCAGATGTAACCTAACGTTATGAAGTAATTTACGTCCCTTGGTTGATAAAAAATGTGCAAATATAAAAAAGAGGAAAACTGCAATGTATTCTTTTTATTCCATCAATTTAGTTGTTAGCAAACCATATCTTTCTATAAGTAGCTTTCAATTATCTGTTATTATACATGAAATCAGCAGCATTAGCATATGTCACTTCCCTCGCTTTAGGTGCCTGTTTCTCTATTGCTTATTCTCAGCCGATTCATAATACAGATTTGGCCAATATTAATAAATCTACTCAAGCTGTCAAGACTCTTGCTTTCGAAAAAATATCTACAAAGCACCATCCACCAAGAAACAAAGAGAAACGCTCTATTGCCCGCAAGAACATTTCAAAAAACTTAAACAAGCGTGGCTCAAAGCATTCTAGCAAGAAATCAAGCAAGCATTCATCCAAAAAGTCCAAAAAGTCATCTTCTAAAAAATCTTCAACAAAGAAATCCTCTACCAAAAAATCAAGCAAAGTGTCAACAAAGTCTATTAAGAGTTGTTATAAAAGAGCGGCATTTACTCAGTACTGGATCCCTAAAGAAGGCGATAAAGACATGTTGAACGACGGCAAAACTGTAACATTATCAGGTAGCAAGAGCAAAGCCCTGAAATCTGATTCTGGATCGACTATTGCTAAAGTGGCTGAAAACACCTTTGATGTATGCATACCATAATTTGAGAAAAAAGGCAATTATTAATCACTATGAATCTATCCAGAAATTCCAAATGGAAGGTACTGGTTTACTTAAAAACGGTGTCATGGTCAATTTAGGTGATAGCGATAAAACCTTCCAAAAAGTTGATCGTTCCAAAGCACCTTATGGTCTCGGCAGTGATGATGACATCCACTTAACTCCCTGGGTTAGTGTAGCTGCCAATGATCTTAAAATCGGTACAAGACTTTATGTCAAAGAATTAGATGGTGTCAAGCTGCCTGATGGCAAGACTCATAATGGTTGCGTTCGTGTAGATGATGAAGGCTGGAGCTTCAGTGGTTGTCAACTCGATTTCTTTGTACTCCAATTCACTGCTTACCAGAAGCTGGATGACATGTTACCCGAGAAGGTAACTGTCTCTTCTCAAAACTGTGAAATTTTGGATTATGTTACTGATTCCGTCAAAAAGTGGGCGGTTATCAACAAATAAGCCTCTTTATCATCAACAAAACATTCATGTCATTTCCATTTTGTATTATACACCTTTTGTCTCAGTATCATATCTTTTGTATACACACACTTTCATATATATACAGCTTATTTTATTACTCTGGTAGAAATAATAAAGCAAAACACTGATCATCAAGACTTGAGCTTATTATCGAAATGTCTGCAAATTATCACAGATTAAGTCTAATGCAAGTACGCAAATCTGAGTAGTACAGGGTACCATAAATTGGGTGTTTATGTATTTCATGGGAACAGGATTTAATTATTTGCACAACTGAAGATCAATTTTTAATGCGTACCGTGTTAGGGTAAGTAATGCATATGATTAGCATTGACATTCAACATATGAATTCATTTGTTCTGCGAGTGGCGCTATATAATTCAGCGATTGTGTGCAAACTTAAAATAATTAGTTGCAACCCAAAGGCATCGAATATTTGATAGAATTTTTTCATTCTTCTTCTGTGTTAGTCGTTTTCCTTGTTTTTCACATGCATGAGCATAACTGTCAATAACAGCGTTCAACATCACTTATAATAGTTGTTCAGATTAAATATTTTTGGGGATCCTCTTATTAAGTTGAATAATCTATAGGCTTCAAGCGAGTGTTTTAATCACCGAGTTACATAGTTCCATGTACAATACAAAATTATCTAGCATGGACAGCACAGTAATAACTTGTACGGTTCACACCCTATCAGTTAATGATCATTCTCAATATTTAAATTTTCGTTAAAGTTACAGCTGAAATTTATTCCAACATCGTTAAATTCGTTCACATCTTCTATTTACAAATGCATATGGTTTAAACAGGACTATATTATCAGATAGATCTCCAAATTGACGACATGTGAAACTGACTAAATTACTAAAATACTTGCCATGGATGCATTGCACAACAATATCTTGATTTGCAACAAAGCCTCCTTTGTCAATAATTTTCGGTATTTCATTGCCTCACTGATTATTGAATGGGGGGTAGACCAATAGACAGAGAGTTCGGTTCTAAAATTAAATCTGATCGACAACCGTCAGACCATTCGCTGTCTGCAACATTATAATGATCTGTATCATTGACCAGAGCCGCAGAAATGATCTTGATAACGGATGAGTTTCTTGAAACACCTTTTGCCAGTAAGTTAGAGTCCAGGCGCAAAAAGGGGAGAGGTCGCATTTCTAAGAAAAGGTTGATAAACACAAATTCAGTTGCATAATTTGTCAACTTTGTCAACTGCAAAAGTTGAAAAGTTGTTATATACGTCCTCTATATTTTAGCGTTATTAAATCAAGATAAAGATTCCTATATATTTTGTCAATAAATCAATATCTAATTTTATTACATTTCAGATTATGTTATATTTGAGCTTAAAGTTTAGCAGAGCTTTGGTGATGATATTCCTTTATTTGCAATATAATAGATAATCTCGCTAAAAAACCTCAGAACACTGATTAATCATGATGTGAATATTGTCAATACAAAAATGTCTTCGCATGATTTTTTAACCCATTGGTTTGATGTGGAACCAATTTTAGTATTTGAAATACCAATTAATGGTCTATAAACCTGAAATGCTTGACTAACTTTGGATGAGATGATAGTACGATGAGTTTATATAAATATAATACACTATTGAATGATTATAATTTGAGTTCCACCAGGATCTTACTACACATATTTTTGTACTGCCATGGATCGCCACTGACTCTTCTAAACTGAAGGCCATGCATCCCAAGTAACCAAGGCACCTTGACGATATAAATTTCGAATCGAACAACAAGATCGGGTAAGGGAACAATGGGTGTATTTGACATTACAGGAGCAGCAGCTGTTGCCATTACTGCATGATCTTCTGAAGAGAATGACCTATGTTCAGCAGTGGGTTGTGTTTGATCCTCAAAACTGCTACTGTTGTTGTTGTTGTTGTCCACTACTCTGTTCAAATCGATACTTGGCATATGAACGCATTCAAATCTACCTTTGCTCTCTCTCCACTTGACTCCAATCCGTTCAAGTACACGAATGAGATCAGCGCGAATAACTGAGGGGTGCTTTGTGGATGTTGTTGTGACAGAAAATAACCCTTTAAGAAATACCGGCTTAATGTTTTCATCGGCTGTTCCTTTTTGCGTTGTCTTTTTATGAGCAGATGATGGAAACTCTTGCTCATGATCATGCTGTGGTTGGCGATGAGGATTGTCGTCATTAGTATCACGACGTGTCAATCCTAAATCGCTACTTTCGCTAGGTGCGGCTACATCTGGTGGTAGTTCAGATACTGGGCCTTTAGCAGAAGCAAGTCGACCTTCATTAAGTGAAAGCAGTTGTTGTTGTTGTTGTTGTGAGTGACGCTTATTAGCGATAGGTTGATGATTTCCTACCAAGTTCAAAAAGTTGGTGTGGTTTTCAGCATTCGTTGAACTTTGACCCAACGTCATTCTTCTAGGTATCATTTTGCTGAGTTTATTCGAAAACGTGTTCGACGAGGTATTGCTACTTGCAGCAGATGCAGCAGCAGCAGCAGCAGTGGCCATATCAAGCTTGTCTTGGTCAATACCGCCTGCATTGTCAGGATGATGAGGTGTGAACAAAGAATTGGGAAACTTGGACGAAGGAGCCGTAGCATAGGATTTCGATAAATGGCCAGCTGTTGAATCTCGACAAGTTTTTATGGGTGTCGACGTTGAGGTTGATATTGACGAGACTGCAGCTGGTTGGCCGCCATGCATGCTTGCTTTTCTCAATCGTTGAGGGGATTCGGCTTTGTCAGTAGACCTTCTTGATAAAGCATGGCTTAACCGACGGAGCACTTTGTTATTGTTACTTGATTCATGGCTAGTTGTCCGATTCAGGTTGTGTACTTCCTCATCACCGGAAGAGTGATTCGATGGAAAAGAACGACGATCTTGGTGTCCATTCGATGATTTTGAAAATAATCGGCCAAGGCTATTCTCAATTAAATGCAGCTTGTCATTGTCAATAATATGGCCTTCCTCGTCAACTTTGATTTGTGTTTTGCCGTTTTTATCATAAGTTACGCCAGTTGACACTGCTGCTAGACTAAACGTATCCGGATCGCCGAATAACGTTTGCTCGAATGGCACGCTTGCAGTGGGGTGCACTGTTTCGGGTAAAGATATATCTGGTATGCGCAACGATGTCTTGCTAGCAGTTAAAGTCGACTTTGGTGAAATATCTTGTTGCATTTCCAAAGCATATGTTTCGGCTGTTGCATTCAATGCGATCCGCTTCTCTCGTTCCTTGCGTTCTTTGACCAAATAGTAAATTGAAATTAACGGATGGTATGCAGCTGGTATAGACTGTGGGTCATCGTTTGATAGAACAAATGTTTTCTTATTGAGATGCGGCGAAAACCGTGATGACAAGTATCCATGGTGATGGTCTCGATGCACCTCAGTTGCTCGTTCTACCAATGTTCTTGCGGCTTTCTGGTATTCCTCAGAAGTAATAATTTCTTCCAGTTTACCTCTAATTTCAGCCTCTGTTCCAAATTCAAACCCTGTCATTCCACGAACAACTTCCATATCGATAGGCAGGCTTAGAGGTATTCGATCTGGTATATAATTGTCAACAGGGCCGTCATAACCTTTAATGATCCAGGGGTGGATCATGATCTCTGACACTGTTGCACGATGAGTAGGGCTTGTAACTAGCATCCTAGACAGCAGGCTTTTACAATCTTGTATGCATGTGCATTAGAATAAAATACACGTTTGTTTTAACCCAACTTACCGGTGCTCAAATGGGAAGGGTAATCGACAACACCTCTCTTGATCTTTTCGTGAAGAGCGGGCATATTTTGGTCATCGAACGGGACCTTTCCGCATACAAGCACATACAGTACAACACCAAAGCTCCAGACGTCTACTTCGGGGCCTGTGTACGCCTTTGCATTTAATAATTCTGGTGCAGCAAAGTACAATGAGCCACAAAATGTGCTTAGCGAGGACCGTGGCGAAAACAAATTGGATAAGCCGAAATCTATGATTTTGATGTTGCCTGCTTGAGATATAAGGATGTTTTCAATCTTCAAATCTCGATGCACGATTGAGTTTCTGTGGCAGTAATCTAATGCGCTCAAAATTTGACGTCCAAATCTCCTTGCTTGTTTTTCCTTTAATTTTCCATGCGAAATGATATAGTCCAACAGCTGGCCTCCATTGACGTATTCCATAAACAAATAGTAGTACGGGTCCAAAATCATCATCTCTTTCAAACTAACAATAAATGGATGGTGAAGCAACAGCATGATACTTGCTTCTCTAATTGTGCGAATTTCACGATTTTCGTCCTTGTCCTTCCTTTTGGATCTTTGCTGTTTGTCTTTATGGTGGGCTCTTTGCGGCACAATTTTTACTGCGAGCTACGAGTAACAATAAAATGAATAAGAGTATCTTGATACCATGCCAACATACTTTGTCTCCAGTTATGTTATGAATTGCTAGTCGAACTTTGCCCATTGATCCAGAGCCCAGTGTATTTATCAGTGTATAATTTCCAATAATTCTTCTAGGCTTGGCACGCTCAGATGATAGCGAGCGTTTCAAAGTACTGGCAGCTGCCAGTCTCTTTTCTGCTTCTCTCGATATTTGTGGCGTCAATGTGTGGAGTGATATGCTGCTGTATTCGTCTGGGCCTGCATACGCAGGTAATTCTGATGGTATGGGCGAATCACATAATATCTTGTTTCCATTGGGCCCTTGGACAAGCCTTTCACGTTGGGTGTCTATCGTTGTAGTAGTCCAATCTCCTATAAATGATGTTGGTCTTTCATTTACATCATCGGATTTTTCACTTGTAGAATGTACACTACAATGAGGAGAGGCCATTGTATAAAAAGGAATATAGCAAGAGAGAAAAAATAAAGAAAGAAAGAAAGAAAGCCAACCATTATGCCATAATAAACCTTGTTTTAACGAGGGAGGAAATTCAATTTCTGTGTGTGAGTGTCGCCATGTAAGCATGATACAACTCGCCTCGGTGGAATCATGTGCTGTTTCTCTGTGAAGCAATTCGGATGTTTTCAGGGCTTATTGCATGTCCAATTTTACATGTGTTTTTTTTTTTTTTTTTTTATTACTTTTTTCATGCGTTTTGAATGTGTCTAGTGTTTTACATCGGGCTTATTTCGGGTGCGTTAATGTAACGATAATTCTGCTCTGCTGTGTAACATGGTAGCGGGTATCCGCCAACTTTATTATTATTTCCATGATATATATACTAAAGACTAGCGATAACTATAGTTGCCCCCATAGGGTGGCTGCTGCTGTTGTTGTGGAGGGTATCCGTGTTGAGCAGAAGGTGAGTGTCCACTATTTACAGCAGGGACCGATGCTGCACTATAGAATGAGCCGTTATTATGTGAGTAAGGTAGGCTTTGAGGCGGATAGGGCTGCTGAGACGAATAATAATCATTCTGATAGCTCATGGAGGGATTTTGAGGGTTGCTTTGTGGTTGATAAGATGGGTACTGCTGTTGCTGTTGTTGAGGTGGATAGCCGACGGTTGCATTGGCTGCTGATGTAGGTGGGTAGGGCTGCTGACTGATGGATGCATTCACCATGCTATTTGTCAAGTCATTGACACCGTATGGGTGCTTTTGAGCATGAGGATCTGAGGAGGCCATCAATGGCGTTTGGTAATCACCGTAGCCAGCGCCGTAATTTGGATCGTAGGGCTGCTGCTGCAGTTGTTGTGGTTGCTGCTGTGGTTGCTGTTGAGGATAGGCGTCTGCTGCCTCGAACGATGAAGTAAATACAAACGACTTGTCGCGAATAATGCATTCAATCTTGATTTCAGTCAAACCAAAGTACATTTTGATGGTCATATTGACCTTTTCGCCAGCTTTAACGCCGTCTAGATGTGGCATACGAATTGGAAAATTGCCAACCTTTCGTACAAGTGGGTGGGATGTGAGACGAGGTGGCTGACCTTCGCCGTCAAATGCAAAGAGATCAGAGTCTGTATCGTTAGGGTAGCTGATGACAAAGTTTTTAGAGACACACTCGTCAACTTTGATGCTTTGGCCTTGATGAACATAGACGCTAAACCGCTGGCGACAGTAACGTTTCTGATCCCCACCCATGACAGAGTATTCAGGTGGATCGATGCCCTCTTGGAATAACATGCGAGTTTCTACACCATACGTGCGACGCGACACACGCTCAGTAACAATCTGAGGATTCAAGCCAAAATAAACTGCACCACGGACAACAGCCAACTCTCCACGGGGCGGTACACCAATCATTCCAACCTGATTAGCAAACTCATCTTCTACTCTGCGGAAAAGATAGTTGGACTGGCCGAAACCACCAACCAAGAAAATAGCCTCTAACTGAGGCGATTGAGCAAGCTGCCCTCTGATCAGATCAAGTACCTGACGAATAACAGGTTCAAAAACGTATTCTATCAGCTCCTCCTTTGGCAAACATAGTGCTCCATTTTCGAGTCCAATCTCGTCGTCTGTCAAGTCGCCCAATCCCATAGAAGCAGGTAGATCGAGATAATGATCTTCACAGCCATCAAAATCTGGCTTGATGACATTGACAAACGTATCCATAATGAGCTCCATCGCACTATCGTTGATAGTATGATAATGAGAGAATTTGCGCTTGAGATACTCTCGCATTCTCAAATCCAGAAAACCAGAACCGCAAGAGCCACCATGACCATTTGTCACTTCTTTCAGGGTACGTCTTTCTCCAGGAGGCTCATTGATCTCAAAAACAATCAGATCAACCGTTCCACCTCCTGCATCACAAATCATAAATCGCTGGCCGTGTCTCAAGTTGAATTGTTCAGACTTCTTTTCACAATACAATGCCGCTGCTTCCGGCTCTGAAATGAGCATGAGTCTATCAGGATGATCGGTGCTGTTGATCAATCCGGCACGAACTGCTGCTTCACGCATGGTTGCTTTGGCTCTGTCGCTCCACATGGCTGGCACTGTAAGACACTGTCTATAGACTTTAGCGAGGCCATCGTTTTTTTTTTTTTTTTTTTTTTTTATCAGTTGCTAAACGCGAGATAGAAAGA
>MU619240.1:0-19879 GCA_025201805.1 Parasitella parasitica
AGTTGAAATAGTGGTAACCATGGTATTCTATAAATACAACAAGATTCATAGAAACATATATGTTAGATGGAAGATGATATATATAAACAAGAACAATTTATGAAAAAGAAAATATTAAGACAGTATAGAAAGACATAAAAGAGAGAGAAGCATCATCATTTCTAACTTTGATACTGTATTCAGAAAGCAAAATTTAGCCTCGCTTACATTATTAAAAAAAAAGAAAGCGGCTTACCATCATTAAAAGTATAGAAATTAGCAAAATCTACAATGGAAATAGCACATTATTTTGAATAAAAACGGCGGAACATGTCATGCTATGATAAACAAAATACTAATAACCAGATTTGATGTCAGTGAAGAGACGTGTAGATATTTAAAGAGAAAAAAAAAAAGGAAAAGCAAAGTGTGCAGTATTTATAGACTCGTGCTAATCTCAAAAGCAAATCTAAGATGCGCATTTGTTTCCAGTGATAGCTTTGAGTAAGCTGTAATAAAGCGATCACTTTTTTAATTTTCAGTGATTGTCTTGAATGCCTGGTGATGAATTAAGCACTTTTGCAACATGGCTATTTAAAAAATATTGACTAGATTGTTAATGGTGCTAAAAAGTGCCTTTCAAAAAATTATACCTTCTTGGACCATTCATACGTCCATAGCATGTAGCCACTATATTTTATATATCTTTGGACTAACATTTATTGTCTATAAAATATATTGAAAAGAAAGAGAATTAAAAAACATGCCGAAAATTGTTGTGCTTGTGAACTGTACTTGATATGCTCAGCTGTTTTGTTACGCATATTGTTGTGTATTTCAGCATTTGCGTGAAGAAATAAAAGATTCTTGAGAAAAAATATGGCTATTTGCATTCAAAATCAAGAAATATTTATTAGGACAAATGTGAATATGTTGTATGTACAAAAGACCTGTAACTTAATATCTTTTGTCAAAATGCGTTAAAACGATTTCTTTAATCAAACACACACTTTGAGCATACATGAATTGCCATATGCATCAGACCTCTTCACATCTTTGGCCGAATAGAATATTCTTTGATAATTTGAACAAACGTTTTGATCTGCCATAATTATAGACAGGAGATCATGGCAATGTACTTCAATTGAAGATTGAAGATTGTCCAATGATGTGATGTGATACGCTTGTGTAAATTGGAGAATAAAGTCTCTGTTTCAAATCAAGAAGGTTATTCCTGTAAGTAATAACACAGATCTGAGCACCAGGATAAAGGTTAAGGCTCTGTCAGATCAAAGACGTGTAGCCCTTGCTGTATAACCTCATATCGTACCCTGTCAAGTAGATTGTCACTGTGAATTAGTCTTGTCAATTAGTAATCTAAATAAGTCACCATAAATTTATGTAGCTGTAAAAAGTATAAATAGCAGATGCAATTTCGATCTTAAATAAAGTATCTTTAGTTTTCGTATCTCGTTAACCTTTGGTTTTTTTTATTATCTTTTTGATCCAACACGTTTTAGTTAGAATATCTCATAATACAGGTAATTAAATTATACTTTAACAATCATTCGGGTAACTGTATCTTCATGGTTTTTTGCCATCAAAGTTCATCAACGCAAGGAAGAAATTGACTAGTTTGTTGATTTTAGCCTGAGAAAGTACATACTGTATCAGCTGTCGATAGACGTGAAAAAATAAATTTTGCAAATTTACTTTGGGAATTGGATATGCTTTGCTCATAGTATTTCATACTTTCTATAGGTCGATAAGCCGTAAACTCAACAAAATGTATTTAAACGATATATCAACAATACAGTTAGACGCCAAGAATAGTAGGATAAAGCAGTGAAGTTAAGATATAATAGTAGTACTAGGATCAATTCTTGGCTTAGACTCAAATCCGCACCTACAAATAATTTTTGAGGTCTCATTTTACAGCCTTGTAACTATATCTAATAACGAATTACCAGTGACACCTAATCTTAGATTCAATCAGGAACGGTTGTTATGATAACGAAGTTGAAGTAATCATAAATATTCCATTATATAGATCTAACTTAGCTGTTTCTGTTGTGGTACTTTCGTTGAACTCAAATGATCAAATACTTCATCAGACCTTTTATATTATTGAAGGAAAGCTGCACTCCTAAGACACTCTGTTTTTCTTAACGAATTCTTTCCATCAGATTTCGTTCAACATTTATGATCATGTCACTGCCGACAAACTCATATTTCTGGATGAAATGATTTTTCATTAAATACTGTAACAACAGGTGAATCACGTAATTGTTTATTATTCTATTCTTGCATCTTTACAGTTGCTTGAGCAAAAACCAATTTACGTCAGCAGGAGCGAAACTTTATAATATTTTAAACTGTGCCTGAATTTGACATTACGTAGCAGTAAACTAATAGCTTTTTACTATGTGAAGTAAACGTGCAAGGAAGATTTCCAGTGGTAGTCTGATATGCTTTTATATTGATTTTTGAGATTTTGTATATAATGCAATGAACCTTCTATAAGACTCCAATCCAAGCATGAATTAAATGAAATAATCTGAGATTTTTATTCAAGATAGGCGCTGTAGGATGAAGAAAGCTAATAGTATTGCGTTATGGGAGGTATAAGAAGAGATTGTAACATTCGGGGTGATGCTGTACACTACTCTACAACTTTCGGCTCTGTTTGTCAGGTATTCCGTGTAACATCAAAACCCCAATTTCCAGGATCAACGAAATATTATAAACGAAGCCGCAGGCATACATGAAAGAGAGACCGCGGGGTATGGGTATTTATCCTGGGACTCCTTAAGGATATTCGAGCAGAAGAATATTTCAGATCGATGTAAATTCACTGCTTTCCAACGACATTTGACTTTTAGTTTATGTGCGTGGCAATGTTGCTGGCGAAACGTGGTAGAGGAGAAAGCCATCAGTTCGCACTAGCTTATAGACAACGCTCCTTGAGTGCATATTTGGACTTGTCTCAATACACCGTGCCGTTTATCATATAGCTTTCTACAAATGTAGATATAAAGTTTAATTAAACATAGTTACGTCATTTGAGCACGGTAGGGATCATTCAACAAAGCTGTTTTGCGCACCTGTGGTAACCGCCATAATAAGACAGCGTATATGTACATATTCCGATCAAAGAATTTCTTCAGGCGTAGAATGTCTATAATGCATTAAAGATTTGAAACCTTTTCCCTTTTTCTTGCTAAAAAGTTTCAGGCGGAACGCGTTTCCTCTTCTAGGAAAAGGATTCTAAGCGTTACAACGCTTGTTCTTTTCAAGCAAGTTGATATGGCAACGAGGGAACGAACAAGGAAATGAAAAAGAAAGGAGAAGATGGGAAGTTATCTTGTTTGAAGAGCTTTTCATTTTAACATGGCCCAATCATTATGTCTAGTTTGAACAACAGCAGGTGAATTTTTGAGCTACTGCCCAAAGTAGAAGCTCATTCAATGTTTTATACGGAGCAGCACCTGTTTTATCCGAGAATAACTTGATTAGGCTTCTAAAGAGGTAAGATAAGTCTACTTGCATGCCTATTTACATAGAAAATAGTCTATATCATGTTCATATGATATAAAATGTTTTAAAATAACCCTAGTATTTAATTTCCTCAGGGAAAAAATCTTCAGTTTACAGTTAACGGTCTTGTGTATTAAAAGCTGTTCAACACGGACATGTAATCTTTCTATACTATAATGACAAATCATCAAGTACTTCAATGTTTTGAATTTTGAGATCCTCCTGTTCATCTAGTACCACCATGTGCCCCCCACACACTAAGGTAACTAGGCCGTCATATTTTATTATTATTATTACCGTATTATCAAGGTTATTTTTCTGATGAACTGGATAATGAAATTTGAGTTTGTATGGTATTTGATTTAGACTTTAGCGTTTCTTTTTCTGCATTCCATTCGAGCTTTTCAATCTACAATTGGAATGAATAAATTATTTTTACAACACAGAAAATGTGATACAAACCTCCAGTTCTCCTAATTTACACTTGAGCTCATTTATTACTTGTTGCAGTCTTTCAGTCTCTGCAGAACTTTTGCTACAATTGAATGTTTTGCCAAAACTTTCCATTTTAGCTCGAGAATCGATCAATTCCACTTTTAATTTTTCAAACTCTTCCTCGTTATGACTAAATGGTTGTTAGTAATCATACCGAACTAGTTTATTTTTTGGTAACTTACATTTGTTCGCCTTGTAAACGTCGATTTTCTGTCTGTAAACTAGCTACTAACTCCTCCATGCTCCACCATTGGGATAAAAGCCCCTTAATGTACCTTTTTTGTTCTTCCATATGAGTCGTGTCTTCTTCCCATAAGAGCATTTGTTGCGTGAGCTGTTTGACACGATGCTCATTTTCAGTCACTTGCTTCAATGTGGGTTCCAAGGTTTTGAGTTCGTTTTCCAGCTCAAAGACTCGTTGACGGGCATTGTCCAACTGAATACGTTGTTCATTCAACTGCTTTTCAAAATCACTTACTTGGTGTGCTGTACTAGCCATTTGATTTTGCCAATCTTTACGTGCCTCACGGTAATTGCGCAACTTTCCAGACTGTTCGTCTTCCCATTTGATGTGCTTTTGTTTAGTTAACGCGGATTCTGCCTTGAGTTTTTCGAGCGCAGTTGTAGTTTGGTTCAATTGAGCTTTCAACATGCGAGTTGTATTGTACTATATCCACAGTATTAACGCCTACAATAATGCATAAAAAGTATCCATACCAATTGCTGTCTTTCTGCCTCGACAGATGTATCAAGGACATGTTCACGATGAAGACGCCCAATATGTTGAAGATGCTGTTGCTTCAAAAACAGTTCAAAATTAAGCTCATTGCGTAGTAACAGCACCTCTCTCTTCAATGCTGCCAACAGTAACTTAGTCTCTGGAGACATATTGCTAATATCAATCGACTGATCTGTGCTGAAAGGAGTTGCCGTGCTGGACATCGGAGTAGACGGCGCCGTAGTCGCGAGCGTTGGTTCTGCTGCAGCGTCCCACACATCGTCGCCCACTAAAACCTCAGCACCGCTTTTGAGTGCCTTGTGCAGCGTTACAATATTAGAAATCATGTAAGGCCTATTGGTGGTGTTAAGCTGCTGTTGTTGAGGTTGTTCTGCTGATATCTCCTTGCTATTAGCAATGTCTTTCGTTTGCTTGTATTCCTTATTTTCCTCTTTTAAATTGTACCAGAGAGTTTCATCCAACAGATCCAGCTGTTTGTTTTCCTCCGCTTCGTCACTGACACTGAACGCAACTCTAGAAGCAGCATTAGTCAGGTCTAACGCCATGATTTGCGCGATAACATCAGGTGGCTCCATTTTCATCCAACGGGTCTTGTCTGTCAACTCTGTTTGCGCATCCATCGCAACTAAATTAGGGTGCAGCATATGTCTTGTTACTTGGGGCTGAACGTTCTGGTTAGTTTGTACAATAGCGGGACAGCTTTTTTGTAAACTTACAATTGTTCTAGCTTTGAATGTTTCCTCGTCAAACTCTTCAGGTAAGCTAAAGTTGTTATCCTTAAAATAAGCATATGGCTTATATAAAAACTTTAAAAAGTTGCAAGGATAAAGCCCATAGAGAGAAGTGAAAAAAGCGCCTGTCTGAGGGTTTGAAGGAGGAGCTGATAATTTTGAAAAGGTATAATCTATGCAGATGTGTCAGCATAAAAAAGGGGATTTCCATTGAATACGAAGGCTTTACCAACACAATCCCACCCATCTGCTACTTTCCGGTTGGGTGAAGTATGATCAAATGATTCCGAGCTTTGTTTTTTTCTTAAATCTCTGAGCTGATCCCAACAAATGGCTCTTGCAAAGATATAAAATAGTTGAGGTAAAAATTGCGGTAATGATGTGCACATTCTTGGTAATAACATGATGAGATTGGTAACTGAAATTGCGATCAAAGTTGTAGAATTGTCGTACTAAACAAAAGCTTGCGATTAGCTCTACAGATCTTGAAGGGCATATCCGCACAAACACACATACACATGTACGCACGCATGCACTCTATCACTCACCATCAAAGATTTCAGCATGGATTGGAATAAAGGGGTATCGAGGATTTCGTGTAAATGCGTTCGCCTTCTTCGCATAAATTCGCTCAACAAATATACAATCTGTAGTCGATGTTTACTTGCCAAAAAGTATCTATCTAGCAGCAAAAAAAATTGCTGTAGCATATATTCAATCATCTAGATGTCTACCGTAATAGCGCACAGTTAAAAACATACCTTGGTTTCGGAAGCGCCTACAGATAGCAAGATAGTTGTGAGGTTTTTGGACCATTCATCCTGATCTAAATCTAACAAGGCTTGGTGTTGTCTGCTAGTCTCATCTCTTTCTTCTTGTCTCTGGTAGTTGCTCTCTGCCCATTTTAAATAAGTGTTGACTATTTTATGGAAATAGACACAATCTGCCATTTCATGGATTCGTACCATGTCTTGTTCCATTATCAGCGAGTCCGTTATAATCAATCTTGTCTCCTTTTTTATCTGGTTGGTATAGCATGCAGATGTTAATAGAGGCTGGAGCAAGGGCCACCAATCTTCAAATATTCTAGTGGGTCGTAGTATAGGTAGTAAAGCTCTCAAAGAGCGAAGCAGTATGTAGTGTTGTGCATGTGTGCGCTTAATCTCGGGTTTACACGATATGGCTATAGCTGCTGCTGCTGTTGTTGTTGCTGTTGTTGTTGTTGTTGTTGTTGTTGTTGCCGTTCCTGCCGTGGCTGATGTGGTACTATTTCCTTTGCTCTTATTGCTGCCGAAACCAATTGTTGTTTCATAAAGTGCAACCAGCTCTTGAGAAAGCTTGTCGACTGAAGCGGGATCAACCGCAGCTAAAAGGGAGCTATCTCCAATATTTGCGCTGGTTTGTTCATCGATATATTTCTCTATGATATCAAAAGAAAGCTGCCCTTCAGAGTTTGCTGTTGCATTTCGAACAGATTGTGTTATGGATTTGGTTATATCTCTTAAGCTCACCATAGAGTGAAAAAATTATGTATGAAAAACAGAGAAAAATGATAAAAAGCCTATTGCCATCAGTGGGTGATACCCTTTTTATAAAGCAGTCGAACATCCGGATCCGATGACAAAGTGTTTACAGTACCTCAATATTTTGTATTTCGTGTATACGGGGTGCACATTCTCTCAAGCCACACGATGAAGCTTTTGCTGACACACTGAATTATGTCTGTATGGAAGAATGGAGATTTTTATTGTAGAATATAGTACACATAATATAGAATGAAGCAAGGGTATGGGATATTGAGTATTTCAATAGTTAATACGGGCAAAGCCAGGTCGCTCAAGTCTGACCTCAGGCATTGGATAGCGTTGTTCGTCAGAAATGACCAAAGGTTTCAGCGTGGTTTTGATTTCTTTGATTTGCATACCGCGATATAATAACTCATCACGGCCATCGTCAATCTGGGCATTGAATGCTCTTGAACTAGAAATCGAAGAGCTACGGGGAGATCCCTGAGAAGAATTATCATCATCTAATGTTGAGTCAAAAGGAGACGAAGGCTCCAATCCTGGAGTAGTGGGTGTGGTTGGAGAAGTGGATATAACTGAGGTTTTCTTCCAGGGATTCATAAAGAGACGAGCAGAAAATCTACGCTTCACTGCTTTTCCCTCGTTTTTCGAGAAGGGTTGCAGGATAGAAGCGTTTCCAAGAGAAAGAGAAGAAGGAGCACCGCCAGCAGAAGACATTTGTACTGCTGCAGCCAGTACGGCCGACATAGACTCTATTGTTAAATCAAGCGACTGCGTAGGTGCCTGCAAATCAATAATCTCATCGTGAATAATCTCATCATGTTTGTCAATTTGTTCTTCGTTGGGAGCTACGACTGCGGGCCTTTTGATCGATGCGTTTCCAGAAAAAAGCGAAGATGCTGTTTGTGCAGAAGTGTTTTGAGAATATTTATAAGAGCGAAACATTTTAGAAGAGGGAAGGAGCGAATAAGTATTGCAAGGAAAAGAGTATATAACAAAAGAAAGAGCAAAAATAGGCTAGAAAAGTCGTGCAATGTTAGATGGTTTATATAAAATGTGCTTCACAAAACTAATTTGATATATTATGGACCATGTCAGTGGAACGTGGTGCAAAGAGTGCACAATATATAATATTCATTGAATGTACGGCCTTTGAGGGCTAGGACATATAAAATCCAACGATTCAATGTCGTATGCCTTGTTCTTTTCCTCTTTGCTCGAAAACATGTTCTGTTATAAAACATATGAGACGTGCAATGGATGCTATCAAGTCAAGAAGCTTACATTCCACAAAATTATAGACATCAGCTGGTTGGCACACTTATTAGGATGGAAACTGTAATCAAAAAAGTCAATACAAAATGTGTTGCGTTTCTCGTAGAACAATCTGTTTTTGTTATACCAGTCAACGCCGCTAAAATAAGATTGTTTGTATTTGGCAATAGGGAACTGCTTGAATCCAGGTTGATAACTCACGCCCAATTCCATTAAATTTTGCTGTTTGAACTCTTTTTCAAGCTTCTCTAATCTTAGATTGTACTCATTGACAACACGATCAGCAGCTATTAATAGTCCTTGATAAATGAATTTCGTATATTTGATATATATTACTGACCTCTCCTCTGCTTTTCATCACCTTGAATACACGAGCATATGACCAGATGAGATGGGTCCAGCACAAACTCGCAGTAGGGATCTCCTCTGGACGCTTCGTAAACACTCGATACCTATAAATACATATCGCATTTAATATCGGCAAATGTAATTTCAATCCTGCCTTCTTGTATTACATTAAACAATGCCACGAGATTTACAAAGGATTTTCCAACTTCATTTTTTATTCTCGCTAATGCTTGTCGCACATTATCCTCAAAAATATCGGCTTCAGCTAATCCTGGCAAGGTTGTGATGGGTGGCTCGCATAAGACGCACACGTTGTTGGCTCCGATAAAAAGCGTAACCAATTTCCACTCATCCTTTATGTCCTTGTATTTGCTGGTAGACAATAGATACACAAGCCGGCTTATCTGCTCATTCAAATCCTGTGTTTTGGATCCGCTCACAGCATTATCGAGTTGCTTTCCTCGAGAAAGTGGAAACGTATAGCCTGTTGGCGGGCCTCTATTCGACGTATTAGTCCAAGCCGACAAGTAGTTGGGGATCGTATATTCTCCTTTATCGCCACCGACAGAGAATACCTTTCCTCTGTACTCGAGGATAGTTGAAAATGGCGGTCTCTCTATCAAAAATTGCGTTGTATCACTATTTACGCTGCGTGAGAAAAATGGCAGCTTTCGTTATACTCACTGGAAATCATGCCAAAACCTGCACTTATACTATCGCCTATGGCAATTACAGCCTTAATGTCCTATATTTATGCGTAAGTAGCCCTTTTTTTCCCCCGAAAAATCAAAGTACTACAGCAATTACATTTGGCCTTAAATGGTATGCATCTCTATCTAATATCGCATCATGCCAAATGAAAGGCTCGCAATCAAATGCTGGAACAGGAAATATGCAAGCGTCGTTGTCTTTTGAAATGTTCGTATGTCCAAGTGTATTGTGGAATTGTTCCAAAAGTTGGATCCATTCATAGGAAAATGGTGATAGAATCGATTTGCTATCTATCGGTTGATTTTTAAGGAACACATACTGCTGATTTTCCTGTGATGCAAATGTAGGATGATTCCCTGCGCAAATAAGCACTAGGCAAAATATTAGAAATGTTTCGAACATTGTTGTTTATGTATCAAAGAAACAAAGAAAAGGAAAAACAGAGAAGCAAACAAACATATGATCGTTAACGACAGATGCAAGTTATGGTTTAATCATAGGGACTGTCTCTGTCTAGCTGATTTAACTCGATTGATGCATGATTGAATGACTGAATGAATGACAGTGATAAATCACATGATAGACCCAACATATCCTCATGGTGCAATCTGGAAAGAAGAAATTCATAGAAAAACTTTTCTTTTTTTTTGCCATTGGAAGAAAAACAAAGGACTTGCTAAGCTATAAAATAATTGCTGCTATGTCGAATAACTAACAACAAGAAGTCGAAAGACGGTCATTGTAAAATAATGCCCGTTAGCAGAACTATACATAATATTTTCCCTCTTAAATTGGCCTCATCTTTTTTGAGGCTATCATTGCAATGCAAGATATCAGTATATTTGAATCCGTAATCAACATTAAAAGCACATTCTGGCACGTCTTCTGGTATAGCATGTGATTACCAAGGTCTATAGCAATTAGCTAGAGCTAATTTCTCTTATTGTGCTAAACTTTGTTGGCATCAGTAAACCATTAAAATACTTTAAAATGAGTAATTAACAAAATCTGTTTAAATAGATATCATGAAAAAATTTCTTTTCATGTTCTTAGTAGAGACTTGATACATTTTATGAGTAGATCACTTGAAATAGCTCAAACAAATAGATTTAGCTAAAAATCACTATTTGATTTCTGTCAAGCACTAAAAAATAAAATATTCAAGCACTAGTCCAAGCACAAACTTAATAAAAAAATTGTGCACAAAAAGTAGCGAAGATCAAGCAATGTTTGAACAGGAAATTTATTTAATAGAATTGAACACGCTTGAGTTTTTTATCATTTGTCAGCTTGAATTGTCATTGCATTCATGCTTGAATTTTTTTTTCAGTAACTGCTTGATTTTTTAATTTTTTAATGCTTCACCAAGTGCACGAATGATTTCGAGAAACCCTGTAACATTGTAACCTACATGGTTTAATGCGAGTTTTGCATATTCAATATACCTATTAGACTTTTCTTAGGATATTTGGTCAAATGGAAACGCACTACGGAGATTGAATCCACAGCCTTCCCCTATATAATCACTGTAAATAAGTGCACCACCATTTTCAATCGAGGAGCAAAGCCTGATCCTAATAGGTAACTAGGATATGTCTCAACATAAAACATTAGCTGAGATTCTGCATAACACGATATGAAAGCCATTTTTATACAGCTTTATCTTTGCTTGAAATAAATGCCACGCAATCTATAAAGTATTACTTTTCCCCTGCTTAAAGGGCAATACCTGTAGTGGATGATATCTTTGAAAAACATTAAGCAATAGAGACACTTTTTTCAGCCAACCCTTACGTCTTTTGTGCCATTCTACAACATGTCCAGATTTCGTATATCTCTGGCTATTATTTAATTTTTGGTTGTTTGGGACCCTATACCTCATATCGATTTTCAATTTTTAACTTTGGGACAACCTTCAGGGTCATTTTTAGGCACGAATTTGGGGTCCAAGCCAGGTAAATATCCTATTACTAGTACGATAACTCTACCTCTTCACGTTTTCCAATTCTCGATATCTATCGTTGTTGTCGAGATGCTACCAAAACAAGATTTGCTGATTTTATAACGTATGGTCCTATAAGAAGTTCTAAATTTTGCAAGTAAATCATATCCAAGTTTTAAGTAAAGTTGTAAAGCACGTTTCGATACACCTACAGATTTTAAGAATATCTTGATGAAGCTTGAATTTAACAAGCTAAAGCCAATCCCCTACTTTTACGCTAAATTTTGCTGGCAAATTTCTCAACAAGCTATTAAGACACTTTGTCTTGAATAATTATTAAATTATGCTTGTAATATAATTTTCTACTGAATGTGCAAGATTTAGATGGGTATGAAGAAAAAAATTTTTTTTCATATGTTTTTGGCAGACGCTTGATTTATTTTCATAACTTTTAAAGCGACAAAGGGGTGTTTAAGATATAATTTTGCGGCAAAAACATAGGGCTATTAAATAGTTATCAAATGGTTTTTATTTGGTTAAAAAATACCAATTTTTGAGCGAAATAATGGAAATAACATATTCATTTTTTTTTACCCTTTTGGGGAACCCATTTTGGCCCTATAAACCCAAGGCCGAGAAATCTCAAATTGGTGATGGTCGAGACAAAATTTTGATTTTTGGCAGAAATACTAAAGTAAAAGCTGTAAACAAAATATTAATTTGTAGGCATTGACATGATGATTTGTTTGGTCAAGATTATAGGGTTGGATGTGCTCAAAATATATTTGCTTTTACTCAAAAACTATCAAAAAGGTGATTTTTGAATATTTGAAAATTGGTAGTGAAAAAAGGTGTTTTTATAGCCTTTTATTTCATATTTTTAGATGTAGAATTTATTTCTTCTCACAAAACACTTGGTGCAAATATCGGATATACTCATTATTTTCTTGAGATATCTAGCAATGAACTATGTAAAAATTTCTCGAGTTTGGTTTGGGTCAAATGGAAACACACAGCTGAGATTAAATTTACAGCAATGAAGGAGTGCACCACCTAATTTCAGCTGGCAAAGCATGATCCCAATAGGTAGTTTGGGTATGTCTCAATATAAATCGATATCTGAGATACTGCATAATAAAGTCTCAAATAAATTGTATATTCCTACATTTTCTGGATGAAATAAATACTACCAAATCTGAAATATCAACTTTTCCCCCGCTCAAAGGCATAATTTGCACCTCGGCTGTCTTTGCAACCTGTTAAGCAATGGAGACACAAACTTTAGCCAAAGCCTTCTTTTTTTTCCATCCCCAAACTGAGACGAGGCAAGTTTTGAATGAATTTAACATAAATGAGGGTTCATTAGAGTGTAATATGTAGCAGCCATGCATGGAGCCACAAAATAGCTATCGGCCAGGCTTTGTTTTCGTCTTAAAATTACCAATTGTTGAGCACAAAAGTTGGTTATTCTTTACGCAACTTCGGCCTTGTAACAGCCCTATACCGGCTTTTGCTACTAAACTTTTATTTTCGATTTAGAATTAAAGCATATAAGCCTCATAAGCAACCTGAAAATATCTTGATATGAATCGAACACAATATAAAGAGAGTTTTTTTTTTCGACGATTGATATATCTACTTGACATAATTAACATACAGGTCTTGCAAAATATATTAGGTGTTTCCTTTGTCGCATGCTTGATGAACCGGTTTATATATTTAATCTTGTTTCTTGACCTTGGCATCAATATTTGAAAACAATGGCATTTACCTATTCATATATAAGTATCATGCCGTCCGAGATGCTCTCCTTGAAAATTTGTAGTAGCAAAATCAAATATTTGTAAATAAAAGCTATTACATAAAAAAGCGAACGGGTGTACCAGATATAAGCTGATTATTTATTGTTTATATTATATAGATCTTTCTTGATTGTATACATCTCATCATATATTCTTTAGATGATTCCATAATTCATTTGAAGCCAGTGAGGATATGTTCTATACTACTCGGTTTTACATTATGCTGCTTTTACTGGCTGTCTGAACAAATATAACACTGAGATGAAATCCATTATCAAATCGTCGCACAAACCAATATCCATAAAAACCCTTATAATACCTTGAAACACAGATTTCGTTTATATAATCACATTTTACCGAGGTCCTTTTTGAGTCACTTGCCCAATATGATTTTAGCAGATATGATTAATAGATGGCACATACATCTGACAGAGACCAGTAGTTGGCAGTCAGCTATATACGGTTCAATGAGACGTATTCTGATGCGTTGATTGAAAGTACTCGAGGCGCAAAGAAGAAGAATGGGAAGATGCAAGGCCAAAAAATGTGTCACCTTCTTTTCAGGGTGTGGAGATGTTGATTGTTGCAGGGTCCAAGTGAAGTAATGGATAGGCGGAGCTTACATAAACGAACGACGTTCAGAAACATGAACCCTTTTTTTTTTCTTTAGAAAAAACAAGCTTTTTCATCTTTCTTTTTTTTTCTTTTTACTTTTATTCAAATAAAGATAATATCGGAATGAGTTCGCTTCAATTCCATCAGCAAAGACCACATCAGCCGAGAGAGAAGAGGTTGAAAGTATCAAGAGCTTGCTTTACATGCCGGGTCAAGAAAATTAAGGTATTATTGGTTATTTATATGACAAAAGAATTTTGATTGACAATTTGCAATTTCTTAGTGCGATGGTGTTCAGCCTTGTATGCAGGTAGATATTCATATTTACAAAAGTAAAAAATAAAAGAAAAGAAAAAGTGTATGTATTAAATGTTTAATATCGGGTCGTTGTGGCATATTGTAGTGCAAAGGTATTGCTGGATGTCGATTGATCAATGTATAGCACTTGATAACTAATCCGTTTATTTTAGCCAGACAGAGGCCTTGCTCCTTTTCCAAAGATGGCACAATTGATGAAGCACTGCAGTTGTCGGACGTTTGTCCGGTAAAAATCGACGTCTCAGCGATGAAAGATGACAGAAAACCAGTGCAGCGTCGACGTTCGTTGAGCCATTCGCCTGGATCTAAAGGCACTCAAAAGAGACTCTTGCCAGCAGTTGATGTATTTCAGCCTACAAGCGAGATCAATTTAGAACAAAATCCGAAAGAGCAGTTCAAACTAAGCAAGACATTTCAGCAGTTGGAAAAATTAAGCACGATGTGGCCAGGCCAAGGGAAAGAAGGTCGCTGGCTAGTGGATATGAAACTGCTGTTTAATGGTGCCGACGAAAACGCAGCCAATTGTCCAGCATCGTCTTTGACAGCTTTCCCCAATTTGAACAACAATTTGCTGGCCCTTTTCTTTCGCCATCGACACGCCATTTACCCGATTCTTCCCAAAACAATATTCTATCGCCTGCTGGAACATCGAGATGCATTGATCACTCCTCTATTATTAAACAGCATGTATTGCAACGCTGCTCATTTCTCACTTGCTGATGCGGCAGATGCAGGCGCTTATTTCAAGAAGGCTCAGGCACTATTGGATGCGAGCCTTGATACACCTAATCTTGGTCTAGTGATATCTCTCTGTCTACTGTCTACTTTTGAATCAAATCGCTATGGTGCAGGTCCACACACCGGAAGAAGTACAGCTCGCATCTATCGTGACATGGCCTGTCGAATGTGCTACGATCTTAAATTACACAAACGATACAGCTTCCATAGCTCAGGCGCTACCCTGGACGATATCGAACTGCGCAAACGAGTTTACTGGGTTTGTTATTGCCTGGACAAAGTGCAGAGTCTGGTCACGGGTAAGCCTTGTCTGCTTTCTTGCAAGGATATCGACATTGACTTCCCTGTGGCGCTGGGTACTGACGATAACGGTGAATTTGAGATCAACACGTGCTTTATAGAGCATATCAAGCTGATGCAAATCAGTGAGCGATTCCTTGAAATGGAAATTGCAGATCGGCAGCGCAGTGTGCTGCGATCGCCAGAGATTGAGCAAACGGTGCTTGACCTTGACGGGCAGTTGCTTTACTGGCTTCAGAATTTACCACAACCACTGCAGTGGACACCTGCAGGCGCAGGAAATAATGCCGTACCCCCACAGCCGCTGTCAAGCGCTTTGGTAACTCATTTGCATTTAGTTTTCAATTTCTTGAAGATTTCAGTTTTGCAACCGATTGCTTCGACGTCGCTCAGCTCCTCACCTGCATCACTTATTATTCAACACCGCTGTGCTTCTGCTGCAACTAATTTGACTCAATTGACATGCTCGATGGTGGGCCAGCTCGACTTTATACACTCTTTCACTTTGTTGGCACAGGCCATTATGGCTGCTGTTCGTGTGCATATTATGAACTGCGCAGATGGGAAGGTTAACGTTGCTAGAAATGCGCGGTTCATGTTCCAGCGCTCCATGCGGTGCATACGAATCATTCTACACCACCGAGTACTTGATCACATCCAAGAATTTGTCACAACCATCGAGAAAGCCCTTGCGAATGCAGATTCGGGCAACAATAGCAGCGGAAACAGCAGCCCAAAGATGCACGTCCTATCGCCAATCATCCCTCGGACAACAACATCAGCATTTACGACACACAACAATGCAGCATTCATACCCGTTGACAATTACCCTAGTGTGGATGATCGCTGGCCAACAAGAGCAAACAATAGCAATGGATTATCGTCGTTTGGACTTGTCTCACCAGCATCCAGCACTGCTTCAGGATCATTGGAAAAATCCGTCGTGTCTCGCGATGAAGACATTTCTCGCTCACATTCATCGCTATCACAAGTGAGCAATGCTTACAACCCTCCTGCCGTACCAAACACGTCCACTACGTCAGAAGCATTCGCGGGCCTTTCCTACTCAGCAGCAAACCCCACAGCGCCAAGCGTATGGAGAGCGTCCACTGGCAACAAGAATTACGACTGTGCCTCTCAAAACCAAGAACAACAGCAAATGGAAATGTATTCAAATGTTTGGGCCAGAACACCACCAAACAATGGGTTGCAGCAATTTTCGTCCGATCATCTGGACAACTCATTCATCAATTCGACCAGACAGCAGATTCAACAAGAAAAGCAAGAGATGCAGAGTTTTGAGACTGCAGCAACTTCAGCTTCTGCCGCCATCCATTCCAGTAGCCTCAATACCAACACCTCTGCTATTGCTACGTCCACTGAGGGCAATCAAATAAGCGCAGGTTCTGAATTATACTCTTTGTGGGGCCAGAATAAGAGCTCGGCATCTCCACAGCAGCAAGCTAATAATACGATGCTCACATCTCAGCCTCAAAAATCAGCCAAATATGGTCTAGGTGTCTATGCTTCTGCTCAACAACATCATACAGATGTCATTCGTCAACACATGCCAAACTTAAAACCAAGTAATTCCAACAGGCCAGTTCTGTTGAACCTCCATGGTCAAGTAGTTGTTGCTGGTGCAACTCACGACAGACATCCCATTCATTAAATACATTGTAAATAGTTGATCTAGCATGATGATTCCAAGTTAAACAAGTAAAGTCTTTATTATTACAAAAACCTGCTGAGGTCTTTGAAAAGTCGATAAGTGTGTCAGAAACGCACAGACCACTATATGATACTGCATGGTAATGTATCATTTGAGATGTCTCCAGTGTGTATAATATTTGACAATAACGTGGCTTTTTGACAATAATGAGATTATTTGACATTCCCCAATTCCTGAGGCCTCCCCCCCCTTTTTATTGTTCTTTTTTTTAAATCCAATCGATTGTAGAACATCTGTACAGAATAATCCTTTAATATTTTTTTAGCGCCAAGTCTAATAGTCAAGAGATTTTATTTCATCATTTCATCATTTCATCATTAATATTAAAGAGTTTTTTATTGATTAAATTGAATTAACTGGATCGTGTGCTTTTGAATGATGCAAAATGTGTCCCTCCTTTTTGCTCCAACTTCTCCTTGAAACATCCAATATAATTTGAAAAAGTGTTGAAACATGAACCTTAACTCTATTATTGTATGATTGACATGTAAAATTAGGGGGGGGGGGGAGGGAAGATTGGACGAGTTGGCCCGAAAAAAAAACAAAAAACAAAAATAGAGATGGCTCCAGTAAAATTACGATCGTATCCTTTTCCTGTTCTTGTATAAATGAATAACACTAGCAAGCTATCATTTTCAACAGCCTCCTTTTATACATCTTTTCTGCCATATAAAAAAAGATAACGAGCCATTTGGAAGCCGTCGTCAATTCCTTCAAATCCCACTATTAAAGCCAATTGGAAAGAAATCAAATGAAAGGAATCGGTCAACTGCCGTCGCAAAAAATACTCTACAGCAGGCCATCTATATTTTACCCAAATCGCCATCCCACGTATCCATTTATTTACAACTTGCCAAATTTCGCTCGCTGTCTGTATTGATGAGATGCGGCCATGTATCTCAATTAGTCGAGAAATGGCTATGTGATCCTATGGAACAATTGAAACGAAATGCAAAGAAAAACCATCCAACTACAATGTTGACTCCTCAGCCAAGCCCCTCTCGCCGAGGATCATCCTCGCCGCTATGTATCATGCCATCATCGTCATCTTCATCAACAACAACTAACAAAGCCGGTCCTTTATCCGTTGTCAATCATGAAAATACACTGGCCGCTTCCTGTAAATCATTACATTCTCTCCTTGTCCATTTTCAACTGCCTCGTGGACAGCAGGAATGCATGGAGTTACGATATGCCAAAGTTCCATGCCTGTTCACTGTGGTATGTGTTGTCTACCATTGTGGAACTGTCTCATTATCCGTGAATCAGATTGAGTCTTTGGACTTTCTACTATCACCGAGCACTATGAGCTCTTTTCTGGTGCAGTGTAATCTAGTACCACAGCATCCTGTAATTGTACACCAGTTAGTGCCCTCGCCTGGGTTTGCGTATCACCAGCAACTGCAAATTAGTGATTTTGAAAACAATGTGCCACAGCAGATATGCCATCTTGCTATGGGTCACCCGCACAATGATGACAGTTTGAATCCTGAGCCGTGGATCAAGAAACTAGTATGTGAAACGGCAGTAAAAGAAAAAGAAGAAACAGACTACCAAAAAGCCCCGACCGATACCTCTGTATTCGAGCTTTTGCACTACAAAGAAACGCTGCTATATCAACAAGAAGACGATGAAGAAGAGTCAGGCATGTTTACGTCTGATGAGGATTTCTCACTAATTGATGAGGATGACATGACTGACGATGACTATGTGTACAGAGGTAAATCAGCTTTGCTTGAATTAGTGCAAAACACGCTCCAATACATTGAATCAAATGGTGGGGCATTAACTGACGAGTTAAATGACTTGGTTCCTAAATTATACGACTATTGTTCATTGTAAATATATTTTATTTATTCGTGTTCGAAACACAAATTACACTTTTGACTCGATCACGAAGCTCGCTGCCAAAACCAATGGCATCCAAATATTCGTCAATGGATCCATACTCTTTGTTTAAAAAGTCTAGTAAATCCCGCATATTCTGAGGAGGTGCTTGAGCGAAATCCTCGGATAGACCAGATTGTCTAACTTCTGCAAGCATATCATCATAAATAGGCGCTAGGCCCTTTTGTGTCTTGGCATAGTCGTTTATAATAGTATCTTGGGGCACACCAGCAATGGAGAGAATCAATGCCGACACCATCCCAGTTCTGTCTTTACCTTGAGTGCAGTGAATTTCAATAGGATAGTTTTGAGGATTGGTGAATACCATCAATGCTTCACGAATCTCGGCTTGACAGTAAGTGGCAAACTCTCTATACATCTTATTGACACCCATGGGCGTCAATACCTTCTTCCCAATTACATAGGCTGCCTTTTTTCTTTGACAAAACGTCATCAAATAGATAATGTATCTGATACAGAATGAGAACATGCATCCAGATCCTTTGATGACCAACTTACAACTTTAAATAAAAAGGACACGATGCAAACACGCAATACCTTTGAAAGTTCTTTCCCGCAAAATCTACTCTATACTTTTTCCTAACGAGCGTTCCGCGACCTGTTGTATCATACTTCTCTGAGGTTTTGGCTTTTACTGACGAGGCATCGTCTTCAACTAGGGCTGACGTATTCATCTAGGAACAGAGTGAATATTATGAAGATTGGCGTCAAGGCTGGATGTCACATATACTTTACGCTATCAAGTGCGCTCGTTGGAAAGCTTTTATCGATAGGCAAACCCTCTCTCCCTTCCAAACTATTGTGTAGGGATGGTAAAATGTTGAGAACGCATCGAAGTGTTGACCATTTTCGATCGTAGTTACCCAGTGCGTAAGTCTAGAATAGTATTGATATTATGAGCTTCTATAAAGGCATCAACATCCTTCTGACTCATATTATCCATTGTGGCAGATCTGAAAATCAGGCCTTCCTTGACATATCTACCGTAAACGAGTTAATTTGCATTAAATAAGACCCAGTGCAATGACGGGCAAATTACTCTTTCTTTTCGGCATTATCTGCAGAAGAAGCTCCCAAGTCTCTAAAATTCAAAACGCCAAAACTTCCTTCTTCTGTGTTTTTATATGCATTTCCCAATGATTTTCCTTCAGGCATTTCTATATTGTCTTTCGCAGAAGAATAG
>MU619240.1:34385-49110 GCA_025201805.1 Parasitella parasitica
TAACACACTTGGAAGACGACGAAAAAAAAAAACAACAACAAAAGAAACAAAAGAAACAAAAACAGAAACCCAAGCATTGCACACATATTTCGCTTCAATGACAAAAAGTGTAATTCAGTAGAGTTTATAATTTGACCAAAAAGTTTATACAATCTCTCTCCTGATAAAAAGATGCGAATTATTGCTATTATTCACAGTGCATTCCGAATCATCGTCGTGCCAGCGAAATCCAGACATAATTTGGCTCAAGTGAGGCACATCGGTGTCCATGCCGACTTGATACCATGTATTTTCAATATCTTTCTCTGTGATTTCTTCCGCTTCTTCAACCTCCTCACTATCAGATGTCGATACAGAATATGGCTCAAACAAAAGCGCACTGTGAGGTCCCTCTTTGACAACTTGCAACTGATGTTCTGCTTCTTTTGGTTGATCTGCACATGCTAAAATAGCCGCAACATCCTTCAGCACATCGTTTGCATACATCATTGTATTCACCACCTTGTTATCAGGACCCATACCAGGACGTAACGCTGTCATAGTGGCATTAGTAGTATTTGTGATAGCGGAGATGCCAGCAGCGGTAGCCATGACAACAGCGCTCGTTGGAGTAGTCGGTCGTGGTGATTGTGTAGGGGTTAATTTAGTCTGTAAAATAGCTTGCTGCTGTTGCTGTTGCTGTTGCTGTTGCATCTGCTGCTGCTGCTGCTGCTGCTGTTGCTGCTGTTGTTGCTGCTGTTGCTGCTGTTGTTGTAAAAGGTGCATCATCTGTGCTGCCTGTTGTGAATTATCTGGCTTGGTATCTTGTTCTGATTTGACATTGTTATCAGCTGTCAGATCTATTCCACTAGTAGAAGTACCACTATTCTGACGTCCATTATTCATTGTCTGCTGCTGCTGAGTTTGTTCTTGGCGAGCTAGTTGCTGTTTAGCAGCTTCCACTCTTTCATTCAACATGGCACGAATTTGCTGCTGTTGGGATGGTGTCAATACGATACGATTTTGGGCTGATTGCTGTAGCAGCCAACTGCATTGCAATGCACGCGGAGGCAAAAGATTTACAATTGCAGGTGAGAGTCCACTAGCAATTGCTGCTTGGTAAATCATTTGAGATTGTTGCTGTCGTTGGCTAAGTGACATTCCTGCTTGGCCTGCTGCAGTGATTGCAGCAGCAGAATTGCCTATAGCTTCTTGTTGAACACCTGCATTCTGCTGCTGTTCTTCAATTGATTGTTGTTGTTGAGGAGATGCGTTATGGGTCAATTCCAACATTTGGTTAGGAGTACCAGCTGCTGCTACACTAGCTGGGCTAGAGGCACTAGGGCTTGCTCCTTGTTGCAATCGGTTTTGTTGTGGAATCGGCGAAGTCCTTTGATGCTGCTGAGGTGTATTAGCTGCAGATAGTGCAGGCGATTGGTTTGCTCTTTGCTTTTTATTAGCAGGAAGTTTTAAATCGATACTCGGACGCTTCAGGCCAGTCTGCTGCTGATTAGGAGGTGTTGATGTAGCAGAGCTGTTGGCATCCATCATCTGAGAAGTTTGACCTCGGTTTTGTTGTGTCAGTTGTGGGGTATTTTGACGCTGTTGTTGCGCTTGAGCTTGAGCCTGAGCTTGAGCCTGAGCTTGTTGTTGCGCTTGCAGTTGAGCTTGAGCAGCTTTTGCCTGTGCTTGTACTAGCTGTTGGGCTTGTTGTTGTTGTTGTAGTTGAGGAGTTTGGGTTGGAGGGGTCTGGCCATGCTGTTGTTGTTGCTGTTGTTGCTGTTGTTGTTGCTGTTGCTGTTGCTGTTGCTGTTGTTGTTGTTGTTGTGAGAGATCAGGAGTACCAGCCTGTTGTTGCAAGCTGTCTGAATTTTGTTGTTGCGAAGTACCCGCTGCTGAACTACCCTGTTGTTGCTGCTGGCTGCCTACAGCGTTACGAACCCAGGAAAAGTAACCACTAAATTGCTCCTTTAACTTGGTCAGATGTTCTAGTGTAATAACGTATTTGTTCTGCGCCAGCATGGTCAGTTGATCTTCAAACATGTATTTCATCAAAATTAATCTTCTGGTTGCTTCCATATTGGATGTCAGGGCCAAAAACACTGGCAGCAAACTATCAATCTTGTCATACATGGGCTTCATCAGTGCTGTATGCTCACGGATGGCTGCCTTTTCTTGATCTGACAAACCCTCAATAGGGTTACCACGCACTTTTTTTTGGGAGGTTTGTTTAGTCTCTCTTTTTTTTTGTTGTTGTTGTTGTTGCTGGTCTGTTGACCGTGCTGACACTTACCTCTTGTGCTACGGATATTTTCATCGACTTGTCTAACAAGCTCGGCAGCAGCGGCTCTCTGCTGAAAGTTAATAGTGCGATTGTTTCCTACAGCTTGTTGAGGTTGCTGCGAAGCAATGCCTGATTGAAGGTTGGATCCTAATACATTAGGCATTTGCTGAGAAGCTTGAGATTGCTGTTGTTGTGCCATTTGCTGGGCCTGTTGTTGTGCTAATTGCTGCTGTGCTTGCTGTTGGGCAGCCATTTGCTGCTGTGCTTGTTGCTGAGCAGCCAATTGTTGTTGTGCCTGTTGCTGTGCCAACTGTTGTGCTTTTTGCTGTGCTTCTTGTTTTGCTTGAGCTTGGGCTTGCGCCTGAGCCTGGGCCTGAGCCTGAGCCTGAGCTTGAGCTTGAGCTTGAGCTTGAGCTTGAGCTTGAGCTTGCGCTTGAGCTTGAGCCTGGGCCTGAGCCTGAGCCTGAGCCTGAGCTTGAGCTTGCGCTTGGGCCTGAGCATGAGCTTGAGCTTGAGCTTGTTGCTGCTGCTGCTGTTGTTGTTGCTGTTGGGCACGGGCCTGTTGAGCCTGCAAATTTTGCAGTAATTCAGGATTCAATTGCTGCTGTTGTTGCTGGCTCAAAGCCTAGCATATAGAATTGATAAATCAATAAAAATGTAGAAAGATCAAGTTTACTACTCACACCGGTGAAATTGTTTGGTTGCATTGGAGAGCTTGTAGCATTTACACCAGAGACAGGCGGACGGAAGTTTTGATTCGAGTTATTCATGCCAATCATGTTGGAACTGTCAGCAGTGGCACCTTGTTGACTCTGTTGCTGGCCCTGCTGCTGGCCCTGAGGGCCTTGGTGTAGAGCAATTTGGTGGGCAAGATACACTTGAAATTGTTGGGGTGACATGTTGACGACGGCTTGGTTTACATTTCCCATATTCAAATTTTGAAGTATGTTTAATGGGATTTGCTGCTGAGCAGTATTGACATTGGCGGCCACTTGAGCTGGAGTGTTGCCATTTGTTCCGACTCCATTATTTCCTGCTGCTGCCGCTGCTGCCATTGCCTGAGCAGCAGTTCGTTGAAGCGTATGCATTTGTGCTTGGTGGGCTTGCTGCTGCTGAGGTTGAGCAGTTAAATTGGCTTGATTTGAATGCTGAGGCCTTCCCTGCATCATGTTTTGCTGGAACATGTTTGGTCGCAGTTGGTTTTGGTTCATATTTTGCTGCTGTTGGTTCATATTCAAAGGCGAAGACAGGTTTTGCATCTGCTGAACAGATGAAACTTGAGGGGAAGCAGTTTGCTGTTGCTGAGCTTGCTGCTGTTGCTGCTGCTGTTGCTGCTGTTGCTGCTGTTGCTGCTGTTGCGCTTGTTGCGCTTGTTGTTGTTGCTGCTGTTGCAATAATGGAGACATTTGTTGTCCACCTGCAAGTGCATTTAGGCTCAATTGCAATTGGCTATCATTCAGCATTGGAGCACCTCCATTTTGACTCTGCAATTGAAACTTGATCTGATGAAATTTTCTCGCGTAAGCCAAAATGTACTGATTCTGGAAAAAATAAAATCAAAGAAAATAGAATACGGGTTCAGTTTAGAGACGCAGAATACCAAGTGTTTGTATACCTTGCTAGTGCTTCTGGTAAACAATGTCAATTCAAAGTTTTTAGCAGCAGCAAATATGTCATTATCAGACGTGGAAGGAGATAGATGCTTCAACGCATTCCCCCTACAGAAGTCAAGGAATTATTAGACAATGAACCGGATACGAAATGATTAGATCTTTTACAATTGGGAAACAAAACGTGCTCTGTCTTGCACAGTTAAATCCTCTCTCCAGTTGGCATTTGGCACTTCATTAGATAAATTAAGGTTTAAAGGGTTCTGCTGCTGTTGCTGCTGTTGCTGCTGTTGGGGCTGTTGGGGCTGTTGGGGCTGTTGCTGCTGAGCCTGCTGTTGCGGTGGTTGGCCATTTGGTATATTAGGATTCTGCTGGTTCATGTTCAATTACGATAGATGGTCAGCTACGTGTTATTTTCCTCGATATACTTTATCAAAGAAATAACAGCTATTATTTCTCTGGCCGAGTATACAGAGTTGAAGGATAAAAGGAGAAGAAAGAGAAGAATTGCGAAATCTGAAAAGTGTTTATTCTACGGAGTTCCCTTTGGCAGGTGACCGTTTGCCATCGTCTGAAGCGTGGTGGGTCGAGTTTATTCGAGCAGTGAGCATAGATCTCATCTCCTCGATAGTCTCGGGCGAGGCTTGTTTATCTTCATGATTAGCCTCCAACTTGCTTTTAAATAGCTCTAATTTATCTAAAATTGTCATTCCCCACTTGTCTGATGCTGCAAGGTCAATTCGTGGTTGGTTTAGCAATGTTCTGAGCATTGATACACGGCCAACACAGACAGCAATATCAATGCCCCGACGTCCCTCAACGGGATCTGCCCAATTGACGTTAAATCCTGCTTCAAGGGCTACTTGAACCCATCTGATATTGTTATTCTTGATTGCTTTGAACCAGTAAGGCCCCATATCATTCTTTTCGCTTTCAGCCAAGTGAGCCCCAGCTTGTCTCAGGATCTTTACAACCTCTGCTCGCTTTTGAACAACAGCATCAAACAAAGGCGTATGGCCAGATTGGTCACGGACATGAATGGCAGCGCCGTGCAATAATAAATACTCTACAATCCGAAGATGGCCTTCTCTACAGGCGACATGGAGCGGCACACGGCCATCATAATCCACGCAATTCAAATTGATCAGCTCTCCCATACTCTCCACCAGCAGGCTCAGGCCTTCCAAATCATTCGAGCCTGCCGCAGAGCAAAGTAATACAGGCCCCAGTGCTTTTTGAGCGAGCATCTCTTCTTCAACTGACATTGTTAGATCAGCTTCCTCCTCGTCTTTGTTTGTATTGCCATTTTGCTCCATTTCTTGTTTAGCTGCAAACTTTCCACGTGCAGAAAACTTCATCAGAATATTGACCAGCATGCTAGTGCGGTTGCTGGAGGCACTAAAACGCTGATACGGAGCACGGACGGTCAACTCACCGCGCAAGTTGCGTGTCATCATCTTGCGAACATGCTCTGGGCTGTTGGGTGTCTTGCCGAGCAAGTAAGCCAGCTTTGTCAGAGCACATTCAGGCGTCATGTCTGCACCGGGGACAACACCAATAGCAGAAAGCTGTTTGCCAGTAGCATAAGCATCCGTGACAAGACCTTTGCGACATTGAGTACAGTTTACAATCACAACACCGCGATCGCTTGCTTCTTTCAATGCTGCTAGTAGGGTAGGACGAGCGGGGGCGTTGCCAGCGCCAAATGTCTCGAGGACTACACCCTGAAGAGGAGGAGCCAAGAAGGCCCTGATGGTAGTGTCGTTGATACCGGGAAATAGTCGCAGCGAGCCGACATTGGGGTTCAATTTTTGGCAGACGTTAAATTTTGCGATTTGAGTAGGACGCAGAACAAGGGGCCATTTCACATCTGCGCACAAAGAGTTAAGCAGCGCTTTTGTAGGTGTGCAAATGACTTACCAATGTTGATCCCCACGTCAACTAGAGACGGGATGTTTGGAGAGTCAAAAGCTTCAAAGTCAACAGCACTTATTTTGCTCGTTCTATTGCCGCGGTACAGTTTCTTGCCGAAATAAAGGGCCACTTCTGGAATGACAAAATGGCCAGCAATAGTAAGAGCGCCCAGCAGGTTTTCCACAGCATCGTTTCTCACTTCTGTAAGCGGCACCTGGGAGCCAGTGATGATTACAGTCTTACCCAGCTCTTCCAGCATAAAGCTCAAGGCGCTTGCAGTGTAGGCCATTGTATCTGTGCCGTGCAGCACGATGAATGCATCGTACAGCTGGTAGTTTGCTTTGATATCCCCTGCAATCCTCACCCAATCTAAGTTGCCCAATGTCTATTGAGCTGTCTATTACATCTTTTTTTTTTTTTTTGTTAATTACCAGACATTGTTATGTCGCACGAATCTAAAAGAGGTGCATATTCAAGAATAGAATACCTATCACAGATCGTGAGAATTATATCTTGCTGCAAAAGTTGTATTTTTTACGCACCTAATTCTCTTGCCAAACAGGCTGACAGGCGTAATTAGACTTGGTAACTGAAATGTCCTCGATTGTCCCTTTTGAGGGCCGTCTTGCTCGACGGCTTTGACGGTGTTTGTCACTGTGCCGAATTCCTTGGAATTGGCCTTGTCAGAAATGTTTAAACTGTCGAGGCTTTCATGCGATGACGCACGAGAGAGCGTTGAATGGTCCGATCTGTTGGAGGGATCGTGGAATCGACGCACCTTGGACAATGACTCTGCGAAATAATTGGGCAGCTTTATTGGAATGGAATGGATGTGAACATTGCATCGTGCACAGTAATGAAAAATAGAATAAAATGAACTTACGGGAATATAACCATGCTCGGGCGTATGCTTCATGCCAATCGTGCCTCCAGTGTAAATGACAAGAACTCTAGACACCGCTGATGGTTGCTGTTATTAGAACATCAAAATCAAATATTTCGCCATGCCAGCATTTACCAGGTGCAAGCATATCATTGCGATCGACGCCTAATTGATGGCCCACTGCAGCATTGTCGTAGATTAAGCTGTCGTTAGTTCTAACTGGTGTAGATAATGGTGGCGTTGATACACGGCTAATAGGATGCATCTGTGTAGATGCCAAAAGAAGAGGAGAGAGAGAGAGGGAGAGAGAGAGAGAGAGAGGGAAAGAAAGGAAAAAAGCCCCTCCCGAAGCCCCTCCCGAAAAATGTATTCATCACAGCAACGCGGACTGTGCCTCAGATCAAAAAATGAATGATCTGTTACTGGATGGCCAAATAGGGCTTGGGCGTTAGCAAAATATAAGCTTGCCAATAGATCATGATATAGTTTTATTTAGATGAGTTTTTTTTTTTTTTTTTTTTAAAAAAATATGCTTTTTTTACAAGGTTTTACAAGGTTTCCTGAGGCAAAGATACCACAGAAGACTCTGTCGAAATCTTTAATGAATCAGTAGTGTTGACAGAATCCAGCCAGGCAACCGACCCCATGTGTTTTACATTGGCTGAATCTCCTACATCAGGCTTTTCCCCAGTATCGTCGTCCACACTGGTCGCCTCTGGTGTTTGTAATTCAGCAGTGGCGTCAAGTGAAGCAGTTTCTAATGGTTGTGGATCAGCAGCGGTTTCTGCAGTGATTTCATTAAAGGTTTGTAAAGAAGCCTTACTTGTAATATGATTGTCAGAGACAGCATCCGAGTCAGCAAGGGTTAAATTAGAGTTGTCTGTTTCCTTGACATCCGCAGAGGTTTGGCCAAAGTCAGCCAGTTCATTGACATCAACAGAATTATATAATTCACTGGTACCACTAGCAATTGCTGTGGAGTCAACCATCTCGCTGACATCACTGAAAGGTGTATCTAACTGATCTACGCCATTGACTATGGTATTGGATTCGTGTATTTCAGAGCCTTCAATTTCCTGCTCGTGCTGTTGTCCCTCAGCCATTTGAAGAGAATCCGGTAAAAACACAGCAGAAAGCAAGCGAATTGCACCTTCACGAATTGATATGTCTGTAATAGAGGCAATTACGTTGTTTAATGTCAGGGAAAACGATTCGATGCCATCAAGACGACCCAATACCAAATCTCCGTACAGTTGGTCTGTCGTCTCGTAGGCTACAGAGATAGGGTTCAACATGAATAAAAGCAAGGTTTTCAGATAGACCATCATGGTGCTTTTAAACAAAATAGAACCAAAAGCTACAAGTGCAAGATGATCAGCATTGTTTCTCTTTTTTTTTTGGAGGGTTTACCTGTATTAACAGATTCACCTACAAACCGAATTTCGCCATCTTCCTCGCTCATTTCCATGGAAACAGATCCCTCTAAAAGTTTGATCCAACCTTGCATTTTTTCAAGTCCCTGCTGTTCAGTCGTCTTTGAATTCACAAAAGTCGTCAATGGCTTCATGGCAGCTTTAGTTTCTTGGCCTGTTACAATCAAATCCATGATAAAGCCGTAGATTTCTTTTCGTAGCAAAGACTCTGCGCTCAATATTTCCTTGCGGTCATGGCCCATCATCGGTTTCGCCTTTTCAGCCTTCTTTTCGCAAGAAGCTGGTTCTTCCATGTCAGTCGGCACCGTCTCTCCATTTGACAGCTTTTGCTTTTTCACTTGCTCGTCAAACTGCGATTCGATTTTAGCCCACATCAAAGTCGTTCTCAAACAAGACAGTTACCTTGGCTTCCAATCGTCTGCTCCTCTTTTTGGGCATAAGCTCCACTTCTATCGCTCGCTTCAGCTTGGCTTCGTGCTTCATTCTAGCCTCTTCCTTGGCCTCCAATTTGGCAATGACCTCTGACCCTACTGTGACGACAGCTTTAGTAAGGCCTTTGTTCGATGCTCGCTTTACAGACTGCAGTTTCTCAATAAACTCCTTCCACTGCTCAATAGTCGAGCAAATCAACTCAAAGGTGAATCCTAGTGTATCTGACATGGTTGGTCCCTTTTTCCCGATAGAGAGGGGCATCTCTCTGTACAATCTGTAGTCGCCAAAATACCAATACACCCAACCTTCACGATCTGTTCCTAGCGGAGCGAATCTCTACAAACAGGAAAATCAGTAAGGGTTTTACACCCCCCCCCCCTCCCCCTTGTTACATATATTTGCGATTACCAAGGCTCGGCTTGATTTATCGATTTGCAAGGCGAGAAGATCTGGATCCGCAATCTCAACATGGGCCATTTCGATACTTTTTAGCACCTTGATCTTGTCCAAGATGTGCATGTCTGCAAAGTTTCGGTAGTCGGGAAACACATCAGCAATGAACTGCTCGTAGTTGTCGTTATTGATCAAGGTCTTTTGACGCTGGGTGAGCAGGGGCGAAATAATGTGAACCATGAAATTAGCCAGATAGTTTTGCACAGGCTGACAGGTTCCACTTGGGCTGCTTTGCTGACTCAAGACGCTGGACTCACGCTTCGAGTGCGCCAGATGCTCATCTTCGACTTGCTCCTCTTCTTTGCCTGCCAGCAATGCTTCTTCTAGTTGCTCAATTGACAGGCCTTTGGGCAAACGAAAGTAGGCGTTGAATGTGCTGAAGAATTGAAATGCGCTGATGAATTCCCAAGACGCATGAAGCATCTCCTCTGTCGAGAGTGTTAGTTTTTTCTTTTGCTTTTTTCTTTCTTTTTTTCTTCAGCGCTTGCATGTCGTATGGCGTCGTTTACCTGGCGAAGAGCTCTCGTTGACATGGACCTCTGGCTTTTTTCTAGGCTTAGTTTTTTTAATAGGAATTATCACTCTGGGAGCTTTATATTTCGTCTTTTTAGACTTTTCGTGAGCAGTAGGCTTGCAGGATGGCATGCTTTCGTTGTATTTTAGATTGAAAGAGAAAAAAAGAGATGAAAAATTTATCGTTTCAGTGGTTTTAACGAAACGGGAATAAGGCAAAGCGCGGATTTTCATTGCTTTTTATCGCGACTGATGTGGTGCACCTTGTCTTTACCTTTCAAAGATCCATCGAAATCTGATGTATCTCTACAGAAAGAAAAGTTCTATCATAACCTAAACACTTTAAGAATTGTATTTTGCTACAAGACATCACGATTAACGTGTACTTTTCTTGTGCAAAGAATCCATTAAAGGTGCCAAATGTGCGGTGGATGGAAATCCTTGCGCGGTACAGGATTTTGTTGGTCATGAGGATAGAGATGGCTAAAAGAATGCTCGCTCCCAGATCGCACCACGTCCATACCCTGAGTGATCAACGGCGTCGTTGCCATGCAATCGAATTCGTATGCGCTTCAGCCTAGTTACCGCCACATTGTTGCTACGCATCGAGACTATCATCATCATCTCCAAGTGACGTGTGTAGGGTAGAGCAAAGATGCTGTTGTGACTACAAGAGAAAACGGCAACTTGAAACTTTTCCAACCTTTCCTTTACTGTTATTGTCTTGGATATTTCACGGTAAATGAGTTCTAGCGCAAACACGAGCAACTGCAAAAGCATAGCCCGGTGCTACGCTGATGTGAATGCCACCATGCCCACTTCTTATTGGGACTACGATAATCTTCAAGTCGAGTGGGGGTAACGTATCGAACATGTACCAGATTCGTCCATTATTAATGGAGCTTTACACTGCAAAAAAAAAAAAAAAAAAAAAAATAGAAACCAGGAAAATTACGAAATCATTCGAAAAGTTGGCCGTGGCAAATACTCTGAAGTTTTCCAAGGAATTGATATAGTAAACAACGAGCAATGTATCATCAAGGCCTTGAAGCCCGTCAAGAAGAAGAAGATTAGACGTGAAATCAAGATCCTTCAAAACTTGGCTGGTGGAACTAACATTGTTGGACTTTTGGGCATTGTTAGGGATCCTATTGTAAGTTGACATTAACAGAAAACAGTGCTTCATTTTGCTAAAATGACGCACATCGCGACAATTCATCTAGTCAAAAACGCCTGCTATTATAACCGAGTATGTTAATAATACCGAGTTCAAGATTCTCTATCCTCGCTTCACAGTGTACGATATTCAGTTTTACATGTACGAGTTGTTAAAGGTAAGCTACCCGTGCCAAGCTATGGAGAATTAGTTTTGCTCATCAGAGTGCTCAACTCTACAGGCCTTGGATTACTGTCATTCCAAAGGCATTATGCATCGTGATGTTAAGCCTCACAATGTCATGATTGACCATGATAAGAAAGAGGTAAAGTGTCGTTTATTTCTTCTTGATCGCCAGGTATATAGAATACTGAATATATCACCGGCTGTGTTAGTTGCGTTTGATTGATTGGGGGTTGGCCGAGTTCTATCACGCAGGCACAGAATACAACGTTCGTGTTGCGTCCAGATATTTCAAGGGCCCCGAGCTTTTGGTCGATTTCCAAGAGTACGATTACAGTTTGGACATGTGGAGTTATGGGTGCATGTTTGCAAGCATGGTGAGTTGGCTGTTGTTTTTTGTTTTGTTTTTTTTGTATATATAAATAGAGGCGACTGACACACAAGGCGCAATGACAGATTTTCCGCAAAGAGCCATTCTTCCACGGACACGACAACTACGATCAGCTGGTCAAGATTGCTCGCGTCCTTGGCACTGACGAGCTTTTCAGATATACCGAAAAGTACTCTATAACTCTTGCACCCGAGTACAACAACATTTTGGGCCGACACATGCGCAAGCCCTGGAACAAGTTTATTACAGGTGAGAACCAGCGTTTTGTAACTGATGATTCGGTCGATTTCTTGGACAAATTATTGAGATACGATCACCAAGAACGCCTTACAGCAAAGGAGGCCATGGCTCATCATTATTTTGGTAAGTCTTTTAAAGCAGGGGGGAGAGAGTGCAAAGATGAAGAAAGAAAAAAATGGCGGTTACTAACGACATTTGAACAGATGCTGTGAGAGCCTCTCAAGCATAATAATTTACGTTGTATTGTATAAATTAAATCCCTCTTTTTTTTTTATCAGGCATATAAATAATAAAAAAAATTACATTTCTTTTTTTTAAAGCACAACTTTTTTTTCTTTTTTTTTTTTTTCCATCACATTTATCGGATTATGGAGAATAATGGTAAAAGCAGCAGACTGTTGATATTCTTGATAGACGGTTTGGGCGATGTAAATATAGCCAGTCTAGACTCAAAAACCCCTCTGCAGTATGCACATACACCCTGGCTTGACAAAATTTGCGGTATTTATGTCTTATTTGGTGCAAATTGGTACCAAGAAACACTGATTTTGAAGCTTGTGCATAGAGAGAGGGCTAAACGGGCTTGTAGATCCGGTTGAACCGGGTTTAGCTTGCGGTTCTGACACAGCTCATATGTCAATACTAGGCTATGATCCTAGAAGGTAAAGCATTGTATGAATCTACCAAGTAAAGACGTTCACCTCAACACTGCACAAACACCAAGGTATTATGAAGGAAGAGGCGCCTTTGAAAGCATGGGCGCTGGATTGGATATGATACCATCAGACATTGCATTCAAAGTATACATTTATTATAAATATATTTATAAGGATTCTACCAGCTGTAAACTGTGCTGTTAAACCATCCATGCATCTTTTATAGTCAAACTTTGCGTATTTGGACAAAGAATCCGGAATTGTCATAAAGAGAAAAGCAGATCGAAACTTCCAGGACATTGGGCCCATCTTATGCAAGGCGATCGACAATATGTATGTATTTTTTTTTTTCTTTCGTTGGACTGTATTTTTTATCGCGAAGCATGGATGTAACGGTGGCAACCCCAAAATAGAAAACTGCCCTCCTTTCCCAACCACTCTGTTTCGGTAAAGTACGCAATTGAACATCGTTGTGGTGTGAGAGTGAGGGGACCTGGCCTAGCGTCTTCAATCACAGGAACGGACCCCTTGTTAGACAAGTAGGTTCTTTTTTTTTTTTTTGACTCTTCTATGTGCTTACAAATACCATGGCCAACAATTGCATAGTAAACCTCTGGTGCATTGTGAACCTACTCTGGAAAACGAGGCTTCTGCAATGACAAGTAAAGCAAGTATACATTCATTGTTTGGAGGCATGATCATTGACGTTCTCCATCTAGTTGACCAACGAGTTGTCGGATGCATTTTTCAACCTTCTGATGGATCATCCCATCAATAAAGCGAGAATCGAGGCAGGGAATAATCCTGCAAATTGCGTTCTTTTGCGAGGATGCGGCAGTTGCATCGACGTGCCCAGCATCGAGAAATTGCATGGACTGAAGAGCTTTCTCATTGCACCGACGTGTATTATTGCAGGTATTGGAATGACGGTGGGCATGGATCTGCTCAATGTGCCTGGCGCAACTGGGGATTGCAGTTCGGATTTCAATGCCAAGGCCAAAGCCTGTCTAGAAAATATACAGTCCGGCAAATACGACTTTGGCTTTTGCCATATAAAAGCTGTGGATGATGCTGGCCACGACCATGACGTTGAAAAGAAGGTTCACTATATTGAGAAGATCGACCAGATGATAGGCACTGTTGTATCGAGTCTCGAAAAAAGCACTGGTCCAAAGGTAATAAGAGCATGAATTTATTTCGTACATCCAGCAGCTTATTTGCTGTACACAGTATACTATCATTGTTACCGGGGATCATACAACACCTGCTTTGTACGGAGACCACAGCTGCGAGCCAGTTCCTTTTGTAATTAGCCCTATCAACAACAATGCACAGCGTAAAGACGCTGTAAATACTTTTAGTGAAATAGCAGCTGCTCAAGGTGCCTTAGGAAGGTTCAGTGGGGATCAAGTCATGCCATTGGCCAAATCGTTTATGAAACTGTAAATAAGATTAACATACCGTGCCTGCCTGTTTTCAGATAAACATCAACAAATATGGCACCAAGCAGAGTACATGGCGCATCTCTGTTGTATGGCATGTCCTCCATTTCATCATTGGAACTAAAAAAAAAAAAAAAAAAGCACCACTGAATCGCTGAGCGGAGATTAAATCGATGTAGTCTCATCTGGCGTTTTCAATCGTCAAATTCTCCCTTTTTTAAAAATTTCATTCTTTAAACTATTTTTTAACCAAAAAGTCCACAGCCAAAAAGAAATATTATTCTAAAGCAGGCTATGCGTAATTGAGAGCTCTATATCCTATTCTTTTTTGTTTTTCAATTTTTACTTTTGAATCATCCGATAATGCAAAATATATGCGATTTCAGTTTTTGAAGGGAAACGCAAAAAACTTGGCCTGCAGCATCAAAATAAACAATTTGTAGGAGAAGGCGGGGCAACTAGGGTTTATTGGCATTAATGGCTACCTTAGTAAAAAGTCTTGTTTTTCAACTGAAAAATCGATATTTGTCGAAATTTTCAATTTGCAAGAGTGACCCCAAGCCCGAAAGACCCAAAATGAGTGAAAAAATCAAACACTATTTTTTTCAATGTAGATGATCAGAATGGAATCTACAAAGCTAGGGCAATTTGTCGGGCGTATTTTCGCCGCCAGAAAGTGCGTTCATCGCAAGGTATACACCATTAAAAATGTGCAATTTTGGCTAATCCGACGCAAGAGGGGGCCTCCAGCTACAATATCTGCTGAATACATTTGAATTATTGAAGATGTCTGGATGTACATGTAGCAGATTTACATTTATCGAAAAGAATTTATGGTGTTTAGAAAGCTTTAATCAAAAAGATGTGGGGTATATATGGCTAATTCTGACACTAAATGGTAAAAATCAAAATGATTCATATCTCGGCCCCATTTAGTGACAAAAGCAAACTTTTTTTTTTCGTTGACTTGCTGCTAGTAATCTTGCTCATAACGATGTGTCGTTTCTGTATGGAAATCGTTATTAAGGATGCCTCTCGCTCCGAATTTAAAGTTAGCAACTTTGGGTGCCAATGCTATGTGATAAAACTAGGGTAAACAGCTTTTCAAAAGATGCAAAATTTTGTTTGTGGCTATTATTAATGGTATATACTTGCA
>MU619240.1:56339-120722 GCA_025201805.1 Parasitella parasitica
AAAAAGAAAAAGAAAAGAAAGGAGGATTAAGAAAGAAAAAAGAGAAATCTTGCCGTTTTCCTCGTTGATCCTTTTATTTTAGGCCTTTTTAATATGCATCGACACGCAACGAGTAGCTACTCCTGCAATAGATGATTGGCTTCAGGCCAATTTTTGTCACTATATAAATCTAATAATATACACTCGCTCTTGAATAGGCAATAAACTAAATATTGGTATTACCGAGAATGATTAACTAGCAGATGAGTATACAAACAAATGGCAAAAAAAAAAAAAGAAAAAAAGGTTGCTTTGATGGGATTTTTATTTTTCATGTTTCTTGATGGAAGATACTACGTATTTGGCAAGAAGCGCATGCTTGATGAATTCAGACCAGCAGATGCTTCTACTCATTGACTATTTGCTCATTTCAAGTAGCTCACGAACAGTTGATTTTCATTTATTGACAATGTCTGGAAAGCAAAGCAATACCACCTAATGATGGCATGATTTTTTGTACATTTTGGGTTTAGCATAAAAAGGTGGATACATTCAACATACTTGGAGATACTGTTGGCATGGGAATACTTGAAGCTAATAAACCAGCATTCTACTACTGTAAAAATATTGGCAGGATTGATCCTCATCTTGATACTGCTGTTTGGGGTTGTCAAAGTCAATTGCACGGAAGATTCGACCTGCTATTACGGTCAGAGATAGAACGACTAATGTTATGTCCTGCTTGATTCCCTTATTTCAGTGTAGCAAACACAAGCTCAACCATGGTGACAGCAAATTGGTCTCTTCTCTAGAGATGGGTAGATTGAAGCGCGTCAAAACTCAACCAGAACGTACTACTGCGATGCAAGTGTTGTTTGGACGTAAAGGCAATTCTAGATGGCTCGTGAGCAACAAATTTTGACAAAAGATACTTTAACGAAATTGAAAATACGACACCATCAAGGTTAATCAAATTGGATGTCAATATCAAAGCGTATTGGGATAATCAGAATAAAGCGTTGTATCACTTTTAACCATCATTAAAAAAACAACTACATCCAGAGCTTTTTTTTTTTTTTTTTTTTTTTTTTTTTTACCTCTAGTCTCCAGAGATTTAAATACTTTTGCGGCCAAGCTTCCTATAACTGAGCAATGCTGAGCAATGTTTTCATTTTATTAAAGCAATTTACTTGCATTAATCTTGACCGCATTTGCCCAATTAGAGCTATTCTTGCCGATCATCCTTTGCCACCAATTTCTTGCAAATTTTGCCGATAGATTAGTTTACATTTCGATGCTATTGCTAGTCTAATATCTAAAAACATCAAATCCAACTACGGTTGTGATTATTAAATCAAAAGACGCTGTGAAGTTGCAATGTCAGTCTTTGATTGCAAGAGCGTGTTGTGATCATCAATGAGGATTTTAGATGCTGGCTGTTGGGCCATCAAGGATCCAGTCATCTCCTCCTCGAGTAGTTTTTTCCTTCAGCCATCAATAGCTTTACATACTAAATGAAACCGGCGTTCTGCGTTCAATACAACCCATTTTGCATCCTGTTACCAGTATCCGCTGCCTGCCTAATTACAACTAATCCAAATTGCGGGTATTCAATGCTCCTCGGGTGGATATCGTAGAGTAAAGTACGGTAGTAGATATACGAGTCTTCTTTGTACGTCACTGCATATTTGACTATAATATCTGCTCTTTTTTTTGCATGTAATCCGCCTTTTCTCTTTCTTTTGACAATTATATTTTATTTTTAATCATGTCAGACTTTGGCGATTTCAACACACCTTCCGAGGACCCCACCACCGACTTCCTCGCACGTGAGAGAGCTGCATTAGGCGATGATGCTGACCTCTTTAGCTCGAATGACAACGACCTTGTCTCACCTGCCAACGACATGACATCTCCTATTCCTGCTCTTTCCAACCCAATGTCGCCCAACCTGCTTGACAACCTTCCTTCAGTAGACAATGGCCGTGCTAGTGCTCTATCTTTCCAATCTCAAACTATCAACACGCCTACTCAAGATTTTACAAGCGGTGGCGACACATTCGAGACAAATTATCCCAAAGCTGAAGAACTGGAGACTTCTCAGGTAAGACATCTGGGCACTGCTCTCTAGGAAAATGTCTAATATTCTACCTCAATAGGCTTTCCATAAAGCAATGTTACCAGAAGAGGAACCGGAAACTGTGCGGTAAACAGCTAAAGATCTGTTCATGTATTTATTTATTTATTTATTCGTTTGGGTAGTCAATGGCGTGAAAAACAAAAGGAAGTTATTGCTGAACGTGATGCTGAATCTGCACGAAAAAAGGAAGAAATAGTCAAGCATGCTCGTGAGGATATCGATAAATTTTATGAAGAGTATAATGATAGGAAGCAGAAATCAATTGAGGAAAACAGGTAATTTTCTCATTGGGAGGCTCATATTGATCAAGTTAAAGTCAAGTGTACTGACTGATTGCACATTAGGGAGCGTGAAGACAACACTGCTAAAAGCCGCGAAGAGGTTGCTTCTTCAGGCAATGTCTGGGATCGTATTGCTCGTGAAGTAAATGTCAGTAACGCAAAAACAGGCCATCATGCACAAAATGTCACCAGAATGAAGGAGCTGTTTTTGGATCTCAAGAAGGACGAAAAGGCTCCTGGAAATATCATTGAAGCTTAAAAACCAAAGCTTTCAGTGTACCATTGTAGTATGATTAAGTTTGGGTCGTCTTCAATAAACTGTTTTTTTTAAAAAAAAAAAATTTCAATGCAGTGTCAGAGATATTGCATTTATCATTCTACGACTTGATAAACATATCATAAAGTATCATGTGTTGGACTCTGTTCAATAAGCTTTATTAGAATACTGCGTTTTTGGGGATATATGATCTCTCCATCGATAATCGCAAGTGTCGCAACTGTTGGACCATTAAGTGCTTGTGCTCCCACCAGGTCAGGTTGGCCAATTCAGAGAACTGTATACTCTCGAAACATTTATAAAGAGTGGAAAGTGTTTATTTCAGCCAAAGAAGGCATCTACATGACAATGCGGCGCTAGGCTCTATTTGGCAGCTTCTTAACCATTGCTTTTCACATTTTAAAATGCCTTTTGCGCAGAGATGCATTGTGGACTACCACCGCAGCAAAACTCCTGTACTGCGACGTACATTTGACATTCCTATTTTAAAGATGGATTTTTTTTTTTTTTTTTTTTTGGTATTGCCTTTGTTCTAAGTAAACAAAATTGCTAATAATATGGTAGAATCAGTCCCTTTCAGCACAGTGCTTCATCAGCTATTGTCAGCAGCAAAACCTACATCCTCTAAAGGGAAAGGGAAAGCCAGAAGCCAGTCGTCCGATTTCCTGACTCGTCCTATTGAAGACAACACCGATTGGAACGAGTCTGTCAAAACCTTTTGCGACCTTGTCGAAAAGTATACCGAGAAAAACAACGCGCCACAAGGTAAGATCATGCTCCAAATTGGAGAGCGTGCAGACTATTAATGGCAGGCGTAGAGGTACCTGCTTTGAATTATGGCGCTGATATCGAGTATTGCGCACCCAGGAAACCTTTTCTTGTGCCAATATTACAAAAGCACGAGTCAGAAGAAGACGCTGCAGAGTCTACACCAGAGCCGCAACAACAGGCTCCCTTGACAGCAGGGCCTGCCGCTATTTATGACCGCAATTGGCTTTTACAGTAAGTGTTGAGTTCAGTTGAGAACGATTGTTTAGGCTGCACATCTGACGCCGCAAACAGGCAAGCCCGAATTCAGGTGAGTAACCAGAAAGACCTTGGACTCGACGAGCGACAATTATGTGGAGACATATTTACAATTATCCGTTCTGGCGATACAGATGACGATATCCAAATGTCTCTTGTTGAATTACTAGGCTACGAAGCATTGGATTTTATCGCAGCGCTTATCACTAACCGCGCAACTATCGTGCGCAACATTCTTCGCATGTCTGACTACGATGAACAGCAGCCAAAAAAAAGGTCAGCGGCGTCCGCCCCTACTGAACCCAAAAGGCCAGTTTACGGCACTCAGTTTATCGTGCAGTCTGAAAAAGAACTGAGAGAAGAGAAAAGACTGCGAAAGGAGCAAAAAAGGGCCATGAAAAACCATAACCGAACAGAAGGTAAGGGAGAAGGCTTGCAGTCTTGGATCATTATTTTCTCATTTGTGTGATGATAGATGATGATGCTAAAGCTGTGTCGATGGGTATATTGGGATTTGATGGCGAGGATTTACGCCAGGCTCGAGAGGATGCACTGATAAATGCAAGTCAAGCGCCGCTATTCAGCTCCAATTACAAGACAAAAGCCGCTGCCTCATACCCACATGTATATCAATCCGCGCAATCTGGAGGCACTTTGTCATTGTTTGGCACTAGATACGCGTTACCGGCAGGCACTGTTCGCGAGGAATTCAATGACTACGAAGAAACAACGATTCCGGTTCCCAAAGTAGCCCCAATCCGAGCTACCGAAAGACGCATTCTTATTTCAGAAATGGATGCTCTGGCTCAAGGCGCTTTCAAGGTAATAGGATTCGTTGGTTGCTGCTTTTTATTTGATCGGACTGTGAGGTTAATACGTTTACTACTAATAGGCGTATGAAAGTTTGAACAGAGTTCAATCCATTGTTTACCCTATAGCGTACGAAACAAACGAAAATATGCTTGTGTGTGCTCCTACTGGTGCTGTAAGTAGTCAGAGATCAGACCTTTTTTTTTGAAATTCATGCAAAATGTATAGGGTAAAACTGACGTTGCCATGCTAACGGTGCTTCGATGTCTAACTCAGCACTGCACCCCTCCTCCCCGCAAAGGAACAACCGAGATCGACTTTACTATCGCCAAAAACGACTTTAAGATTGTCTATGTTGCTCCCATGAAAGCTCTTGCTGCTGAAATTGTAGAAAAGATGGGCAAAAGATTAAAGGTTTTGGGAATCAGCGTGCGCGAACTGACGGGCGACATGCAGCTGACAAAGGCAGAGATCAGCGCTACTCAATTCCTCGTCACCACCCCTGAGAAATGGGATGTCATTACTAGAAAGGGCACCGGCGATGTTGAATTGACCCAAAAAGTGAAGCTGCTGATCATTGACGAAGTGCATCTGTTGCACGAAGACCGCGGCGCTGTTATTGAAAGTATCATTGCAAGGACCTTGCGTCAGGTTGAATCCAGCCAGTCGCTGATCCGCATCGTGGGTCTGTCTGCCACGCTTCCCAACTATGTGGATGTTGCCGCCTTTTTGAGAGTGAACCCTTACCAGGGCCTGTTTTACTTTGACAACGGCTTCAGACCTGTTCCTCTTGAGCAGCATTTCTTGGGCATTAAAGGAAAGCCAAACTCAGTGCCATCGAACGAAAGGATGAACCGCGCCTGCTTTGATAAAGTGTCGGACCTTGTTAGAGATGGTCATCAAGTCATGGTGTTTGTGCACGCGCGAAAAGAAACTGTAAAGACGGCCCAGATGCTGCGAGAGGAGGTTGCCAATGAGGCATTGAATGACGCATTTGACTGCTCAGACTCACTCAAATACACACACTTCAAACGAGAAGTAATGAAATCGCGAAACAAGGAGATGAAAGAGCTGTTCCAATACGGCTTTGGCATTCATCATGCGGGCATGCTTCGATCTGATCGTACGCTGACTGAAAAGATGTTTCAGGAGGGTGCTCTCAAAGTTCTCTGCTGTACTGCTACTCTTGCTTGGGGTGTCAATTTGCCAGCGTATGCTGTTGTCATCAAGGGGACGCAGGTGTATGACTCTACCAAGGGCAGCTATGTCGATTTATCTATACTGGATGTGCTTCAGATTTTCGGCCGCGCCGGCCGTCCTCAGTACGAGAGTCATGGTGTTGGCTACATTCTGACGACACACGATCGCTTATCGCATTACATCTCTGCAATCACTCAGCAGCACCCTATCGAATCCAAGTTTATCGAGAATATTGTCGACAATTTGAATGCTGAAATTTCCCTCGGCACTGTCACCAACATTGACGAGGCTATTACATGGCTCAGTTACACCTATCTGTACGTGCGTATGAAGAAAAACCCAATGATCTACGGTATGGATAATGCAGAGCCGACGAGCGACCCGTTGCTGGGCAGAAAACGACATGAAATCATCACGCTGGCTGCCCGCAAGCTCGCCAAGTGCCAAATGATCATTTTCGATGAGAACACTGGCTATTTGCTCCCCAAAGACTTGGGCCGTATTGCATCCAACTTTTATATCAAACATACCAGTATTGAGATATTCAATACGATGATGAAGCCTCGCATGACGGAAGCCGACGTCCTCTCTATGATGAGCATGAGTTCTGAATTTGACCAGATAAAGTCGAGAGATACTGAGCACCAGGAGCTCAAGAAACTGTTGGAAAATGCGTGTGCTTGTGACATTAGAGTAGGAGAGGCGAAAGAGAAAAGGCGCAAACATGCACAGAAACTGATATATTTTATTCTCTATAGGGTGGGACCGAAGATACCCACGGCAAGGTCAACATCTTGTTGCAGTCCTATGTTTCCAATGCCTATATCGAAGACTTTGCACTCGTCTCGGACTGTGCTTACGTTGCTCAAAACTCGGGGCGTATTGCTCGAGCATTGTTTGAAATCGCACTCAACAGAAACTGGGGGCCTACAGCGTCTGTGTTGCTTCAGATCAACAAGGCGGTCGAGAAACGCATGTGGACATTCCAGCACCCTCTAAGACAGATGAGTCTCCCTCACGACATCATCAACAAGCTCGAGAGTCGCACACATCAAGTATCGATTGAGGAGATGCGCGACATGGACCCCAATGAGCTGGGCGAACTGGTGCACCACCACCGTATGGGTATGACCATCTCTAAATGCGTAGATCAGTTCCCCATGCTGCTGCTTGATGCCCGCATCGCTCCAATCACCCGTAACGTATTGAACGTCGAACTCACTGTCACGCCTGATTTCGTATGGAACGACCGTATCCATGGAAGCGTCGAGCCATGGTATATTTGGGCAGAGGATTCTGAAAACGTGGAAATCTACTACTCAGAGTACTTTTTGCTGTACAAAAAGCAGTTTGGAGAGCCCATCAAGATTGCGTTTACGGTCCCACTGGTGGAGCCTCTTCCCTCTCAAATCTACATCCGTGCCGTATCCGACCGATGGCTAGGCGCGGAAACCATCCTGCCGGTTTCTTTCCAGCACCTGATTCTGCCGCAGCTTTACCCTCCCCATACTGACCTGCTCGACCTGCAACCTTTGCCCATCACTGCTCTCAAGGATCAAGTCCTGGAAACCATCTGCGCCAAGCGATTCACTCACTTTAACCCTGTGCAGACTCAAATCTTCCACACTCTGTACAATACAGATAAAAACTCGCTTGTCGGCGCTCCTACTGGCTCTGGCAAGACGGTTGCTGCTGAACTGGTCATGTGGGCTGCGTTTAGAGACCGCCCTGGGTCCAAGGTAGTGTACATTGCTCCTATGAAAGCGCTGGTGAAGGAAAGAGTGGCAGATTGGAACAAGCGTCTGACAGGGCCCATGGGTAAGAAGCTTGTTGAACTGACTGGCGATGTAACGCCCGATCTCAAGACAATCGAAGCTGCTGATATCATCATTACCACGCCCGAGAAATGGGACGGCATCAGTCGCAGCTGGCAAAAGCGTGGCTATGTACGCAATGTGTCCTGCGTGATCATTGATGAAATCCACTTGCTGGGCGGCGATCGTGGTCCGATTCTAGAGGTCATTGTGTCTCGTATGAACTACATTGGCTCTCAAACCGACCAGAAAGTGCGTATTGTGGGCCTCTCCACTGCGCTTGCCAATGCCATTGATTTGGCCAATTGGCTGGGCATCGACAAGGTCGGCCTCTTCAACTTTAGACACTCTGTTCGCCCAGTTCCCCTTGAAATCTACATTGACGGATTCCCTGGAAAGCACTATTGCCCGCGCATGGCCACCATGAATAAGCCCACCTACGCTGCCATCAAAACTCACTCTCCTACGCAGCCTGTGATTGTATTTGTATCGTCTCGTAGACAGACACGTCTGACCGCGCAAGATCTGATTGCTTATTGTGGCATGGAAGACAACCCTCGCCAATGGCTGCACATGGACGACGTGGAGATGGAAATGATCCTGTGCAATGTCCACGATGAGTCTCTTAAAATGTCGCTTGCCTTTGGCATTGGCCTTCATCATGCTGGTTTGAAGGAAAACGACCGCAAGATTGTGGAAGAGCTGTTTTTGAACATGAAGATCCAGATCCTGATTGCCACCAGCACTCTGGCCTGGGGTGTCAATCTGCCAGCACATCTGGTAGTCATCAAGGGCACCGAGTTTTACAACTACAAGGAGCGTCGCTACGTGGACTTTCCCATCACCGATGTGCTGCAAATGATGGGTCGTGCCGGCCGTCCTCAGTTTGACAATACCGGCATTTCGCGCGTATTTGTACAAGACAGCAAAAAGAATTTCTTTAAAAAGTTTCTGCACGAGCCCTTCCCTGTGGAATCCAGCCTGCACAAGTTCTTGGACGACCATATCAACGCTGAAATTGTTGGCGGTACCATCCGATCAAAGCAAGATGCCCTCGATTACCTGACCTGGACCTATTTCTACCGCCGCCTGCAGCAGAACCCTACTTACTACGGATTGGACGATATGACACAAAAGGGCGTGGACACGTTCCTGTCAAACACAATCAACCAGGTCGCACAGCGGTTGGAAGAGGCAGGCTGTGTAGAAATTGTGGATGACTTTGAGCTGATCCCCTTGATTTCAGCCCGCATTGCCTCGTACTATTACCTGCATCCTCAAACTGTGCGCCATTTCCGCGATCATGTACACAAGGATTCCGCTGTAGACGATATTTTGGATGTATTGGGAAATGTGCCCGAGTACGAGGAACTTCCGGCACGCTGTCAGGAGGATTTGCTGAATCAGGAAATCGAAAAGTTCATTCCGTACAATGTAAAGGGTACGCCTAATTTTATCAGTCCGCACGTAAAGGCCTACGTTCTTGTGCAAGCGCATATCAGTCGCCTCATCCTGCCTAGTTCCGACTACATTACCGACCAAATTACGGTGCTGGACTCTGCTATCCGTTTCTCGCAGGCCATGATTGATGTGGCTGCCGATGCTGGATATTTGGAGACCAGCTTGAATATCATGACGATGCTGCAGTGTGTCAAACAAGCCCGTTGGCAGGATGAGTCACCTCTAACGACACTACCCCATGTCACCCAAAGAATGCTGAACCACATTCGTCACAAGGGCAAACTTGTGAAATCTTTGGCAGACCTCACAAAACTTCCGGATAACCAAATTAAGCAAATCTTTTCCAACATACGAGATCTAGACGATAATAGTGTGCAAGAGGTAAGATATGAACAGCCTGTATACACGTATAATATGTTGACAAGCCTCGCAATAGATCCATCGTGTCATCTGCCGTCTTCCCAATATCAGCGTCAAGGCAGACATTGATACCAAGAAGCCGTACCTGATCCCTGAAACAGAGTACAAGATCACAATTCAATTAAACAGATTTGTACGAGATAAGCACAAGACGCATGACGGCCGCATACATTCACCACACTTCCCCAAGCCCCAATACGAATCATGGTGGATCGTTTTAGGCAATCCAAACAACGGCGAGCTTTTGGGCCTCAAACGTGTCAGCATGCGAAACGGCCCAAACGAAACTCTTTCCAACAGAGCAACGACAAACATCTCGTTTGAGACGCCTGCACATCTCGGCAAACACAACTACACCTTGTACCTGATTTGTGATGGTTACCTCGGTTTGGATCAAAATATCCCAATCACATTTGAAACAAGATTAGATTTAGATTCTTGAAGATTTTCAACAGAGAAAATAAATAAATAAAAAAAAAAAAGTTTATTAGAATTCTAGAATAAAAATGCATAAGGGGGGAGGGAAACAATACGAAATGATCACATAGTATTATAAAATGGGCATAAGTTGATGAAGTATACGACATACAAAAGGGTTCATAAAAAAAAGGGTGATGAGGGAGAGAGAAAAGGAATGTGCTGGATGTTTGTTGTTGTTGTTTTTTTTTGGTATACAGTAGTGTTTTTTGCTTTTTTTTTCTGAATGTTGTAGAGGCTTTTTTTTTTGGAAATTAGGTTGCTAATAAAGAATTAGACTCCCTGTAAAGAAAGAAATACAAAATACAAAATAAGGGAAAAAGATGGGGTGTGATAAAATTACAAGAATTTTAGTTACAGGGCACCATCTTTATCAGCAATAAAAGCCAACAAATCCACCACTCGCGTCGAATAACCAAATTCATTGTCATACCAAGCAACGAGTTTGACGAAATGCTTATTGAGCGCTATACCTGCCGCAGCATCAAAGACAGAAGAGCTATAGAGCGAAAACGTCAGTACACACATCATCCACAGACAGCACTGTGCACATTTCCTTACCATGATTCACCGACAAAATCAGTCGAAACAACTTGATCCTCGGTGTACCCTAGTATACCCTTTAGATGATCACTTTCAGACGCCTTCCTGATAGCGGCCTTGATCTCATCATACGACGCAGGCTATTCAAATATCATGATGGAATCAGTTACAAGTGCATTGTACTACACACCTCTTTACTATAAATACCTTTTCTAGCCGCACCGTCAAATCAACCACAGACACATCAGGGGTAGGCACTCTGAACGCCATTCCAGTAAGTTTTCCGTTGAGTTCGGGGATAACCTTTCCAACAGCTTTGGCTGCACCAGTTGAAGATGGAATAATGTTCGCACCAGCGCCACGCCCGCCTCTCCAGTCTTTATGGGATGGACCATCGACCGTTTTCTGAGTGGCAGTAGTAGCGTGAACAGTTGTCATTAGACCCTCGACAATGCCGAATTCGTCGTTGATGACTTTCGCCAAAGGAGCAAGACAATTCGTGGTACACGAGGCATTGGAGATAACCTGGAGGTCCGGCGTATACTTGTCAAGATTTACGCCAACAACAAACATAGGAGCATCCGCAGACGGGGCCGAAATGATAACCTTTTTCGCCCCGCCCTTGAGATGGGCAGAAGCAGCTTCCTTGGTAGTGAATACACCAGTCGATTCGATAACATAATCCGCGCCATGAGTACCCCAAGGGATATTGCCCGGATCACGCTCGGCATAAACCGCGATTTCTTGGCCGTTGACTACCAACTTGCCGTCCTTCTCTTCGACCGTGCCTTTGAATCGGCCATGAGTCGAGTCATACTTGAACATGTAAACCATGTAATCAAGGTTGATAAATGGGTCATTAATAGCAACAACGTTAACTTTGGGGTTTTCGAGAGAAGCACGCAATACAATACGGCCAATGCGACCGAAACTAGCGAGTTTAGTTAGCATACATCCCGTCAACCATGACGCCATTTCTCTCCCGTCCCATCCCAGCCATCCCGTGTGTACTTTACCCGTTAATACCAGTGTTGACAGACATATTGAATAAAAAGTTGTTTAGTTTTTTTTTAAAAAAATAGGGGAAGAGTTTAAGATTTTTTTGTGTCGTAAGATTGTTTTCGTTAAAATGAGTTCGTTAAAAGCTTTTTAGATTTCGTTATTAGATTAGAAATGTAAAAAGAGTTTTTTTCGTAAAGAAAAAGGTGGGGTCGTTAAAAAAGTTGGAAAGAAAAAAAAAGTTGTTTATAAGTTTGCTTGAGAGGTTATTTTTTTCGTTAGTTGACAACTAAGAAAAAAATAGAAAGTGGGTTTGGTTATGAGGAAACTCTCTCTGGACCAGGAATGTCAAGGCTTTTATACCTTTTGAATATGTCGTAAAACGTTACGCTTTTGCCCCCTTTTTGATGCTTTCGTAAACATTTCCTAAATATATCGACATTTCGCCACACAGCAGCAGCAGCCCTAGTTCACTTGGAAATTGTATCATGCGTTTTTTTCATACATGACATCGTGTAACTCTTTTATTTTTTTACAGTATATGGATATATATATATATTTATATATATATATTATATTTAAAAGCTGAAACAATCAGCATCTTACAGTTACATTTCCATCATAAAAAAATGTAAGAAAATCGAAAAATAAACAATCAAATAAAATGGTGCATGCAAACATGTATGAGGAAATGCAGTAAGAGCATTGCGTACATGCAGCAGCAGCAGCAGTAGACAACAGTAAAAGCAGCAAAACACGAGGAACAATAGCCTGGCGTTTTTACGTCGAGAAATCAGCCTTTGCTCTGGGGCATGTCAGCCGAGTATATAAAATGTAAATGTATTGTATACAAAACACACGTGTCTACACATAGTAAACATGTATTAAATAGATCTGTTTATATTTATCAAGATCTGCCCTCTGTGTTGCAGTAAACATGATACACATTGCACATATTATCGTTTATTTAGCATACACATCTATCTATATAGAGCCATATGTTTGTTTCAGCGAAATACAGGCGGTCGGTTTACCTTATTTCGTTGCAACCGTAATACCAGCCAATCTATTGCATCTTCCACCCCATTCCTAACGTACATTAGTCAGTTACGTTTTGTATACATCATGTCGTTTGCTATTTTCTTTGTCCATAAAACATACCCTTCCAAAGCGCTCACAGGCAGCACTCGAGAATCTCGGGCTCCCAGCTTCGCTGCGATTTTGTTGAACACCTCTTTAACTTGCTCCACCCGTAACGATCCACTCACATCCTGCTTGTTGGCAAGCATCAAAACAGGCACTCCTTCCACGGCATCATTGGTAATCATTTTCTCTAATCGCGCAAAAAGGGAAAACCAGATTAGTTGAAATGCCCGTTGTGCAACAGACATGATCTGTTTTTACCAAAAGTATCTCTGCATTCTTCTAAACGAACAGGATCTGTCGAGTCAACTACGAAAACAATCGCATGGCATTCCGTATAATATCGCTCCCATATTGAATGTAAATCTTTCTGCCCTCCTAAATCCCAAAAATTGATTCTCGATGACTTGATATCTACTTTGCCAACTATCAAAAGTGCTTAGGGTACTTTCTACACGGCCATTCCTGTGTTTACTCTACTGTTCAATCCAACCGTAGGCGCAATTTTATCCGGGTCTAGACCTGCTATGCCCATAAAGATTGACTTTATGCGTTCTAATAAAGTCTAATCATGTTTTAGACAAAACTATCGTATTGTGCGTTCAAGGAGATGGCCAACAAACTTACGGTTTTTCCTGCATTATCAAGACCGATAATAAGCACATAGTATTCTTCTTTTCTCGTAAGGTGATTGTAAAAGCCACTCAGTAAAGTGTACATTGGAATCGGCGGATTGTAGTTTATGAAAAAAGCCGTTTTCTGTGTTGCTGTGCACAAATGCATCAGTTGGCTAAAGACATCTAGAGAGTCACAACGGAGGTGTATCTTGCTGGAATGTGTTGTAAATGTTATCAAGCTACCTGGCCACAACTCTAAGCATTGCACATCTGTACGATTTTAAATCACTTCCTTGGGGCAAATACTAGCATTTCATATCAATTTCATCGAGTAATGCTGTTTGCTCCACTACTACTACTACTATTATTATTACTACTATTAGTTGGATCTATGAACTCAGCCATTTCGTCCAGATAATAATATTCAAGATACGACATAGCAATACAAAAGGAGGAATATGACACTGTGGCCATATGAGCCGAAAGCCCCATGCAAGTGAACGTGCTAATGCCTACCGTTCTTGTGCTTGATAACAAAAGGAGAACTAGTGCACAGAAAATAATAACAACGCCCCTACACATGGTAATGGTATGTATAAGGTATTTATACGGCATGCATTTATAACCATTTATAATTTACAACGATTTGCCGTTTAGTCATTCAAGCCATAGAATATAGTAGCTAGTTTTTATGCACTCAAGTGCTCAGAATATTACAATGATTAGGCCGAGTTAATTTTTTATTGACTAGCATGGTCGATTGAAAAAAAAAAAGCAAGAGCGTTTCTAGACACCATGTATACCGCGTATTCATGTGCCATGTACAATGACAAAGATGAAAACAATTAATTTATGTGTTTGCATATAGTATATCATACATGCATGAGTCGAATTGAGTTTACATGACACTATTGCATATCTGGTGTATATTTAGCTTTTTGCTTCCTTCAAGCACAAAGAAGCGCTGCATTAGCGCTCCAGTTCTTATGAACATTGCTTTATTTTACCAATTAGACTAAATAGACAGATACTGAAAACCAGATTACAGGGTAAAGCTCTGCTGATTTATATACAGTGCTACCTGTTGACAGTTGATACAAATTTACGATTATGGCAGCTCGAGTAGAGCTTTTCGATGTATTTCTGCGGAAATGTTTGATTTGCGATGTTGATCACGTAAAAGCTTGGAGCAAAGTCCCCACGGCTACAGCAAAAGACCCATGAGGCTAATTGATTTATCCCGTCTCTCATATACCAAATATTCATGTAATACACATATAGCTATGAATTGGTGTTGCTGTTGCACAGCAAGCGATTAAACTCATGCGGTGGGAAAAATCAAGGTAAGAGATGATTAATAATTTTTGTTTTTATTTTTATTCGAGGGAGACAAGTATCATCCAAGTGGTTGAAAATATTTCTTTTTAAAATAACTATTGATTATCGCGCACCACTCGAGATATCGTTCAATGGCAATGTTTGGGCGCTTGACAGTAAATAACTACCATCTGAAATTCCAGCATTGATCTACCACGATTGTTCTGAATTTGACCGCCTCGGAGTTCAGCAGCCATGAGACTCTACGTGACCGCTGCGAACAAGAAGATTTGGGCTAGTTGAGGTCAACCTAAATGTCCTCATGAGAGATGGAGACACATATTCAATTATAAATAAGATTTGGGTGGGAGCCTTCTTTTCAACACTTTTTTTTTCCACATACACTTTTTCAATATGCCGCCTTCTTTGGCTTCAGAAAATTCGCCGCTTTTAAATCAGGTAAACAAGCAAAAAAATTACAATGGCAACATTGTGATAGAAGATGATGCGGATGGAAATATCTCTGTGGTGAGCACTCTGCCCAAATCAATGGACGAGCATGATGATCTGTTGGAGAAAAGACTGAACGGCTCGTCATTGATGGTGGTATTGGTTGGGTAAGTTCAAGAGTGCTAGTCGTTTGGGACTCTAATTTGACTCACAATCACTATATAGTCTCTGGGTTGGTGTTGGCTTGTCCTCGCTTGATGCGTCTATAGTGGCAACCATCTATCCTCAAATCGGCACTGAATTTAAAAGGTAAAACAACAAACAAATATTGCAGCGTAATGCTAAAAAAGCGCGATACGGTAGATCAAACGAGATTGTTTGGATTGCCACTGCTTATATGTTGAGTTACACTGCACTTCAACCTTTATGTATGTATTAGAGCACGCTTCTGAGCATTAGATGGCAATGTGCTCAAATTTACCAAACTTATAGATGGTCGTATTTCGGATGCATTTGGCAGGAAAAATTCGCTGCTCTTTGCAACCATTGTGTTTTTCATCGGATCAGGTTTATGTGGTGCATCCACAAGTTTGTGGGCTTTGGTCATTTCTAGAGCCATTGCGGGCATTGGTGGTGGCGGAATGAATACGTTATCTGCTATTATCTGCAGTGATTTAGTATCTCTGCGTGAGAGAGGTACATATCAGGGATACGCCAATATTGCTTATGGTGTAAGTGTGGACCTATATGTAAAAATGTAGGCTTTGATTGACATGGTTGTCTAGCTTGGATCTGTCGTTGGCGCACCATTGGGTGGTCTCATTACTGATAGCATCGGCTGGCGCTATTGTTTCTACATTAATCTACCTTTGCTGCTGATTTCCCTTTATGTTGCAGTGTACTTGCTTACAAACTACAATCTGAAGGAGCAATCAGATGAATCAACTGCCTTGGAAAGATTCAAAAAGATTGATTATTTGGGTGCATTCGCCATTGTTTCCGCTATTATCTGCTTCTTGCTGGCTACATCTATGGGAGGCAATTCTCGTCCATGGAGTGATCCCTTGGTCTACGGGCTTCTGATTTTATCTGTAGCTCTGGGCTTTTTTTTCTGTTACGTAGAGGCAAATATTGCAGCAAACCCACTCATGCCGTGGCACATTATATCAGCTCGTACACCACTTGCGTGTTCAATGGCAAATTTCTTCGGTGTTATGGGTTCCTTTGCTATGACATACACCACCCCTCTATTCTTTCAAGGTGTTTTAGGCTATTCCTCATCCCAAGCTGGCCTTTTCTTTTTGCCAAAGATTATTGCCATGTCCTGTGGCTCTCTGTCTTCGGGTGTTTGGATGTCTAGAACAGGCGAATATCGTAAATTTATTACCATATCCACGCTGATTGCACTAACTGCAATGATCGGCACCAGCTTCTGGACTCCCAATACCTCTTTCTCGTTTATCATTTTCTGCCTTTTACTTGATGGCTACTCGTCTGGTGCTATAATAACTACCGCATTGGTAGCTATGCTTTCATGTGTTGGCAGTGGCGGTAGGTTTTGCTTGGATTCCCGTCTTCTATTACCAGTAGTCTAATCTATATATTTAGAAATGGCAACAATTACTTCGATCTCTTACCTATTCCGTTCTACTGGTGGTGTCATTGGTATTTCTGCGACATCTGCCATCTTCCAGGGGCTTGTAAAGAAGATTTTGACTGAAAAAATTACTGGCCCTGACGCTGCTGAGGTAAAAGAGCTTTGAAAAAGCATGATATTCAATCACACTAAATCAACACTTGTTTGTAGATTATTGATATTGCCCGCAAATCAATGACAGAAGTGCGCACACTTCTCCCTCCTGAGTATCTTGCTATCGTCTTGGATACTTACGAAATTGCAGTCCGTTATTCTTTCTACTTGTGCATTGGCATTTCAATTATGTGTGTTTCTTCGACTTTGTTTATCCAACAATTCCAACTGCACACAAAGGTTAAATAGACTATATATATAACAAGGCAAATATTCTTGCCGTCTTGGTGGGAAGGAGAAGGCTGAGCCTTTTCTCTTGTTGTATCTATACATATCCCATACAGACAAGCATGTTGCCGTTTTAAAATATTGTGAATTTTATGTTCATTTCAACTATAAAATCATTCCTTTATATTCAAACAACACCGAAGAATAGCTATTAAATGCGGCATATACACAGAAAATTTCGTCCAGAATACATAATAATACATATTGTCATTTTAATTGAAAAACTCATGTTCATTGTAGTTGGTTTACGCATAAAACCAGCTTTTGAGGCCAAACTCTGAGTATTTTATCGCCCAACAGATTCAAACTGGTTTGCTTTATTATGAACAGGGTAAATACGAAAATAGATGGTAAATGAGCTCTAGTAAAATAAGCATAAACAGCTATAGATACAACCATAGATCCAAGCTTCAGTATCTCAACCGTCGCTCTATTCTGGATATTGCAAGTTTTCCAACATCTCCATAAATAAAGCATTACTTTGCTTAAATGTATGCTTATTCCTAACTGGTCTCGATAGATCTTCATTAGTATCCTCCAATAAATAGTCTTCAACACAAAAGATGTCAACTGAAGTGGATGGTGGTCCGATAGTGCGAATGCGAACACACTATCAAATACAGTAAGTAACTACGCTCTCATGTACTATATTACTATCATATTACTCTAGGTGCTGTCTGCTTGTCTTGATCCAACTTTCTCCTCTTCTTGTTGCTCAACAGCATCTCATTTAACATACATAATTCAGCTTTTTCAATAGTGGGCGATGGAGACGGTGAGCCATCAAATTGGTTGGGGTCAAACTCTTCAAGGATAAGATCCCACACATGAGTTACAGGTATATTGCGACGAATCTGACAGATAGGTAATGTCTCTTCATTGCTATCAGTGGTTTTCTTGGCAGGAGACAGGTAATTTAGGATGGAATTCCGGCTTTTATCATGCGAATGTTTCTTGCTGACTGCAACAGTTCTTTTTACAGTGGTGGAGATGGCTTTCTGTTTTGGCAATGTTTGGTAGATGGGTTGTGGTGCTTGTGCTGCAAATTTCTGTTTACTGTCCCCTTCTATAAACGCAAGCGTCTTTTCTTTGCTAACAGAGGTATTATTTGACTTTCTTGCTCTAAAATAGGAATTCAACGTTGACATGCTTACAGTTTTGAATTGTAAAAAGAAGAAAGAAAAAAAAAAAAAAAAAAAAAAAAAAAAAAAAAAAAAAAAAAAAAAACGTTATAAACTGCAATTTATTATTGTTAATGACAAGCGCCGAACATTGTCGCGTCCAGTCAGAGTGCGTCGAAGAGTATTACAATAGACCCACCAATGCAGACAAAGTAATTCATTAAAAGTCTATGCATGTGAATGATGCGAATCTGGACGGGTCAAGTGCTCTAACATCCACCAAATTTGCTTTACAAGATAGCCACTGTTTCGAGTGCGATTCATGGCTACAAACGTTGACATTTGTAAGCGTCTATGTTTGTCGGACAGGAGGAACAGGTACGCTTTAGTTTTCATTGGGTTTCGTTATATCCTTATATAAATCCCAGAATATTGTTTCTTGATGTTTCTTTGTTCTTTTTTAATTCAAGACATCAATATGAATCTGGCAGAAGGTAAATACAATAGTGAGGTTTATATTTAGAACATGACTAATTCCAACAGAAAAGAATATCTTGATTTAAGCATTATAAAATCGCTGAAAGCTGAAGGCGAACAAACCAGTGAATGGACTAAACTCGCTGAAAAAGTAGCAAACGTGTTTAGCCAACTAGATTGCCTAACTTCAAGCTTTTTACAGGTAGAGCATTACGTTTTTTTTTATATATAAGTAATATTATCATTAGTTCTTGTCATAATCGATCCTTGTATTTTCTGTATAGAAAGATAGCAATATGGCAGAGATGTGTCCAATTGATAAGATGCAGGCGCAAGAAGGGATTTTTGAACTTCTCAAAGTAAGCAATTTGACAGTGCAGACAGAAAAAGATTATTATTAAGATCAAATAGTGCCCACCTATATTAAAATCTACTATTGTTCTACGCTCGAAAAGATTGTTGAACACTATAAGTCGAAGCAAAAAGGAAGACATTTCAGCCAAACACCTGAATGTCTTCATCATTTTATTCCAAGTAAATGCAATCAAGCGATAGTAAACATAGCTGCTGTATTCAACCGTCTGTCTAATGCCTAGTGCGACTTTTTACTCGATGATCAGCTCGAAACGAGTGCGTTTCCAGAGATTTGCGAAGCTTTTGTCAACCTCGAAACAGATTTACAGGACAGATTGTTGCGTTTTCTGATGGAACCAATTGTTTCGAACGATGAAAATACAATGCTTATTGACGTTACCAAAGACAACTACACACAGCAATTCCGAGGCGTTTTGAACTTGTTCCAACAGTTTGTGCGTAAAAGACTCTTGTATCGCTCACCCTCTTCAAACTCCAGCAGCAGTGGATTTAGCCCAAATTCAGATCCATCCGTGATTGATGCCACCAGATGCATTGCAGCCTTATGCAAGTATTACAACCATACAGTAATAGCCCGTATTCTAATTTTACTAGAAATGATAGATCGACTCAACGAACTTGAAAAGTATGTCTGTTATACAGAGTTTTACAACGAGGCCGTAAATGACCAGTTAGAAATCAAAGAAGACTTTCCCAATTTTAAGGATAAAAAAGGGTAACCTCAACACTGATTTTATTTTGAAAGCACAGTATTCTAATCAAAAGGGTAGCTTTTCCTTTTGTGATTATCCTTTCATGCTGAATCCTGCCGTTAAAGCAGATGTCCTCAAAGTAGAAAGCGTGTTTCAAATGAGGCATGAATTGCAAGATGCCTTCTTTAGGGCATTATTTCAAGGTAAGCGGAAAGGAATGCGGTATGGTGGAAACAGAAATAATTGAGCATGTAATAGGCGTGAATAGCCCTTATCTAGTGTTGGAAATCCGTCGAGACCATATCATATTTGACACTTTATTGCAGGTAATCGAACGAGAGCGTTCTTGCACAGAAAAGGAGTCGTTAATTTTGCAACTAGTTGGAAGAAAAGTCAATTCATGACCTCAAGAAGCAATTGCGCGTTCAATTTCTCGGCGAAGAAGGCGTAGACGAAGGTGGTGTTCAAAAGGAATTTTTTCAGCTCATTGTGCGAGAAATATTTGATCCAAAGTATGGCATGTTTACGTTTAACGAGGAATCAAGATTATGCTGGTTTAGCCCAAATCCTGTAGTGGATGATATTAACATCCGTGAATACAAGCTTGTTGGTTTATTGCTAGGATTGGCCGTTTATAACAGTGTTATACTCGACTTGCATTTCCCATTAGCTCTGTATAAGAAAGTCATGAGTGTAGCTGTTGGTTTGTCTGATTTAAAACAGCTGGATCCGGTAAGATTTACATTTGCTATCAACCAACACGCTGATAACTGTTTTATATCGATAGAGCCTGGGAAAGGGATTGGAAAGGTTGCTATCGTCTGATGGAAATATTGAATCAGAGTACGATCGTCTATTCCAGGTAGATGTTCAGTCTTTTGGCCATGTTTTCACTTGTGATTTGAAGCCATCAGGATCTAAAACGCAACTCAACAACGAAAATCGAGCCGAATTTGTAGAATTGTATACTGATTTTGTCTTGAGTAAATCAGTAGAAAGCCAATTTAATGCGTTTAAAGAGGGATTCCAGCTAGTTTGCCAAGACAGCGCTATAAAGGTACTATACGTAGTAAGTCACCTCGACCTGCGGGAATCTGACCATGGTTGAATATGTAGATCTTTAGACCAGAAGAAGTAGAACAGCTTATTTGCGGCAGTTCAGATCTGGACTTTGATGCTTTAGAGACATCGACTGTGTATGATGGAGGTTGGACAAAAGACTCTGATATTATTAAGTAAGTTTGTTTACGGAAAAATGCAAAATTGACGATTCCAACTGCAATTTTCAGATACTTTTGGGAAATTGTGCACTCTTTTTCATACGAAGAAAAGAAGAAATTGCTATTTTTTGCTACAGGATCAGATAGGGTATGGCTTTTTTTTTTATGTTGATATCTACATTTCAAAACTAATTGCAATACATGTCTTAGGCGCCCATTGGTGGTTTGAGTAAACTACAGTTTGTCATTGCAAAAAATGGTGGAGATTCTGATAGGTAAATTTGCGAGACATCAATATTTTTATACTTTAGCTCACAAATTGTAGACTACCAACATCTCACACATGTTACAATGTACTGCTTTTATGCGAATATAGCAGTAAAGAAAAGCTAAAGGAAAGGTTGCTAACAAGCATTAGTAACGCCGAAGGATTTGGCATGATTTGAGAATAAAGCAGTTTCACTTGGCCAAAGTAAATATATTTCGCTCCTCAGTATAAGAAATAAGACGTAAGATGGCATACACCCCCATCAGATTAATTGCCTCTCCAAGTGCTTTACAATATCCAAAAGAAAGCTAATTAGACACCTTATATTGATTGGGTTTTTCGAAATAGCCTTATCTTCATTGATTTGTTGTAAAGTGAGCATTGTTCACAAAGAAGATGGGTCTCTTGCAGGAACGGAAAAGGCCCAAGTGATAATACTTGCTTTATTGACATTGCAAACATTGCCATATTGTGAAAACATAAAAAAAAAAGGCATTGGAAGACTCACTGTCAAAGCTCTGACAGGTTGGATCGACAAAAACACTACCCGCGATCGTTATATCTGTCTTTACCTTGCTGGAAACGCCAAAAAGAGATCAAAAGATCAAAGTTATTGCGACAAATAGTCTCTACAAATAATATCCATGACAAACTTTAAGGCAAGATTTTTATGGTTTTGACCTGATGCTATCTGGCACTCTTTTCTATTATAAAAACATCAAGTTTTTGAACTTGAAGAAATACACTTCAAATTTGGACAAACAAAAGATGTTTGAACAGTGTTTCTGTTCCGGTAGCGGTTATAGTACTATTTTTCATGCAAAAAAGTAATTAAAAATGATATATACTTTTGATAAAATGTTTGTGTTTGAATCAACTGAGCTGATTCATAAAATCCGAGTTGTTATTGTTAAATCATACTGTTTTGAAACGCATAAATATCTAAAATCTGGCACTATAGTCTGTTTACGCTTCTTTATATTATCATTTCAAATAAATATGAGTTTTTATAGTGATACTCAATACAAAAAGGCGCCTTTTAATGTACAAATTGTAAAGTTTGGCTGCGAAAACTGTGGTCGAAGATGGCAAAGTGCCAATGGCAGTTTGAAGGATTACCAAAAATGCAAGCGTTGTTTCCAAAAATGCTACCCATCTAGCTACAAAATTATGGCACCAAACAAACGAGGCAATGAAAATCGTGGCAGTTTTCAAGCCCATAACACTGAACTTTGCGGTCGATGTGATCGCTTGGGATATTCTTGTATGGAATTAGGAAACAATAGCAATGAAGATACGTTGGTTGTAAGTGGGTCAAACAACGAAGAAGTACTTTTGTTGACAAAAACAAAAGATTTATCTTCTTTTGTGTCAAGAGAAACCCCCAAAACAAGCAAACCCAAGCAAGCAATAACATCCGTTATTTCATCAAAAGCGTCTGGTCAAAAGCAGGCCGACAAACGGGATGATACCAGAAAAACGGAGGACAGAATTTTTGCATTGGATATCAACGAGAAAATCATGTATGATGTAAACGATAATGCTCCGTCGCAGGACTATCACTACTATGATGGCGAAGAACTGATGTTTGGCAAAAGCTTTATCAGTTGCGACAAGAATGATAAATAATCCTAGTATCAAAGCTATATAGTAAATAATTGTATCACATAACGAATAATCCTACTATTCATGATTATAGCAGACTCCATGTAAATATAGTCTCAAAGAATAATTACAGTATGCTATTATAAATAAATTGACTTGCTAGTTTTAAAAACATACTAAATATTACCGTAAGTATTGTAACATGTTTTAGTATCTTGGTTTTTCCTATCTGTTCCACTGTAGGTTATCATTATCTGCAGCTTTCAAAATTAATATGTATGTCTGTCTACTGCAAGCATAAATTACGGGTCCGCTTGTTTCGATTTTCTCAATTTTTTTTTTTTTTTTTTGCCGGGCAAGATGGACTATTTCAATAATGGGGAAGGCTGTAAAATAAGAAACTTTCCTTTTTCATTGAGTATTAGAAATGGTATGTGTGTTCAGAAATTGTCTAGTAGATGGATGTTTGATGGATGATTTAAGATATGGATTGATTGATGGGTAGATGGATAGATGGATATTAATGTCTGTTTTTCGTTGATTCCACATTTGCATCCATTAAAAATCCAAAAAAAAAAAAATATATTAAGCCGTCAAAAATAACATGAATTCTACATAGCCTTTCGTCAAGCAACAAAAGAACAAGGCCTACTTCAAGCGTTACCAAGTCAAGTATCGTAGAAGAAGAGGTAAGCATAAGTTTGACTTTGATTGAAGATTTCACTCAGTTTTGTTTGATATATTGCTTAGAGGGCAAGACTGACTACTATGCTCGTAAGAGACTTGTTGTTCAAGCCAAGAACAAGTACAACTCTCCCAAGTATAGATTGGTTGTCCGTTTCACCAACAAGGACATCGTCTGTCAAATCATCTACGCCAAGCTCCAAGGTGATTTCGTCCTCTCTGCTGCCTATGCTCATGAACTTCCCCGTTATGGCGTTAAGGGTGGTTTGACCAACTGGGCTTCTGCCTACGCTACTGGTCTTCTCCTTGCCCGTCGTACTCTCGCCAAGCTCGGTCTTGCTGACAAGTACGAAGGTTTCGCTGAGCCCGATGGCACTGTTCAACAGATTGAAGCTGCTGACGATGGTGCTCGTCCTTTCAAGGCTTTCCTCGATGTTGGTCTTGCTCGTACTTCCACTGGTGCTCGTGTCTTTGGTGCCATGAAGGGAGCTTCCGATGGTGGTATTTTTGTCCCCCACAACGGTAACCGTTTCCCTGGTTTCGACATTGAAACCAAGACCAACGATGACGAACTCCTTCGTAACTACATTTACGGAGTTCACGTCGCTGAATACATGGAATACCTCGAAGAAGAAGATGAGGAGCGTTACAAGAAGCAATTCGCTACTTTCATCAAGGAGGGTATTACCTCAGATAAGGTTGAGGATATGTACTCAGAAGCTCATGAAGCTATTCGTGAGGACCCCGAGCATAAACCCACTGAAAAGAAGGGCAAGCCTGCCAAGCCTTACCGTAGACATGTTTCCCTTAACAAGAAGCAACGTCTCAACAAGATCAATGAGGCCAAGGCTGCCTTCAACGCTTCTCAATAAATGTTCTAATGTTGCCTTTCAATATAAAAAAATAAAAATTTATATGTCATTTTTAACATTTTACATCCAAATCAATTTTCGTTGTGCCTGATCTGAGTTTGTATATTTCTGGATCAAGAAGTAGGGCAATTCAGCACCATGGCAACAAAAAGATTACCAGGTAATCACATATCTTGGTTACGTTTCATTAGTGTCCTTAACTTTTATGAGGATTGAGGGTAAATGCTTGATGTTTATTGAATATTTCCATTTGTCTTTGGATTTGGAATTCAGAAATCAGCAAAAACCTGACACTTGTGCGACTCTTGTCACCTGTCGAAATGACTTTTTCATAAAGCCATGTTTAACAATTATAAAACGCTCTTCTTCTTTTTGAAAAAACCTCGTGACCTGAAAAAGTTATATAGTAGTGTGTATCATCTTTTTTATCTTTTTTTCTTTCTTCTTCTCTAAACTTATTAAACAATAAACATGTTATCAAACCTTACTCCTCCAGGTCGTTTGGATTTGGATTTGGATTTGAGTCAAAGTACAGTTCCAATTCCTTCAAGACCTCCTTCACCAACACTTTCAACAGCTTCATTTATGTCTTCCGTATCCTGGATGGCGGAAAAAACATCATCTGAGCTTATTCCAATGTTAAAGAGTGCATACTGTGCCTTAAAAGATAAAGAGAAAGGTGTGTATCAATATTAAAAAGGAAATAGAGGAGTAGGCGTAAGCAGGGAGAGGGCTCAAGCAATAACTACCACTATTGACTATAGTAGTAGTAGCTTGCATGTGTAAAAAAAAAATTTCATGTGAAATTTAACTTACCTCATTATTATTACATGCATTAAGATTTAGTACTTGCAGCTGAATTAGGTAAATCATTATTAGAGCATAACTTGAGATTAAAGTCAAGTTACGACTCATTGTTACAGTCGGGCACACCGCCTATTACGCCATCTTCGTCTACTGCTATTCAAGACGAGCTTGATTCCGGTGTCAACTCGCCATCACCTGATGAGGATGAACAAGATGAGAGCACAATGCGATTTATTCCCTCAAGAGGAACAAGAGAAGCCATGATGGAAGTACTGGAGCGCAAAAATATGGAATTGCAAGCTAAACTTGAAGCCGCCATACAAGAGCAAGATAATTCAAGCCGATCAAATTCAAAAAAGACTCGACAGCTTGAAAATGAAATTAGCATTTTGAAAAGTAATCTTGACATTGCTTCTATTAAAATCCAAGAGTTGCAAGCAATGAATGAACGTCAAAGAAAGATGAAGTTATCCAACTCAACCACAACGACCAAGCAGCAAGAAGACGATTGCCTGGTGGATGAACTGTACACTGAAATTGGTAAAATCCAATTTGAAAAGGATCTAGTTTCCCAATCAAAATCAGAATTAGAATCCAAATTAGCTGCAACCTTGAAAGATCTTGGTGACCTGAAAAAGCAGTTTGAAAAATTTGAATTCACACAACAGGACTTTGACAAATTACATGAAGCTTATGAACGCCAATTCAATCATATTGATGAGCTTAACCAAAGTCTCGAAGAACATCGCAATATCTTGCAAAAATTAAAAGATAAAGGCATCAATATCTATTCAACTCGCTCCACCCCATCTCCAAGCTGCTGCAATGGGGATGACCAAAACCAAAATAAATTTCGAAACACTTTTTTAGGTGAACTGGAATTAGAATGGATGAAAAATAAGGCAAGTCCAACATCTGCATCAGCAGCCGAAGAAGAAGGAGATTCGTGTATGTTCCAACTGAAGGATTTTGCTGAATTTACTGACAAGAAGATGTCAACATTTTACAATGTTCCTTCTATTGGATTTGAAAGCGTTTTATCCAAAGCGACCGGTATCGATCAGGATCTTCTGGACGATGCACTCGACTTTATCAATAAAATAGAGCAAGAACATAATCAAGAAAAATGCGCCAACTTGTACAACATATTCGATGGTATCGATGACTGTGAATTTGATGTCTTTGACGAGTCTTTTCCATCATCTGATCTGTATCCCAGCCTATCGACTCCAAAAAAAATACAGATCCAGCACTTAGTCAACAAGCCTAAAACCTTTGTGGGACGCCTTCGAACACACATTGTTAAACTGTTCAATCTCGTCTGGCGATGGTGTAGATTCACCATAATACTCACTACTGCACTCTTGATCAATGCATGGCAAGGACCTGACGCACTTTTAATTGCAAACTAAAACTGCCCTGGGAAACACTCCTTTTCCTATACTCTATTAACAACATTCCTGTACATCAATTAATCACTCCTTTCATTTCTTATTACTATCATTATGATTATTTTTTTAATACTTAGTTGCTCAACTCATACTTATACAGATTATGCTTATGATAGTATCATACATATTATTTTATATTCTCTCCCTTGTGTCCCTGATCCACTCTCATTTGAAATATTTACTTCTCTTTATATTAAACAGTATTTTATTAAAAATGATTATCAATGGACCAAAATGGCTTTTCAGCCGTTATTCGCATTTTCGTGATCAGTTTCCCGATTATTTTCAGTTTCTTTTTAGGCATTTGTTGTGGTTGATGATTGACTAATTTAATTTTATGATCGGGACGAGGGGATGAAACAGCGTAAACAGATAAGTTGGCCTTCTGAGAAGGAAATGCGCTACTGTAGTTGCTAGTATGAGGGGTCGCCACGCTCAAAATAGCCGAATCTTCATTTTCCAGTTCATCGATGGGTCTTGCTATGCTTTGCTGTTCCTTGTACAATCGATAGAGATTGTTGCTTCGATTACAATCCGTCGAGGATGTTGTAATTGTATTGAATTCATTATCTTCATCATCGTCTGTTGTTGTCTCTTGTGCTTCCTCTTGCACTTGTCGAAGCTTATCTTTTTGGTATTCTGATGAAGATGGCGGCAGAAATGTACTTTTCGGGCCAAATAACTTCGGTAATGATGGCTGTGGAGTAGCTGTACCGTCGGTGGTAGCTGTGTGTGAAGAGCGTTGATTGTTCATACTGCTGTCAGAATACAATGTTTCTTGTTGCTGCGTTGCGTTTTTTCTTGATTCGGGAGCGCTTGCCTCCAAGATACTAGATCCATTTTCTTTAATTTCGTAATAATGGGTTGTATTGTAAGAGATATCTTGTATCAATTCCATATAAGATTGGTGCATCCAATCTATGGGACTAGGTGGTTTCTTGAGCAATTTACTGCTTAACTTTGATGAAATTGTACTTGGAGGGAATTGAATGGAATTATACATGTAAGATTGGAAGAAAAGAAAAAGGATGTTATTGTTTACAATTGTCTTGTTTTACCCAAATGTAGAAGTGGATAGACATTGGTGAATCAGTCATTGAACGAAATAAGTCACTTCCTTCTGGAACGGTGCTTGGGGGAACTCTGCTAAACAACTTGGTCATCACCGAAACGCAAAAAATCCTAAAAACTTGCAAAATACTTAATAGTATAGGCTCCTTGATTTGACGTATTTTAGCAATATTGATAAATACAAATAAAGTTAATGATTGCATTAAGATTGCCAATGCAATAATCGACATTAAATAGCATATCCCAAATAATAAGTGGTATTAAAAATAATTGGTTGTCAGAGTATATTTCATCGCTAGTTTGCATAATAACCAGCAAACATTCGTATGGCAAAAAGAGAACAGTTGCTTCCTGATACAGATACAGGCAATATAATGAAAAAATAAATAAGAAATTTCCCAATGTTTTCTAATATCATTTTATAAAATAGTGAAGCTATCGCTATTGTATAATCGTATTTCAGTTTTTCATTTAGTTTTATCTAAATCCTCTATACTCAGAGAAGCAAATCTGTCTTGATTTTACTTTATAAAGTATATATTCAAAAATTAAGTGCAGAAGCAGTTTTTTCCTAGAAATAGCAATGAAATCAAGCGTTTTTTAACTATACCTCCTGCCACCTTATTCGCATTAAACATGGATAGGAAAACCTTCAGTCAGAAATTTCTCTGTTGCCCACTTGTTTGAATTATACGTCTTATATACAATCCATAAATACTACAGATATCAGCAGAAACCACTTTTATTCAATAAAAAATACTAAAAAAAGTGTACAATATCTGATGAAGAACTCATCAACGCATCTTTTAGACTTGGCAGATAAAGACAGCTATGTATAGCTGCGTAAAAGTACATAATTTCAACTGATGAGCGTCGTGTGTATTAAGAGGTTATGTGCAAAAACAGTTTTTCTTTTTCTTCTTAATTAACCATAAATTGTTGTGCCAATGTAACGGGCGCAGTGAAATGTTATGTAAATAATTTCTTGAATAAAAGCAAATACAAAACTTTAGACTTTTATTGACATAAGGTATGATTTCCTTCTATAATAAAACATATCTTAATTAATGATTATCCACATAATATCTGATGTTTGACAGGAAGTGTCAAACATTATTAAATCACAGAATTTCCAGGAACAGACCTATTCTTCTATTTACACTAAAGAGAAGATGTGGGCAAGATGTCTCACCGACATTCCCCACTCTGGTCTTGATGTAATTTTTGAATAAGCCTAGAGCCTTGCAATAGGTTTAATTACAACTTGTAGCTAATTACTTATTTGTAAAAGAATTACCAACAATTAATATATCATGATCCGTACAAGCAGCTATGTCAGGTCTAATACATGTGGTCTTTATATGGATACAGCACGCATCTATCATTTTGAATTAGTTAATTTTTTGGGCTTTTTTTCGAAGCTGCATTTTTTCAATCAGTTCTTTTCAAATCAAATCCCAATCATACGAATATCCATGCCCAAACAGCTTGGCATTCGCATGAATTTTCTGTTTGCACCGTTATTGCAAATCATTGAGCATATAAAATGTATGTGTTTTTTTTTATACTATTAAAGGGTTTTAAAAAATAGTAAAATCGGGTTTGGTAAAAAAAAGAGAACAGAGAGAGAGAGAGAGAGAGGAAAGGTTTAGAGCATGATTATAATTTGCTAATCGGAGCTGTGGGAACGTATGCCACAGTTATAGTGCATACTTTTGCTTTTGCAAGAAGAAAATTGAAATGCACGGCATCAACGATGATTTTTTTTTTTCGAAATGTGTATCCATTTCGTCTTTTCGCTAAAAAACGTATATGTTCTACTTTTATTCCATTAAAATGTTTTAGAATTAAGTCGACGACCTATTCCACCCCTACAATTATATGAAAAAGACGGGCGGAGGATTTCATTTCAGTCGACATGAGATTTCAATTATTAATGGAAATAGTAGAACGATGGATGTGATCAACATACTGATGTGATGGATTGTTTGGTCGACTCCATGCGTTTATATCTACTCTGAATATAACGTGTTTTTGTTTCGCAACAAAAACATCAAAAAATTAAGAGCAAGACCATTTGAAATATGAAAAGGTGTTTTTAAAGCCTGATATAATTTATATTGTTTGATGCAGAATTCAAAGGCTGAAAAAAAAAAACATCTAGCAAATATGTTGAACTTTTTATGTTTGTGCAAGTTGCAATGGCAACATATTTCTGAGCTCGAATTTACCACTGCGAATAAAGGCCATTAGCAGTGAAGCACTTATTTCAAATGAGGAGCAAAACATGAGCTTCATAAGCAATCTGGCTATGTCTTAATATGAATCAATAGCGAAGACGCTGTAAAATATGACCTCAAAAGCTATTTTTATATAGCTTCATGGTTTGGCTAAAATAAATACCACCTAATCATGATCACCACCTTTTTCTCTGCTTAAAGGCCTATATTGCAATCTCTGATATCTTTACAAAATATTAAGTGATAAAGACACAACCTTCAGCCAAAATCTTCTTTTTTTGCACCATTCCACAACATATTCGAGTTTCATGTACCTCTGATCTTTTTTCAGATTTTGCTATGTTTGGACCCTAAACTTCATATTCGATTTTCAGTTTTCAACTTTGGATCAACCTTCGGGGTCATTTTTAGGTAGGGATTTGTGGTCCAAGCTAAGAATACAGGCTAATACCAGTATAATAACTGTATCTGAATACGTTTTCCAATTCTTGCTATCTATCTTTGCTGTCGAGATATTGCCAAAACCAGGTTTTGCAGATTTTGCAGTGATTTTACAGCATATGTTCCTATAACAAGTACCATATTTTGCAATTAAACCATATTCAAGTTTCTAAGTAAAGTAATAAAGCACGTTTTTTCACACCTATTGATATTAAACATATTGTAGCCAAGTTCGCATTCGACAAGCTTCAGCCAATTTTGTCTTTTTACGTTAAACTTTGTCCGCCTTTTTCTCAACAAACCACTAAGATACTTTGGCTCGAGTTATTATTAAAATCTTTTTGAAACTTAATTTTATACTAGATGTGTTAGTTTTTAGATAGATATGTAGAAAAAAATATTTTTTCATAAGATTTTAGCAGAGGTTTGATTTATTTTCATAACTTTCAAAGCAATAGACAGTATCTAAAGATACATCCTAAACCAATAAAAACATAAAGCTACAAAATATCTATGGAATGGTTTTTATTTCGTTAAGAAATATGATTTTTTGAGCGAGATAATGGCACAAAACAGCATGTTTTTTTACCCTTTTGAATGGCTCCATTTTGGCCCTCTAAACATACGGCCGGGAAATCGTAGTTCCGATTTAGTCGAGACAAGATTTTGATTTTTGACAGAAATAATAAAGCCACAGTTGTAAGTAAAGTATTGTTGTGTAGGTATAGACATGCTGATTTGTTTGATTAGCTTTATAGAGCTTTAGGTGCTCAAAATATGCTTGCTTTTACTCAAAAACTATCAAAAATAGCGTTTTTTGAATATTTGAGAATTATTAATAGGAAAAGGTGTTTGGATAGCCTTGTAATCTACATTTTTAGATGAAGAATTTATCTTTTGTTATAAAACACTTAGTAAGCATATCCGATATACCTATTACGTTCTTGAGATATCTAGCTATGAACTATGCAAAAAAAGTTCGAAACTGGTTTGGGTCAAATGGAAACACAGTGCTGAGATTCAATCTACAGCCTTCCTTTTTCGCTGTAAATGAGTGCACCACCTATTTTCAATTAAAGAGCAAAGCATGATTTTACTAGGTAATTTGAGTATGTCTCAATACGAATCGATAGCTGAGATACTGCATAATACGGGCTCAAAAACTATTTATAAATAAATTCATTTTTGGACGAAGTAAATACCGCCAAATCAGAGATATAACTCTTCCCCAAAGCATAATTTGCAATCTTCGATATCTTTACAAATTATTAAGCGATAAAGACACAACCTTCAGCCAAAATCTTTTTCTTTTGCGCTATTCTACAACATAGCCAAGTCTCATGTACCTCTGATCTTTTTTTCAGACTTTTCTATGTTTAAACCCAAACCTCATTCAATATTCAATTTTCAACTTTGGGTCAACCTTCAGGGTCATTTTTAGGTACGGATTTGGGGTCCAAGCTAAGGATACGTCCTAATACTAGTACAATAACTGTTCCTCGCCAAGTCTCCCAATTATTGATATCTATCTTTGCTATTGAAATACTGCCAGAACAAGATTTTGCTGATTTTACGTAAACTGAAGCTTTTTGGATTTTTGCTAAATAGTTGTCCCGTTGCACTGAAAGTTCGTAACAAGTAAATGTTGAATTAAGTGTGTAAGGTTGTTTACCTGAAGACTCAGGTATGGTTTATTTGCAAGAGCGGATACTTGGCGTAAGAGGATATGCTTCATATTAGTGAAAGTGTGTAGTAGTAGTAGTATATATTAAGGTTTTACTCTTGTCTTGAACCCCGCCTAAAAATGCAATCGAGTCAAGGGGTTTGGGTCTAAAAAAATGGTCAGAGATTGATGCAAAATGGCACAGATAGAATTTATTTTAACCGAGAAATGAAGTTATGATACCACTACATGAAAATAGTTCTTGAGATTGTTATGCAGCATGTCAGTCATGGAGTCAAAGGCATGAAAAATTTACGCCCGCAAAGTAACCCACGGTCATACGGCACAATTCTGGAACCACCGAGCCTTGTTTGATCTCTACAGCTAACAGTATCTAGACCAGCTGTTTTTATGATGATGGTAGTGTAGGCCTCAATACTGGCTACTGAAGTTTTCGCTTTTAATGGTTTTTGGATATGCAAGGCTTTTTATACGTCTGTACAGTATTTTCTCCTGCTTCGCTTAGCTCGCTTCAGCCTGGATTCCTGTAGATGCGTCATTAGATAGGCGACTAACTTTTTCTGATATATCAACACTTGTACCGTGGGAAAGAGAAAAACGTAGGGTGGGTTGGGTTATGCATGTGACCTAAAATAGAAATTTCATGTATAAATTACATTCATTTTACGGTCAAGACCATACGCTCTTTCTTTTCTTTTATCAATTACAAACAAAGAAAATCAACAATAAAGATGACTGGAAACTCTAGCAAGACGTCTGTCGAATTGGAGGGCAAATACGGCGCACACAAGTAAGTATAGCAGGCCTTCATAACGGGTTCAAGCAAGTATTGATGCAGTTTAAAAAAGCTACCATCCTCTCCCGGTTGTATTTTCAGAGGCAAAGGGCATTTACGTTACGGATCCTGAGGGCAAGAAATACATGGACTTTCTTTCCGCCTACTCTGCCGTCAACCAAGGTCATTGTCATCCTAAAATTATCGAAGCATTGTGCAGCCAAGCTCAGAAATTGACCTTGTCATCAAGAGCCTTTTACAATGACGTTTACGGTCAATATACAAAGTATATGCACGACTATTTTGGATATGATATGGTCCTCCCCATGAACACTGGCGCTGAAGCTGTCGAAACAGCTATCAAATTGGGTCGTAGATGGGGATATGTCAAGAAGAAAATTCCTGACAACGAGGCTATTATATTGAGTTGCGAAAATAACTTCCACGGCCGAACTGTGGGTGTGATCTCTATGAGCACGGATCCTGAATCATATGCTAAATTCGGTCCTTACTTGCCTTTGGTTGGCCCTGTTGTCCCCGAAGCCAACACTACCATTCGCTATAATAATTTGGATGATCTTGAGAAGGTGTTGGATGCGGTTGGTAAACGCGTAGCTGCTTTCTTGGTTGAGCCCATTCAAGGTGAGGCTGGGTAAGTTTTCGTATATAATATAGGGTTTCTCTGTTTGAAAGCTCACGGTATTGATTAGTATTATGGTCCCTGATGATGGTTATTTGAAAAAAGCCTTTGAGCTTTGTAAGAAGCACAATGTCTTGTTTATTGCTGATGAAATTCAAACTGGTCTCGGGCGTACCGGAAAGATGTTATGTGTGGAGCATGATGAAATCCGTCCAGATGTTGTTCTCCTGGGTAAAGCGCTTTCAGGAGGCGTCTATCCGGTTTCTGCCGTTTTAGCTAATAGTGATATAATGTTATGCATTAAGCCCGGAGAACATGGCTCTACTTATGGCGGCAATCCGCTTGGTTGTGCTGTTGCTATGGCTGCTTTAGATGTCATTAAGGACGAGAAATTGACTGAAAATGCCGAGAAACTGGGCCAGAAGTTCAGAGAAGGGATTGAAAATTTGAAGTCTCCTCTGGTCAAGACTGGTATAAAGTTTAAAATCGTGGTGTCTCATTGATATCTAACAGAAATCTCATAGTTCGTGGTCGCGGTTTATTAAACGCCATAGTCATTGATGAATCGAAATCCAAAACAAGTGCTTGGGATCTTTGTTTGTTGCTTAAATCCAGAGGGTTATTAGCTAAACCCACACATGTGAACATTATCCGTTTAGCGCCTCCGCTTGTCATCACCGAAGAAGAAATCACGCAAAGCATTGAAATCATAGCTGGCGCTTTAAGGGACATTGCCACTATGGAGGCAAAAGATATCCCAAATGATCTTGGCTGCTAAATGATAATAAATTGTTTATTTCAGCATCGTTCAAATACTTTGTACAAATCAGTTAAATTGGCTACTTGTGTAATATGCTTCTTTAAGGAAGCAGGAGCTGAAAAATGAGTTTTGAAGGATGGAAATATGTAATGCTCCACCTTTAGTAAATCATCTTGACTTAAGGGTGGTTCAGCACTGTAGAATATGGCCAGTTCTTTTGCAAGTGTGTGGAAACACTCCTTTTCTGACTCCCAGTTTACTTCAGTGCCTAGTCTTAGCAGAAATAGTGGTAGTTTGTGTAAACAAGGCACATAATCTTTGATGATCATGGGTAGAGAAACCAGGTTGCCATCAGCTGAGATGCTGAGAGAAAAGTACTCGGTAAGCATTTCTGCTCTGGAGATCAAGGTGTCGATAATTAACTAGGGCAAACGTGTGTGAGATTAGAAATTTGCTTCGCTTACACCTTAACTTACTTGTATAATCTCGGTTTTGTCTTGCAAGCCATCTGGCAAAACACTCTGCGCAATTGCTGTTTGCAAACACTCCCGAATGGATATAGGTATCGATAGTTTCAAGTGGCCCATGTTGCAAAATTCATGCAAAATAATCTGGTAGAATAGCTCTTCGCTGGCAGTATTGTAATTGACAAGGTAGATGTTTTGCTCGTATTGGATCAGTGCAAGCGGCTCATCAACACACCCGATAAATGTATGATACGAGAGAATATTGGTAACAGCTTGTGAAACAAAAAGGAATCAGTAACACATGTACACTTGATTCTATCGGCGTCAGCAAACCTGTATTTTCTTGCTTTTTGATTTCTTTTCGCAGTTGTAATATGCTAGTCAGTCTAACGTCTACTCGAGGCTTTTTGGTAGTTTCCACTGATAAATAGGATGAATCTTCAGTATCTAGATGCATGGCTTCATTTTCCTCAGGATGTTGCTGTGTAGGTGGTTTAAAGACAAAGGTATCGAGTGTCGTAACTCGGCTGTCTGTTCTGACATATTTGTATTCGGGAACTGCTGCTGAAGTTGATTCTATTTTACACGTAAGAACATGTTCAGTGATTAAGCGGATCCAGCATATTGTACCTTGAGGTCTCTCGTCTTCATTATCATCATCCATGTCACCATCAATCCTCTTGGTTGGGTCAGGTGCCCCGGGTAGCAAGGTTTGTGTATAAAATGTTCGAGAATGGTTGGCATTTTCTAGAGCTTCTTGAAAGGCATCACAAACTGCACCGATAATGCGATCTTCTTGCAGGAAATGAACTTCCTTTTTCGTGGGATGCACATTGACATCAACATTTTTGGGGTCAATCTCTAGGCTCAGGTATACGAACGGGTGTGTTCCTTTCGGTAATAGCATAGCATAAATGTTCTCTATGGCTCGTTTGATTGACGAATTTTCAACCGAGCGGTCTATCAGCACGCAACGTCAGTATTTCTATTCAGCACATAATGCAGGCACTCACGATTGATAAATAATAAAAATGTCATTTTCTTTACGCTGTAATTTGCATTTGATATATATGCATTCATGCTGAAACTGAGGCTGTCATATTTTCTGTCAATTGACAACAATTCAGATGCAACTGAACCGTGCAACAGCCTTATATTTTCGACCACACTTGCACCAGTCGAAGTCTTGATATCAGCCACAGTTGATCCCTTCTTTATGCATGTAAAGCTAACGCCTGAATTGTGGATGGCGTAGCGACTGACAATTTCCAGTATTCTATTGTGTTCTTCGCTGGTTGATTTGAATGCCTTTCTTCTAGTTGGCACATTGTAGAATAGATCCTCGGCAGTAATTTGTGTTCCATTGTTGCCTGCACATGCTTTAGGATCTGCACTTTGACCTGGTTTGGCAGGTATAAGTTTTCCGTCTGAATACAATGCCCTGTAAGCGCACGGAGAGTCTGCTATTTTGGTTGTGATTGTGACATGAGCGACATGAGATATGCTTGCCAAGGCTTCACCTCGAAAACCATGCGTGGCGATACCTGTCAAGTCCTCAAATCGGTTTAGTTTGCTAGTCGTAAAACGTTCACACACAATAGCCATATCTTCTTTCTGTTATTGACTAAAAATGAGCGCTATGTATATACTGCGTAAGTTTGATTTTATACTTACTCGAATGCCATGGCCATTATCTTGAATCTGTAGTAGTTTAAGACCTCCATCTTTCACTTGGATATCAATTTTTGTCGAACCAGCATCTAAACTATTCTCGATCAATTCTTTGAGAGCATTAGAAGGGCGTTGAATCACTTCTCCTGCTGCTATACGGTTAACAACTGTCTGATCCAACTTTTTAACGCTGGGCACATTGATTGACATTGCGTAGTTGTAGATAGAATGGAAAAAGCTACTAGACAAGACACACAAAAAAAGACCTTTTTCAAACAACACAAGGCCTTTCAAATTAAAAGAGCGTGGGCTAATAATCAAAATATACAATGTGCATATGCTGACACCACAGTGTCATGATGCCCTGAACAAGAGCTAAACGTTGGGGATTTATTAAAGAATACATATGGTATCTGTAAAGCAAGCTTATTTTTCGCCTAATACTGCTTGGAGGAAGGATGTAACAAAAGCATCTGAACGTAATCATTTGGATCTTCTGTAATAGCCATACTTGTTTCCTAAAAGACATATTCAGTCAAGACGCAGCTGTCAAGTAGTAACAGAAATCAAATTACATGGCGTTCTTTTGTGATTTTATATCTCTCCTCCAATTCAGCCAATTCCTCCTTTAAAGAAGCTACACTAGCCTCTTTTCTAGACACTTTAACGGATAATTCCGTTAGCTTTTTATAGCTGTCTTCTACTTCCGAGTGTAGTTTTCTCTATTTCAATCAGGACGTGATCAGTGGATCAGATAACATCCCATGAGAAAATCGTCATACTTTACATATGCTTCAGGTATATCCGAGTCCAACAATTTTTTATCCACTTTCCCAGGTATCAACATGAGCCGTAGCTCCTTATCAATGCTGGCAGCAATGGGCAGTAAAAGTCGCTGGCCCTTTTGCCGTGTTTCTTCACTCAAATCTCCATGTGTTGCAGATCCTGCAATGTTTGACAACGTTGTTCTGGCAGATATGCATGCAATTAGCAAATCAACAGTAAAAAAAAATTCTATCAAACTACCTATAGCTATCGCTAAGAATCTGCCTCATCTGCATACGACAAGGCTCTTGCATCACCTGCCATTCCACTTTCTTAGGTATAAGCGCTTTCATATCTACAAGAGATATCTGTCAAAACTTGCGACGATCAGTATGTTGATAATTTGAAATCTTGCCTTTGTCGTATTTCATTCTTTTGATATTGCCTTCTTGTCTAGGAGGATTGACAAATTTTCGAGACCTAAATTCAACAGGTGGGTTCATATCTTTGACGACAGAGTCATCATTAGACTTGCTACTAGTATTCTCATCCTCATTGGCTTCATCATCAGACTCAACATCAGATTCTATATGCCTTGCTGACACGCTTGCTGACACGCTTGCTGACACGCTTGCTGATACGTTCGACTTGATTCCTTCGCTTGCAATACTACCTGGAACGCTGTTAACTGGGCTAGATTCTCTTTCATCTTGGTCAAAAGAATGACTGATTTCTTCGTTTGATTTAGTTTTAAGGTTACTGTATATCATATTTCGTTTTTTGTAAGAGAAGAGCATCAAAAATTTTATGCGACTATTAAAAATATGAGTGAACAAATAAAACACACGAAATATCTTGGAAAAAAATGAAAGGGCGAAATCATGTATTTATCGTTTAAAGAGTTCATTTTGTGCATACAATATTTGTATACCTGGCAATCCAAGCAATTACCAGACATTAGGTTATGTATAGAGTGTGAATACGTTTTTTTTTATTTGCAAATACTTTATCCTTATCATTTAAAAAGCAATTTCAAGTAACATGTGTTTTTCAGTTGCGGCCTGCAAGAAAGAAGACAACCAAATCCATTTTCAAGGTGATCTTCTAAGTATTGTATGAAAAGTGTTGTAGTATATTTACTCTTTGGTTGCTACCCAGTGATTTCAGTCCTTCAATATCCAACCAAAGATAACGAGATTTGCTACAACACATTGGTATTTAATGAAATAAGCCGATATTCTCTATATGCAGCATTAATGTACTTCAATAAAATGCCATTTCTGCAGCGTGCATTATCTCCAGGAGGTGTAAATATTAAACATTACCATGGTAAGCAATGGCGAGTGTTGCTCCTTAATCTCTTACCACTCAGGTTCAACAAAAAAAAAGAAGAAAAAAAAGAGCCGTTCATGTATTTACTTTTAGCTACACATAATACCAGCATTGGAGCATCGTGGACTACATAGAAAAGAGGAAATTATGCAACTTTGATAATGGTTTTCCACATGTCTGAAATTCAACTTGAAAGGCCTGTATTCAGTACAAATCAAAGATTCAGGCTTTCCAATATGTGCTAGTTTACAGAATACATATGCTAAAGTGCTTCCTGAGATTTTTAATTAATCACTTGGAAAATAAGCAACCATAATATGCACATGTTAACAAAGAGACTCGCTGATCGGAAACATAGTAGCATATTGTCATGGATACGGCTTTTTGCCGTTGCTAGGCATTGGAAGATCATTTGAAATCTCGGATTCCAAAAGCCGGGCAGCTTGTTACACTATAAATGCATGCTGAAAAGATTACCGAGGATATTTTTCTCGATTTGAAAACTTGTTTGCTTTTAGCAAAGATAGCGATAATGCCTGATTACATTTTGTGACTATATGATGTAAGATACATTGGCCCACACTATCAATCTCGTCTATCAAACGCGTAAATGAATCAATGTGACAATTTTAAGAGGAAAAAGGAAAGCAGTGATCATCAGATAGCATGCAAAAGGGAGTCTGGGTGGGTGAGGGAGAGCCACACAAAGGCAAGGGATAACGTGAAAGGGAGAGACGCACACATAAGCAGTGTCTCTATTTTAAAGATTCGGAACAGCAGCAATATAAATAATAAAAAAAAAAAAGGGAGAATCTGCTCCCTCTTCTTCCTTTCCTTTTTCTTTTTCATCTACTCACGATGGCAAAATCCAAGAGACGCCATGCCCCAAAAAATGCCAGAACACCAGCTGCCATAGCTGCCAGTAACCAAAGACATCAGCAAGCCATGACTAACGGACAAACGTCTTCATTCCAACCACTCAACATGTTTTTTGGCAATGCAGGCTATCAAGCCATCCCTACCTCAGTAAGATACAACTCATTAGAAAACACTCAACCCAATTGACTGACTTTTAGTTGGCAGGAAAACATGGTAGATAACGCTAATGGCTGCTATTTCTCTCGCTCACCAAGCCAGCTGGGAGATCGTGATGTCATGATAGATATGTCTACATCTGGCACTAACACACCGGCCAAATATCATTCAGATGTCGAGACATCCAGCAACTCACGCATGAGTTCTGTGGAAGTAGATGTGTGTTTCCCAACACCCAACAAAAAGGAGGAGGCAGGAGTCGACTATGAGTCGCTGGAAGAGTTCATTGAGCAAGAGAAAAAAGTGGCTGTGGAGCAAAAGCATGAAAAGGCAAAGCACAGGCGTCGCTTATCCACGATGGGAGCGTCCGAAAGCAACAGACGATATAGCATGTATGGCGATCGAATGATGGTGAGTGCTTACAAGTATAACGACTTTTTTTTTCATTACCAATTTACACATTTTGTGCTAGAATCCAGACAAAAATGAAACAGATCATTTTCGTATCACCTATTATTCTTCTGCTGAGCCATCGACAATACATGCTCGCTCCATAGGCGAAATTCCAGAATACAACCAAGATGAAAGCTTGTCGGATATGATGAAAAAGGGCTGTTTTTGGATCGACGTTCATAATCCAACGGATAGCGAAATGAAGGCGCTGTGCAAAGTGTTTAGAATACATCCTCTGACTGTGGAAGACATCAGCATGGAGGAGCAGCGCGAAAAGTGCGAAGTGTTTATGAACTACTACTTTATTTGTTTCAGAAGTTTTGATCAGGATGAATTTTCGGCAACCTATATGCAACCGTCTGCAATTTATATCATAGTGTTGAAGGAAGGAGTATTGACGGTATGTGGCCATTGCTGTGCACTGTATTATTTATACTGACCACTCCCAGTAGTTTCATTTCAAATCAATGCCCCATCCTCACAATGTTCGCAAAAGAATCAAACAGCTGAAAGATTACATAAATGTTACACCAGGTAATAATTTTGGTTGTGTATGATGTGCAAGCGCTAAATCAGTTGCTGTACGGAATAGACTGGATATGCTACGGCTTATTAGATGATATTACAGATTCATTTGCACCGTTAATCAGGGCAATCGAATTTGAAGTTGACTCGATTGACGAACTGGTGTTGATTTTAAAGGAATCAGAGCAATCTGACATGCTGCGGCGTATCGGCTACTGCAGAAAGCGAATGATGGGGTTGTTACGGCTGTTAAGTTCCAAGACGGATGTCGTAAAGACCTTGATCAAGAGAGGTGAAATGGCCCCTGAAGATGGCACTCGACCTGCTTTGAGCAAAGAAGTGGCGTTATACCTTGGTGATGTCCAAGATCACATCATATCCATGTTATTATCACTCAACCATTACGAGAAAATCTCGTCTAGATCACATTCAAATTACTTGGCTCAAATATCCATTGAAATGACACAAACAAATAACGAAATTAACGATGTGTTATCAAAATTAACTGCGTTGGGCAGTATTTTGGTTCCCATGAACTTGGTTACTGGTGCATGGGGTATGAATGTTCAGGTGCCCGGCCAATATCAAGAAGATCTCACCTGGTTTGGTGGCATCATTACTACTATTCTTATATTCTGTGTTATCTCTACACTTTTGATGAGATATTACAATATTGTATAAATTATTATATCCCTCCACCTCTTGCTCGTAAATAAAAAGTTACTCATTCAAGCAACATGTATGTCAGATTCACTATTTTTTACATGTTCAATCTGTTGAAGATGGCTTGCATTACATCTATGTGAGTTTGAGCAGCTGCGTTTGACATGAATCAACGTAACATTTCAAAAATTCGGCCCATTTGGACCGATTACGTTTTGGAAGACGCATGCCTGGGCAACTTAATTTTTCTTCATTTTGGATAGAACCAAAATAAACATTAAGCCTAGAACCTCTTCTATCGATACATACTTTTATTTAAAGAGTATATATTTCGAAAAAGATCACTCGGCAAAAATGGGCCAACTAGGGGTAATTCCAATCTGTCAATTAACACCTTTGAATAAAGAAATCTTGTCAAAAGCTATATCTGCAGACTGTTTACCATTCGAAAGGATCTTTTTGCCGCTTCTATTGTTATTGCTGCTGTTTACAGTGGCTCCAAATAGGTGTAAACATAGATGATTAGATATAAAGCTGACAAAAGTACCGTATTACTAGGAACTTGATGTATTCAACCCTTAAAAGAGTACACATGTAAACAACGGAAGTAAATTGAAGATTCATTGTATGCGATAGAGCTTGTCTCGTTTTTTGCCATAAGCTAATTCATAAATAAACCGAATCCTGAGTTCTCTTTCTTTCGCTCAAGCTTTGAAGTGTACTTTATATTGGAATAAATGTTTAGAGCAGTAATTCAGAGCCAAGTAGAGTCTATGTCAAAATACGAATTGTTATCTTGGTATGCAGCTATCAAATTTGTGTGTCTGTCAAAATAACAGAAGCAATTGAATATTCCATATTAAATAATTACATACACAGGAGTTAACACTTTCTAACACTTTTTCATCCATAATAACTGTTTAAGCATACTCTTAATAATTGATTACACAGTTAAATTATAATGATCAACACTATTCAATTCACAATTCTGATTAATAGACTTAAAAATAGCAATAGTACCCTCGAGAAACAATGAGTAAAAAACTACATAAAGGATACTATTCATTGCAATTAAAGAGGCACATGCTGCTGTCAAACTTGGTGATGAAGATCTAATGCTCCCGAAAAGGTTACTGAATCCAGCTTATATCAAAAGGAGCTTTTGAATTAATTTTGATGTGGTTGATGTGATTGATGTGATTGATTACATCGAACAGGAGCATCCAGAAGGCTACAATAATGTAATCGTTTCCAAGTTCCAACAAACTATTATAAGTCTCAGCTCAGCTCTCAAGTGTAATAAAATCGTCTAACTGAAGCGCAAATTGAAACGTTTTAGTATAAAGATGGTTGTTGTTAGACATCGAGTGAACTTGTTCAGCCTTAATAATAGTGTATTTTCTCCGTAAGTAATAAATTGCAATCATCATCACGCGTGTTTTTACAGACTTGCTAAACAAACAAACTTCTTTTCACCTCCTTTCTACGAAAAAAATAAAATAAAAAAAAAGGTACATGTACATGTGAAGAATCAAAAGACGAGGACAGGATCTTTAATCTGCCTGGCGATGAAGTGTGAGGACCATGCTTTCGAGTATAATCACGCTTGTTGTGGACCACTATCTCAAACATTTTCTTTTAAATGTTGTGGCCATTACAGTGCACCTATTCCTGAATTGTGGCGATGCATGTAATAATGTACATGTGCAAAACGAATTTCTTTCCCACTTGTACCAATAACAACACAATGATCTCCCTTAATATAGATTTTTTGTAGAAATAAAAACAATCGCCTAAAGGTCAATGCAAGGATTTCTATTTTGGGCCACTTTATTTTTAACCCAAACATAATAGTAATCCACAGGTCTTTAACATGCAGCCCGGAGATTTACAAAAGTCAAAACGATACTATGTGAGTTTCAAAAATTCGTTGAAACCGAAAATAACCTTGACTAAAGTCCAGTTTTTCTTTTCTCTCTTTTTTCCTTTCTTTACTTTACATATTTTACAAGTAAAAAAAGTTAAAGATGGTAATATATTGCGACTTCGTCGTCTAGTCTTGAATTATATTAACAAACTGTAAATAAAAAAATAAAAAAATTAGGCTGATCAACTTGCACCAGAAGAGATTGCCGAATACAAAGAAGCATTTCAATTATTCGATACTGACGGCGATGGCAGCATTACTGCTGTTGAATTAGGCACTGTCCTCCGTAAATTTGGTATGAACCCTAGTGAAGCTGAGTTACAAGATATGGTAAGTGTCTCCTCTTTCTGATTTGAGAGGGTTGTGGCATTGAATCGCTCGCATGCATAGGTCAACGATGTCGACGCTGACGGTAACGGAAACATTGACTTTAATGAGTTTTTGGGTTTGGTTAAAAATATGAAAACTGGTAACGAGGGTGACGATCTCAAAGAGGCTTTCAAGTAAGTGTATAGTAGCTAAAAATACCTGCAAGAGTGGAACATTTACTCCATTGTCAGGGTATTCGATGTTGATGGCAATGGTTTAATTGATCGTGAAGAACTCCGTAAAGTCATGGCCTCATTGAATGAGTCTTTGTCTGAAGAAGAACTGGATGCTATGATAAAGGAGGCCGATATCAATGGCGATGGCCAAATTAGTTTCGAGGAATTCAAAACCATGATGGGCGCATAACATGTTGCCTTTTATAATATTTTTTTCTTTTTATTCTCGCTCTTGTAATAATAATTTATATATATTTCATCTAAAAGAAGCTTTTTTTTTTGGGTAATCGCACGCGATTGAATAGTAAATTGTCATCCTGTGCTGCTACAGAGACAAACTTGCAGAATTTTTATTGATGGACGATGAAAAAGCTTCATGTATCTTGATTTAATTTATCTTCCGTGATCTATCGTTGGTTTGAGTATCTCAGCCTCATGAAAAATCCTCGTACCACTTGAGACTTTGAAAGTGCAACTGTTTTTCGATGCAGGGACACTTTTAAATCTTTGATTAATAATCGTTGCGGTTACGAAACTGTAGCTGATATCAAGAGAAAGTCTTTAGTGCTAGTTGATAAAATAAGTGTTGGTTATATTCGGATCTTCAATAGGCACGCACAACCCTATAAAGACCTTGTCTTACATCGAAACCCCTATTGACGTTTTTGCCAAATTAATGAAGAACCGCGCATTTGCTCTGAGGGTACAAGAAATCTATATCTAGTTTGCCCAATATCTTTGTTGATTTATATACATTCAACCGCACGGACTTGGCTCTCTCTAAGCAGCCAATGATACTTTATTGCTTTTTTCGACAAGACAATGGCACAGTTTATCAAACCAGGCCGTTGAAAAGATATTGTTGATCCTCAGCACGATAAAATTTACTTCATGCATGCTAGCTAGATATTTCATGGTAACTCGTTATTAAGAAATATGGGGTGTGGTCTGCATGTTGAATAGATATCTACTAATTTCGTTTATTGTCATTTGAATGCATATTGTTACTTTCTATCGTTACTATATAATCCCACACAAGATGTGTATTTTATTATCAAGTTACATTTCATCGACTTTACGCCTTTTGAACAGTATGTTTTTATAAATCACCTTTTGGAGTCTCTCTAGACAATTTTGAACAAAATAAGCTCGTATGTATTAGATTAAGCTATTCAATTGTCAATTGCGTATTCCACAGTTTAATAGGCCAAGATGTGAACCCAATGAACTTTTGTCTAAAACACACAAACTAATATGCAAGAATGTCATCTCTTTTATTTATTTAATTTAATTGTTATCTTTTATTTAAACAGAAGCTTGGATAGCGGGTTCAACGAAATCCTTGGAGGCTTTAGCACCAGTGTCATCACCAGCAGCAGCAGCACCACCGTGGAGGGCCAAAAGAGCAGAGACATCAAACTTGGGAGCCTTAAGGATCTTTACCTTACGAGTGTAGGTGTTTTGAAGAGGGTAAATACCTTGGCAGGCCTTCTCAATACGGACAGCAATAGCATCTTGAGCAGAAGGAGAAGCGCTGGAGGTAACCTTGGCAACGAGTTCCTTGAGATCACAAGTGACAGCTTCCTCAGTCATGATCTCAAACATCTTCTTACGAATTTGACGGATTTGAGCAGATTGGGCGTAAGTAGTCTTTTTGATTTGGTTACGACGGCGAGAAGTGAAGGAGACAGCAAAGATACGAACAAGGTAACCGTCGGTAGTCTTGATATCGACAAAAGCCTCGATCAAAGATTGCCATTTCTTGACCATGGAACGAAGCTTGTCGGTGGTCATATCCATACGGTAGAAGTTGGTAAGACAGTTCTTACCTTGGATTTCGTCAACCTTCAATTGGATCTTACGGAAAGAGCGAGACTCATCCTTGGAAAGATCACCAAGAGACATCTCAACAACACGACCATTGAGAGAGTCGTTGGCGTTGCGGAGACCTTGAGTACGGTTGACAAGAGTCTTACCGACTTGACGGACGTCAAACATGGAAGGAGCCTTGATATCATACCAATCCTTACGGGTGAATGGGTCGACGCTAAATTAGAGAATGCGTGTTAAATTATCTTGAATTCAAAGAACTAGCATTTGAAAGTATAACAGGGAGAGATGATATAAAAAGGTTGATGCCATGTTGAGTCGTTGCTGCAATATGTTGTTCATGATATTGCATTCAAATTGTCTGTCTATGTGTGTAAAACTTTCTCAAACGTTTAAGCGAGTTTCGCCAAGCCTGAAATGTGTCTGTTTTCTATCTTCATCTCGTCTGCCCATTATACTTGCATCTCGCAGGATGGTTCAAACGCTACTTACATCTTTTTCTTCAAACCCTTCTTTCCTTTACTAAGGCGCTTGTTCTTGCCAACAGCTACATTACAAATAAACATGAATAAGCATGGCTGGATTGATGCTACAAATTCTCATGATAGATGGATGGCTGATACATACCCATATTGTCGATTAAAAAGAGGGATCTCTCAGTTCAGCAGCCTGTCATCCTATTTCCTTCAATGTTTAACGCTGTTCGAAAAAAATGATGGATAGGCTCTTGTCGAGTCACGACCGGAAGGCTTGCCCTTAATGTATGATGGCAATGCATGCCGAGAAGCTCAACATGTAGCGAGCATCGAATTCAAGGAAGGCGTGTCCGGTCCGCAAAGGCAATAGATCAACTTGTCAAAAAGAGCCTTACACAGTTGAAAGCGTGTGGGCGGAGGGGTAAAACAACAATTTTTTATGAGTAGGGTAAATGTGGCAAAGCAGTTAGAATCCCTCTCTTTGTAGATTATCATCATTTAATATGGTAAATATCAACAGATAGCTATCCATCCATCCATCCATTCATCTATCCAGCAACAGCGCTAACAAAAATTATGGAAACTGTAGGGTAAAGTTCACGGTTCTCTTGCTCGTGCCGGTAAGGTTAAGTCTCAATGTCCCAAGGTCGCTAAGCAGGAAAAGAAAAAGCCCAAGACTGGTCGCGCCAAGAAGAGACAAGTCTATAAGTAAGTTGTTTTATTCAACATGTATATCTTGATATTAAACATGGACCTTTTCTCTCTCTCTATAGCCGTCGTTTCGTCAATGTCACCACTCAAATTGGTGGTAAGCGTAGAATGAACCCTGCTCCTACTGCTGGTCCTTAAGTTAATTCAGCTTGAAATCAAAAAAAAAACCCCCCATTCAACACGTATAAAATAAATATTATTTTCGACATGATGGAGATTTATTAGCATGAAAAAAAAAATGGGATAAAGCATGTTCGACACATCTGCGATGTTTTCCTTCAAAAAGAAAAGCGCATGGATAATTTTGGATGAGAATGTTCGGCTAGCAGCTCGCAGTGTAAATGCGTATTATGTTTTCACAGTTTCTATGCTTTCGTGACAATGACATGTGTATTTGGCATGGCCGGTTACCCATGCGGTTGTTTGATCTGGCCATGATGGTTATTTTTGGCTAAAACGCGTTTGCATTTGACAAATATTTGGTACAACCATCATGCCAATATAATCTATTTATTTGCAATGGTGATTAAAATTCATTTTAGTACAGAATGGGCCACTAGTTCTGTATCGCTGCCAACGAACACTTTTATCGATTGATGATCGTATGGCTATTTAGAGCATCTCCAACGGAGGTGCTAATTTTATAAGAAAATTGGTGAGAGGATGATACTTTCTTTTTTTTTTTGGACAATTTTACTCACCTGTAATGGTGTATAGGATAAACCGAATACCCATGGCGTATCAAAGAGTAATATCACACACAATGCTTGCAATTATTCTTTTGATTCAGAACGCTGGAATGGTGAAAGACGTTTCTTGCTGCGTGTAAAAATATGTTGAGGATGTTTTTTGCAGCCATTATATTGCAATTCCAAATAATATTACAAGCGGTTTCTTGACACTGTAATACAGAATGTACTCTTCGCTTTGCTGGTCGTTGCACAACGTTTTCAACATTTCTTTTTTTGCAGTTGTTGCAGACTTGACTGGTGAGGTATTCGTCTACCATTTGGACTGTAACACCACGATTTTCTTTACATTTTTGAAGAGCTTTTATGATAGTCTTTGTAGGTCCAGATCTTTTGCCTCTCATGGTAGGTGAAAATCTTCCATCTCCATAGGCAACGATGGTTTTATTTGCCTTAACTGATCCATCAAGTGGTGGAGGGCGGGAGTAAGAATTGTTGTTTCCCGTTGTTGTCACCCGTACGATATTTGATCCTATCATTAGTAAACATCTTGACTATTTCGCTGAAGGCTTTTTGCTTCTTTCTATAACATCTAAACTTTAAAATTTGCTCGTCAATCTCGCACGCATTTTTGAACTCTTCAAAATATTGACGGATGAACTCAGGAGCCCTACTCCCATTACCTGCTAAGGTAAAAAATATAGCATAAACAAAATCTTGATTAATGATTGGCGTATCTTCATTGGCGTCTGCACATTTCAGAATGATAAAGTTTGCAAATAATGAGCCTATATAGGTAATTTTGGTAGCGCACTCCACCAAGTTGTCAATTGATTTCATGAATGTTGTATTTGTGCATGTGGTTTTAAGTGAAGACTTGATGGTGAAAGCTTCTATCTTTTCGTCATCATTGTGTTGAACCACCTTCTTTTCTTTTCGATGTGGACAGAGTTTACTGGTAGACCTTGCATGATCTGTCTGTTTACATGAAGGACACAGCATTGGTTTGTTGGATTTGTTTTGTTTCTTGAACTCCTCTAAAGCAACTTTTTTGTCTTCTTTCTGTTGGACTTTCTTAGATAAAGTAAGAGTTTTGCTGGAAGAAGAATCTATATCATTAAATGAGCTAGCAGTCTTTTCTGTTGAGCTTGAAGCCTTTGCTGTTGAGCTCGAAGCTTGCTGTTGAACTCGAAGCATCGTTGGTGTTGTCAAATCAGCCTCCTCTTTTTGGTGATTCAAATCTGCACCTAAAACATAGTAAGACATATATTGTTTTCACAATGTATGTCTTAGATATTTACTTCTTATAGCTCTCCATCCTTTCCTATCTGAAGGATCGTCTTTATGTTTACGCTTCATATATGTGTGAGGAGTAAATTCAGTAAAGAAAAAGAAGGGATGAACTTACAACATTCAGTGATGTATCATGTTGAATTTGAAAAATTAGGCTCAATACAAAATCTCAAAGTGCATTACGATCAACACAGTGGATATTCGAAAAAAAAAGGGTATAGTTTATAAAGTTTAACTATCTATACAAAATTTATTAACATTTTCTAAAATGGCCAGTATTTCTGTCCTGAATGCTCATAATGTTAGAAGTGTGAGGTATAAAGTATGAGATATATAAATGTGGGTTGAATAAAAGTAGTGAGCACCAGCTCCTGTTTTGAAAGTAGAACGGCTTTGCATAAAGAAGAAAAGATAAGAGTAAAATAGTAAAAGAGAATACAATGGATTCAAGAGCCAAGGGAGTAATTCAAAGAGCTTCAGAGACAAAAAAAGCAAAGCAACAGTAAGCAAGCAGAGACAATTACCAAAAAGCAGACAAAACATTTTCCGGGTTGCTTTAAATGGCTTCTTGTTTAGCATCTCTATTGGAGATGCTCTAATTTATTAATTAAACGCTTATGTCGTAAGATGAAGTTTTATTTATAACTCGACAAAACTACTAATTATACATAGTGGAGCTAAGGAAATAAAAGACAATGATCTATTCTAAACGACAGGTGCAAATTTTTTACGATTTTCATTATCTACTTTAGACCTTTTGAGATCGCCTTTAATCCATAAACACGGCAGATTTCCGACAAACATGATTCCGGCCACTACAATCATAGAGGTATTCATATTATTTGGTGGTGAGGCATTTGGACCAGCACGCAGTGCATCGATAATAAGCGAAAAGACTACCATAGTTAAGGAACAGAGAGTCCATAACACACATGAACTGATGGATTCTGACACGGGGTAGGTAACTACACATGATTAGTTGATTAAATAAGCTTAGAATGTTATTAATGCCATATCTGTACACATACTTTCACTGGCAACTTCTAAATACACAGGGAACAATGCATAAGAGCAGAAGCCATTAATGATACACGCTATGACAACTACCGAGAATGCGTCAGGTATCACTATAAACGGGTTAATTATAAGACCGTACATTTGTCTCCCTGCAAGACATTTAGACTTACATAAGAATATAAAGGCTGCATACGAAAAGACGACCATAGGGGTAAACATTTTGATGAGCATGAAGTGCTGGCTCGACTTTCCGAGCCAATATCCTGTCATCCCTATCAAGTATAATTAAATTTACAGGAATTCCGCTCCAGGCAATGCACATACCTCCTCCAAAGCAACCACTAAAGACAATCAGAGCTGCACATATGCCGGCCTGTTGCTCGGTGTATCCAAACGGTGAAATAGCCTCCATGATCAATACAGAAACAGAAAAAACCATGCCCATAGAAACAGATGTAATAATCGCAATCCACCAGAATTGCATATTGGTCACAACTTGCTTGACACCTTGCCAAAATGGAGTTCGCTCTAAGGTAGCAGTGGCAGAAGGTGGTACTTTTGGTTTATTGGGAATAAAGAAGGTTGGTATTGTGAAAACAGTAGATATGCTTGCCACGATGATGAGCTAATATGATGAGTTGAATTTAATATCGTTATGTATGAACATTTGTTGTTTAATTTTACCATTCTAGGGATATCTTGAATGGATGGTGCTAGCATTGGTATCAATAAGGGAGCCAGGGACATTCCCAATTGAACAGCTTGTAGGAAATACGTCAGTCTACTGTTGCATACAATCCTAAAACAGCTTACATAGCACGGTGTTTGCGATACCACGATCTTTGGGCGCAAACCAGACTGCAACAAACTAAAATAAATGTGTTATAAACTGATAAATCTATGCTGGTGGTTCTAAGGTGTGAATACCTTTGCCGCTAAACTATAAATTAATCAATATTGATTCTGTTTCAGTGGATGTCTTGTCTTTGACTTACTTGTAGATCAGTGGACCACCTATGCTAGCAATAAACTGCCCTGCCATTACAACTGGATATCTCTTTTCAATGGGGAGAATGATGGCGATACATCTAATCCAGCAGCCAACAGTATTGATCACAGCACAAAGCACAATCTAAGGATTACATCAGTATATACATGAACACTTTGGGGATGTCGTATTTACGGATGCTTTAATGCCAATTTTTTCGTATGCCCAAGCAGTCAATAATGAAAAAACTGTATTGCAAATAGCAGAAGCATTCGAAAGCCAATTGATTTGACTGAGAGATACATTCATCCATTGCGACATGACATTAGGAGCACTTGCGCCAGTAGTCCACATAAAAGCACAACTTGTGCTCACTCCCATGCAGACTAACGTCTCTATCCATGCGACAGCACTTGTTTTTTCCTCAATGACCGTTATACCTTCTTTTTCTTGAAATTCTACAGCAACATTGGTCGCGGAAGATGAGGTAGATAGAAATGTTGATAGGCTTGTATCATTTTTAATAAGTCTTTTGTCTTGATCTATCGTATAGTCCTCTATATGCTCAAAATTAGATTTGTCTTGTTCCATAATTATCGTAGAAAGAGAAATAAAAAGCAAATATGATATGTAATCACTGCAAGGCTTTCTTTTAAACAATACAGATGGCATGACACTATATACCTCGACTCCTTTCTTGTATATCCCGGTTAAAATGCTATAATGCATGAACTATTCAGTTTTTAACTATTGCCCTTTAATAAAACAATAATAACGACAAACCACCACACCCCGTTTTGAGATAATGCCATTTACATTACCATAAGGTAGCTGACCGATTAGTACAAGACTAAAACAAATAGACATCCCGAGAGAAAGGCGGGGTAACTGAAATTTCGGAGAGATGCTGCAGTAACACCAGAAAGGTGTAATGTGCAATGTTGCAGCGAACAAGTGCTTTTTTTTTTTTCGAAGTGCTACACCAATGATAAGTATGTGTAACTTTTGCACCTCATGGCTGCCATGGGCTTTCTAATACACATTTAGTAAGATGTCAAAAAAGAGAGAGACCTAGACAACAAATTTAATTGATGGTTTTATTTCGAAATCGACTTGAGGTATATATCAAACAAGTAAAAACAAAAACAAGATATACGTAGTTTGATATAATTCCTAGCAAAAGGCCATCTCTTTTTTATTTCCCCTATTCTCAAGCTATTATGACCAAAACCTTACCACCGGCTACATTAAAGACGCAACAAGAGGCTAATATGGCTGTGGAAATTGAACATGCTAATAATAGCAGCACATCATCCAATTCGTCTATTTCTACAACGACTATACCTTATTATGGAAGTCGAGAACCAAAGCAATCCATAAAAGAGACTGATCGTGTTATATTTCAAATGATGGATGATATCCAAATCAATAAAACAGTAATTAAAGAAAAGGCAGGCGATGTGGAAGCATACAAACAGCAGGATCCCTTTGCAGTTGAAAAGGTAGTAGCGAGACATCATGGCATACTATGGAGATTCCGCATTGTACTCAGCTCAATTGTCATTTTACTGCTTGTGGTTGGTATGTTATTAAATGTGTGCAATATTATCTGATAATTAATTTCGAAAATAGTAACCGTTGTTGTCAGCGAAATTACAAAGAAAAGGCCTTGATTAGATTAGAACCAATCGCTTTTTTTTAATATTTATGTATTTTATTTGATTCTAAATGTGCGTGTGTAATATGATGTAGTTTTGTAATTAATTAGATGTGGTTAAATAAGCGGCGGTAATAGTAGTAATAGTAGTAGTAGTGGTAGTAATAGTGGTTTAAGTAATTTTTTTTAATCCAGAACCGTAAGAAATACACATAAACTTATGATTTTCTATTAATCACAGTTCTTCTAATTTGAGGCGTTGAGGGAGTTAATCGAGATATGGTTGATCTTGATGCAGTGGATGATGCTATTGGTCGTCTAGAGCCAATATCTGATGTTGGTGTTTTAGGAGGAGAAATAGGAGATGCCCTGCTGGTCGTGCTTGTGCTTGAAAGTCTGGATGATGAGCGCAATTGCTTTGTATTCGTGGACGCCAAAGTAGATCTACTACTGGAACGTACAGGCTGTTTTTGCTGCTGTTTCAACAAGGCAATTTCTTGGGTTGCCGCATCAAGCTTGCGTTGTATAGACTTTCTTTGTTCGGCTTCTTCTTTTGAATGCATCTTCAATTCGCGAAGCTGATCAAGCACGCGAGACATCATTGATTCCATTTCTGCTCTTGCCTTGGATTCATGGCGCAGGCGGGATTCGAGAGGCTGAACTTGAGCCACGACTTGGTCCATCTTTCGCTCGTAAGTCTGTCTCATGCTGACCTCTTGTTCAACACGTTGATGCAAAACTTGATGTTGGTGGTCCATCAATACTGTCATGTCCTCGGTAGCTTTTTCAAACGCCATGCGCATAGCTGTTTCTTCCTCGAGGTTTTTTTCAAGCATGTAGATGCGCTCTTGGAGTTGGTTGTTGTTGCGGCGATGAATGGTATCGTTGATATGGGCCAGGCCAGCAAGCACACGATGAGATACCTTCAAGGATCCAGAATTGTTGATGGCAGCCTTTTTGCGGAAAATGTAGCCTCTCCAGACAGACTGGATCTTGGTTGCAGCTTCATAGCGCTCGTCATCAAACTGCATCATGTATTCTTGCTCTTGGTCTGACAAGGGAAGAAATACAGAGGCTGATTCAATGAGCTTGTGTTCGTAGCCTTCGTCATCGTAACCTTCATCAGAGCTAGTGAAACTGCTGGTAGACTGAGAGCAATGAATGAAGGTAGGGGGGGACAGGTTGGACTTGCTGATCTTCATGACAATCACTTTGGAGTGGTTGGAGTAGCTGCTTTGGCCATCTTCGCTGAGGCTAGCAAGATCATCATAGTGAGAGCCAAACCTGTCAGCCTCGGAATTCATTCTGTCACGGTAGTAAGGGTGAACACTGCGATAGTCTAATTTGGTTGGCTGTTAGTCACTTTGATTGTTCACTCATGTGCATGCTAAACTACCTTTTTCGTTCTCGGATTCAGAAGCTGAATATTCAGGAAATGTAAATGAACTTTTATCCCAATTGATTCTGTCTTCTTCAGCAACACGTTCCAAGTACTGAATATGACGATGCGCAGACAAAAAGGAGGACGGGCGGGCACACTGCAGAGATTTGCGAATAATAACAGTGCCGGTGGAGTCGTATGACTCTCCACGAGTTCGGTCAAAATCGCTACTGGTTGCTTGCGTGGGCAATTGAAGAGGTGAGAGTTGATGATCTGCTACAAATGACATGTCTGGGTTGCTGAATGTATTGAGATACTGGTCAAGCAATTGCTCTGAATTCTGAAAGGCATCTGATTCGTCGTAGTAATCTTCCTCCTCCTCCTCCTCGAACAGGATATTCGAATATGCAGTTGTTGAGTTTGAAGTAAATGAGCATTCGTCAAAAAAGGAGAACTTTTCCTGGTCAATTTCGCTTGCTTCAATAGCTAAAATGCACGATTTTGGAGGGAATTCATAATCGAATTGTTCGGGAGCAAGGTGCTGAGTAACTTCAATCAATTCCTAAGAGTAGACACACGAGTTAGCCATTACAATATAAAACAAATATTCGTGCTACAGCACGATTGCATTGCAGCCAACGTCCACGTTTTTAGATTAAAATGTTTTACCTTTTCGTCTTCAACAGCCATCAAGGATGTCGAATCGCGGAGCATAATCGGTTCAGGGTTAAAGAAATCGGTCATCGTTCTTTAGATGTGCAGTGTTAAAAGTGAGTGGAATGGGTTGTAATTTTTTTTTTTTAGTATTTTTTGATGTTGGAGAACAAGATGTTCTTATTCTTGTTATGAATGAAAGCGATGTTTGTGCGTAGAAGAGCAAGCGCTTTGTTTATTTTTGGTGTTTTGAATTGAAGAGAAAAAACAAAAGAAAGAAGAAAGAAATCGGTCAAGGCCGCAGATTTTTCGATTCATTTTATACCATTTTCATACCTCAAGGAGGCACACAATACATATGCTCAAAAAGGGTTTGCTCCAAATGCGCCTTTTTTTTTTAGAACTATGGTAGCACACATTCGTTCATTTATTTTTACTTAAAACCTTTAATGGAGATCAAACTTGCCGCCATTACTGCTACGTATGCAAGGTTAATGACACCAATAAGGAGTACATACATCATTTCTTGATACTTTTGGTTTTAGGCATGTTAAATGAAAAAAAACAATTCCCAGACTTCTCTCCAACTGACAGCTGCCTTAATATAACTCGTAATTTACGACAATATTAGTGCTATACTAATCATCATGACCAATTAAAACGTCGTACAAGCGCCTAAACAAGCTCACCATGCGAACGGCACGAAAATCATCAAGTCCGTTTTGCGATCGACAGTGTTCGAGCCTTCAATTTGTTAGATGTATATATATAAAACGATTTGTAATTATACGGACATTACGTCGCATACTCTATGGTAACTATTAAATCTTGGCATTGTCTCAACATGTCGTGTGCTTATCACTCATATTTATGCAAACCCAATGACAATGAAAGTGGTTGAATCAGAAAATATAGCATTCCCAATCGATCGATTAAGCTTATACAAAGTATAATGAAATATTTGTTTTTTTTACACCAATGAAACCTTGCACATGAAAATCAAAGTTTAAGATTAGTACACATAAAGGTCTGTGTTGCTGTCACCAATTTATTTGCTTGCGCATCTCATTTGTACATATGCTCTGCCATTAATATGTGTGTCTGATACAAACAATACTCCTGAATAGACTCATTGTTTCAGAACACAAGCCAGTCAGCCGCCTAGTTTGTCATAGATCATGTTCGATAAGGTACAGATATTCGACAATTTATTTTTATCCTTGGCAAAGTCGCTTGTGGATGGCTTAAATCACTCTGGCACGTACAATTTTTAGCCAATTTTTCTATCATCTTCTTGGGCGCAAGCTCAATAAAACCATTTTTAGATCCTGCTGCGCGATTCCGTTCTTTTCCAACGTACATTCAGATGGCATACGCCATTTCTAAAGCCTTCCATCTCGTAACACCTTACATATATAGATGGCTTACACTGATTGATTTGCTTCTTGAACAAAGCTTAATTAACTTTTCATACAATTATGGACGCCAGTACTATACCTTTTGTAATGATTTCTCTTGGCTTTTTACTCTTGTTTTTTGAAAATTACAATCTCTAAATGCACAAAAATCTGGTGCACAGAATGTGCCAGTAAGCAACTTATGTTACCCCTTCCAATTTTTAGACATCTGCAGAAAAGGATCAACATAAATTGTACCATACCCCAAGTTTTAATGGTATATGCAGAGATTCTAACCCTAATGGATTCAGACTGACAATTTCGGATAAAGGAAATTTCCAAAGGTTTTTTTCACTACTATCAGACAGCTTTGAGTCCATTCATTACTAATAAAAGTATTGTAACTTATATGAAATATTTTATTTTATTTTTTTAGTTTGTACTCAAATTGCTCTTTTATACTGAAAAATACTCCAATTTGAATATTTGGCAAAAAGTCAAGAATATTAGCTTGTAAGGTAGAAATTAATACAATTACCATGAAGAAATAAGGATTTGAATACGCTGCTACTAGTAAAAATGTTACGAAAAGTCTCATTTTTCAAATTAACATTGCATTTTGTCTAAAACGAGATTTACCATGACGAAGTACAAGGCAAAAATCAGGTGTGGGGAAATCTTGCAGTGGCGCATCAAAACGAATCTATTCATAAGAGGTATGAAATTATTCGATATCTCTTTTAAGCGGTGTAAACAGCCAAAATCGACAAAATAAGAAGCAAAAGACCACAATTAGGTAATTTTAGGAGATTTTCTGACTAAGAATGCCATGTTGTATTAGTGAAGAATCGTTCTCATAATACGCACAGGTGGTGAATCAAGTAAGAAATAAAGTAATCCGAAAGGCAAAACCTCCAAATGAAGACATCCGAGACACGATGTCAAATAAAGTGGTATGATTTTTTGTTCATGAATGTATTGACATTAGACACATATAAAACCTGGCGAATGAAAGCCGGCCTTTTCAGATTTAACACTGTTAAACAATTTAAGCAAAAACTGTCAAGCATACAACGTAAACAGTGTTGAATAGAAGTGTTTCCATTTTTCGATAAACATACATTGTAGGCTCTATATTTTCTTACAGAAAGTTTATTATTAAAACGGTGATAATAGGGTATGCAATTACTATGTGTTGAGAAGTATTATTGTTCATTTGATCGGGTTGTCATTCCAGCCATAAGACGTTGCTCAGTTGTGATGGGCTCATTCCATTGTCCATCATAGACCAAGGATTTCTGCGTAGACATAAAACCAGCGACAGCAGCCCTCTCAGCTTCATACATTTCAGGCGTAACACCTTCGAACTGATTATTGAATGTGTAAAAGTTGGTAGCATACTCAAATCGATCCAAGTTGGGAAATAGCTTTGTGAGATCATGAAAGCCAGGAGAGGATAATGGCGTTGTAATGAACTTGGTAACTCTAAGGTTGCGCAAAGAAGATCCTGGAAGGTCGAGTTGAGGTGTATCTGCTGGCTGCTGTATAAAGTGCTGATGGTGATAATGATATTGGTGCTGGTGATTATATTTATGTCTTAAAGAATGTGTGTCATAAGGTCGGAAACGGCGCTTGTTGCTTCCTCTAGCGGTTTTAGTTTGTTGATCTTGTAAAGAATCACGCAATGAATTGTAAAGGGCCAGGTCTCTGTTTGTGACACATGCCAAATCATGAACCTCCAGTGTTCTTAGATTTTTACATTTGCAGAGAAGTTCCCAAAAAGCGCGACTAGAAATTGTACCTGTAGGAGAAGCGCCACGGAGCTCATGTCCATCTTCACTGATAAGGCCGGTTAATTCAAGGACATCTTTAGATTTGATACTGCAAAGAGTCAGAGATTCGAGCAAAGGCCAGTGTCTTGCCATAGTCATAAGGACAGCATCGTTCATACCAGCGTGCAGGCCACGGAAATGGCGCATTTTAGGACTACCAGACACAATGGCTTGTAATAAACCAGAAGAGTGAAGGCCTTTATCCCCATTACTGACGTAGTGAAATGTCCCGAGAGAGTTGGCATTGCAAGCAATAGCACAGAAAAGTTCGGTCATTTCAAAATCTAGATCGCAGTTGAGGATTTTGATTGTGTGCAGAGTCGAACGTCCCAATTCCATGAGTTGAGTAAACAAATCAGAAAAGTGATTGTGAAGCTCAAAGCCATTTTTCAAATACTCTTGTCTTCTGCGAGCAGGTTGGAGAGCTCTGATGTGTGAAAATAATAATGGTCTATTTGGAGGTTGAGTTGAAAACTGGACAGGAACAACTGCATTTTGGATGAATTCAGAGAAACAGCCCTCGATTGTGATACTTCTGATGCGAGGGCTTATTTGGACGATACGCTGCATGGCCAGCAGGAGCGTATTGAATTCAAGGTCTTTCAATACAATATCTTGATACAAATGAGGGTCATTACAGTTGTAATACCATTTGTGAGAGACTCTAATGAAAAAAATGTGAGTGCCATGAGTATGTGCTTATTGCAATGGATACTATACCTTGAAGCCCTCAATTTATCAGGTAATGACAGATAGGCAAATATTTGTTGAAGAATAGGGTTTGGAAACATGTTTTATAATATGGTATATGGATATAAGAAAAAAGTAGAAGTGAATACAAGGAGTAAAAAGGGGAGCTATATATATATTTTTTTTTTCATGTCTTGCTGCAATTATACTTGGTAACCAATATAATCTAAAGTATTTGTATACCCTATCAAAAGGTTGGCGCATGTTTCAGGTACAGACTGAGGTTCACTGTCGGATCTTTCGTTTGTTTTGTGAGCATTACAAACAGATAACGTATAGGCAACAAAAAACGGGAGATGAGAATGTCGAAAGGTAGCAAAAATTATCCCAGGGCACGTATACAACGATGTTCAACCATCTACCCCTCCCCTCAAACTATATAAGATGATGATGTTGTTGTTGTTTCACTGCTGAAAAATGACCACTATTTTTTCTCCAATGTTTAAGATTTTTTTTTTATTGTTTTCCACAAAGGGCTGATAGAACTATTCTATTCAGGTTTGTATGGTGCCCTTCCTTTTTGAACTTGTCCTTTTTACTGTTTCACGGTTAATTTTTCTATGCACTTTGATTCTATTTGAATGCCTTTAAAATCACTATAATACAGCTCGATCCGGGAAATCCGAAAGGCGGGGTGTCTGTTTTTGAACAAATTTCCCTGAAGATCAATGATGGAGAAGCAATTGAGTACCGGATGAAAGATAGAGCGATATGGTGTTTATAAAGTTACAAAAAAGAAAAAGTGAAACTGCCCACTGTAGTACAGCTGTTAAGATTACGATTACATGTTTATTCTGTTCTATTCAGTCACTACTATTGACTCCTTGCGATGATTAATGCAGAATCAGTTATATCTCTGATGCATCACACTTTCTTTTGAATGTAGCATACCGTAAGAGCACCATTATTATAGACTGGTGTTACATCAAAATAACTTAACTTGTGCTCATTTGTCTTGATCCTTGCGATTGGATGCGTCGGAAGATGAGTGAAAAATTATACGTCAAGGCTACCATAGACATTTGGCCAAATAAAGTGGATTATTGACACTGTCTAACATGATCTAAACAATTTTTTCTTATCACAATGTTCAACAATAATATGAAAAATAGGCTGCCTGTTTTCTGCAAGCAGCTATTCTTTTTTTCTGTCCTTATTGGCTTTTCTTTCTCAAATTATGCACAAAATGTCAAATGTCGATATTCTGTAATTGTTATAGGAGAGACACGCTTACTTGTCGCTTGCCATCTTATGAATTCTTGATAAGCATGACTAATACGATACGTAGAGATACAGCAGGAACAAGGTTTTCTTGTTTCTCTCAAAGTTAAAGTTAAGCTGGTGCGCCCATTTTGAAACAATTGAAATTAGAAATTCAAATTTTATAATCTTAAAGCGATACCAAGCACCTTGTGTCTACAATGTCAACATCGTGATCATATCTGGGTAGCTGCAATTATACGATATGATTTCTAACGTGCAAAAATGTTGATTTACTAAAAGCATCAAGAGGGGAAAAGTGGTTTATACAACTCAGCCTTGGACCTTTGGTGTGGAGAATTGCCCGTTTGTTGGATACATCCGCGGAGAAAGGGTCAATTGAAAACGTAGAAGACGAGATTACAGAGAACAGCATGCTCTTTATGTCAGACATGCTGAAATCCATCGTTTTAATAAAAATATGCTTTCGCAAATACAAAAAATCGGGGTCTTCGACTTTTACCCTGTAGTATGTTTCAAGATATCTTTTGGGTATTTCTATATTTCCACTATTTAATTGCACTATGCTACTTTAAATGATTCGTGCTATCCTTGGCATGAGCCGATTTGTAATACGGTAAGCTTCTGTTTTTTGTCGGTATAGTTGGATTTCCAGCTTTGAAGAGTGGTGTAAATGAGCTACGATTTCCAACTTCAATCAAGTAGCTGGTTCAAGTACAGCTTGTATAAAGTATGTACATTGCTGGCTTGAGCGGTGTCGCTTTCTACTCGGCGAAATATTTCATGCAGAAAGAAACTTGAAAAAAAAAAAAGCATTTACGGTATTACACAGTTAGAATGCTTTTCAGAATGCATTAGGATCCAGAAACGCAGATTGAACACCCTTTCCAACTCCCAGTCCTGACTTCAAGGAACGCAAAACCCTAAGAAGAAGGGAAATCACTATTTCTCAGCTTTAACGAGAACGAGATTAGCATTGAGAAATTCAGAAAAGTCTGATGCATCTTTTGGTATTTTACATATGATGTCTGCGTAGAATCACGTTGTTTTTAAGCTTGCATAAGATGACTGACAGCATTTTTCAGAGTTTTTCAGGAAAAGTAACTTTCAAATTCGGAGCGTGCAATAACTAGACAAACCGACAAAATTAATTTAATATCGTTGTAAAGCCAAGAAGCAGGAGAGTTGTCTGTTGTAATACAAAAGATTGCCACGTATATCGAAGCAGATACAGCCTCTCAAAGTCTTACTTTGGAACAAAACTGCGAAACTGGCTACCAAGGCCAAAGTTGAGAAATATTTCCTTTTTTGCTCTTTCATCGGTGAAAAGATCTTCAAACTCATGGAGAAATCTTGAGCAGAAATTACTTTAGGTTAGGTATTTTTATCTCAAAATTTTCCGCATCAAACAAATTTATTTGTTTTTTTTTTTTTTTTAAATTGTGTTTATTGATTGAGCCGCGTACTATAGGATATGAGTTCCTATCGAAGAGGCGGGTGCAATTGAGATAAAATATAATGTTATAGATATAAATAATAATGATAAGAACAATAAAGAAGTTAGTGAGATAAGAGAAAAAAAAAAAAAAACTATTTTAAAAACAAGAAAACTAAAATGGCAATGCTAGTTACAGAATTGTATGGCATTGATCTTCCCCAATGGCCTGATGGACAGAGGATCGGATACTAGCCAGAATTGTTGTAGGTACCATTGGCGTTTGGTTAAAGATAAATCGCATATGAGCGAGCCAGAGTTGAGATAAAGAGATGAGGAGGATTTTGTATGGTTTGATACCGGTAAGTTGGCAATACCAAATATCGGTAAAATCCAGGGACAAAAGAGCCTCTTTGATGTCGCTGATAGTCGTAGTGGGACACAGAAATTCAAAAATCACACCTTGCCAAACTTTTTCGTTGGTTGGACAGTGGAAAAAAAGATGTTGGGTTGAATCATTGACTGTAAGGCAGATTGGACAACGAGGAGAATCAAAAACTGCAGGCATAATGGAATGCAAGAAACTGCGGTTTGGGATACTCCCAGCGATTAGGCGGTAAATGACATTTCTTTGAACTTTTGTAAGCGATAAAGACCAAAAAACTTTCCAGTGCAACGAAGAGATATTCCGTAGCGCTAAAGGAGGAGTTACTGACGCTAGAACTGACAACCGAAATGTTTTGGCAGAAGCTTTGGCATTACTAAATGATTGTCCGTCATGAAGTTTAAATTGGTTGGCAAAAGGAGCAAATGACAAATTTATTTGTAAAGTTGAAAACTAGCCTTAAATGATAAAAAAGGGCATCCTCGATCGTGGAACTGCCAATTCAAAGAGTTTTTACATTTATTTGTGGAGATTCACGAGAGAAGGACAAAGAGACACTGTATTTGGAATGTAGTCTAGCGATTAGGTAATTGTAATGATGTGCATACAAATTCTATATTATATCCTACACCCAATCGTCAATGTTTAATATTTCTGTTACATACTATTGAATGGAGGCACGTTTTAGAGCCAGACTCTACATTCCATAGCACATCCAAGCTACATATGCTATAATATTTATTTACACATAAACACATTAAATATGCTGATATCAATTTACAACAAACAATAATAAAAAATAAATAAGCAAACAAAGTCTCAAGCTCTATGTTTTTCAAATCCCTTGACAATGTCTTCCAATGATCTACCTTTCGTTTCAGGCAAAAAGATCAAAGTAAAAGTAAATGCAATGGCAGCAATGGCAGCAAAAATAATAAAAGAGTACCCAGCAATGCTAGCAAAAATAACGGGGAAACATTGGCCGATCAAGAAATTCATTGCCCAGTTTACGCAAGTAGCAATTGCACCAACGGCAGAAGAGGCATATGTGGGGGTTAATTCGGAAGTTAACAACCAAGGAATAGGCCCAATACCGATAGCGAAAGAAGCAACATATAAGAAAACGGAAACAACCAAAAGAGCCGGGGTTTTGTATACATAGCCGATAACCAATAAAATTGAGAATAGACAAGCACCAAAATTAGCAATCAATAACAACGGACGCCGGCCCATACGGTCAATTAAAGCAACTGCAACAGCTGTCATGACAAAGTTAACAACAGTAGTAACAATAGCCATGTATTTTGACATGTCTGCGTCAAAAGCCAAAGTAAAGATGGTAGTAGAATAGTACATAACAGCATTGATACCAACCAATTGTTGGAAAGCGTGCAAGAGAATGACAGTAAGAGAGATGCGACGAATAACGGGATCAGTAAAAATTTGCCAGATGTTCATTACATCGTGTTGAGATACTGGGGCAACGACCTCGCCCGCCGAGTTATCAAAATCATCATCGACGTTGGAAACAGCTTGAGTAGTTGTCAAATGATCAGTATCTTTGACGGCATCTGGATGGTCTGTTGGTACAGTAGCAGCTGAAGGACGAGGAGGAGATGAAGGAACAGCTACATCATCAGCTTCTTCAATGTGTTTCTTATCTTCTTCGGGAGGAGGGCCTTGGTACTGAGTCATTGATTGAGCAGCTGCGGTGCCATAGTAACCTTCAACCATGCCATAGAATTCCCTATCAATATTATAACTACCTCTCAATTTTTGCAAGGAATGTTTCGCATCTTCGATTCTGTTCACAGAGATTAGGTAACGAGGAGTCTCGACACATGTTCCCATTAAAAAGAATTGGACGATTGCCGGAACTGCGACAAGCGCATAATTCACACGCCAAAGTGGGACATATGCCAAAGGTAATCCAATAACAGAAGACAGCAGGATACCGATGACAATGAAAAATTGATTGCAAGTTCCCATAGCACCACGAGCTTTAATAGAAGACACTTCGCCAATGTATGTTGGAATAGATAAGGAGCCCATACCACAGCCCAGCCCACAGAGAATACGGCCGATAATAAACATAGCTTCATGCACAGAGCACCCTATCAGGATACCGCCAATAATATAGCCTAAGTTGTTGAGAACAATCGCTTTTCTTCTGCCAACTTTTGTTTGCAGAGGACCAGCAGATAATCCACCGATGAGACCACCAACGCAGAATGAAGCAACAGCAAAACCCCTAAAGTGAACGTTTTGTTATTTGGGATATATTTTACAGTCAGGATGTTAAACTGCATACCATAGCGCATTATCCATTGGTAAGCAATCTGGAAATGCTTTATTATATATATGTGCATTGCCATTGGGGCAATTATGCGTGATTTCACCGGGGACATTTGGTGAACCAATGACCCACCCATTACTGAACGAACCTAAACATGCTACAAATACACAGTAAAGCATGAACTTTGGGAATTTTGCACTATATGAATCCATCCTTTTAGTAACAAAAGAAAAAGAAAAATAAGATAGTAAATGAAAAGGATGCACATCCCAAACAGTTTGCAGCAGATCAAGATATGGGATCCGGTGAAACCCTAGAAAAAAGTTGGTTTCAATTGCAATGTGGAGTAATGTGTCATTCTTTAGTCATTCAAAAGGAAAATATTATGCAAAAAATTGAAATAGAAAAAAAGAAAGAAAATCGAAAGGTTAAGTAGGGAATGTTACATTAAAAACAAAAGAAAGGGTGAGAAATGCTTATAAATAAGAGTTATCTAAAAAAAGTATGCTGGGAAACTCGCCTGGGAAACCAGCTTGGAGGTCTCCCATTTAAAATAATTGAAATTCAGATTTTGACAAAATAAAGTGATATCATTGGATAAACTCTTATGTTATTTGACATGAAAGTGTACCTAATGCATTGAATACTGGTGTCTTTATACTGTTAATTGATTATTCTTGTATATATTCACTATAGTAGATTTTCTACTGAATATTTTTTATTGTCTAAGGTTATTTTTAATATCTTTTAAGCAGTTTATAAAAGAGCTTTACTAAAAGAAACATCGAGAAAGACTTGGAAAATACTAAAAAT